>CM054805.1:18161887-18709111 GCA_028984105.1 Lavandula angustifolia
AGTTCTCATAAATAGGGAGGGTTCTCACAAGATCCACTCCCAAAAAAATATATATATATATATATATATATATATATATATATATATATATATATATAATCATAATATGATAAAAATAAACACATTAAAAATCCAAAATAAATTTACATAATAAAAAAAATGATTTAATGAAAAATAAGATTGTTGGTCCAGAGATTAACGTTAAGGTGTAGAGGGGGAGGGAGGGGTGAATACACTCGAAAACAATTTCTCAACTTTAAACACTAACGAGTCCTTTTTAGGAGAGTGTCGTATTGAGCGAGTTCGGAAGACCAAATAAGCAGTGCGGATCGTGTAGCGAGTGGCTGACTTCACTAAGGCACGCTGGGCGGCTTGAGTCGAGATTCGGTGCCGTTCGAGATGAACTTCGGTAAGGTGCGGAAGTGTGTAGGCCCAAATTCGGTTGAGTTTAGAAAGCGTTTTTAATAAAATAGTTTCGGTATGTTAGTGCGTCGATTAAGCTTAGCTGAAACTTCGGTTGAATGATTTTAGAAAATACTTTTAGTATGCGCGATAATCAATGCAACGGTTAAAAACGAGAAAGACAAACACGAGAACACATGCGGTTTTTAAAGTGGTTCGGATCCGACAATCCTACGTCCGGTGTCCAGAAAGATCGGGAAGCTATGTATTATGCTTGAGATAGTCTCGGTCGGTTTGTCTGTTGGACAAACACTAGTCTTGTGATTTATCTTGAGCAAGTCGAAGTTTACAAAGGATCAAACTAAAGTGTTTGACAAACTCTCCAACTATGAAGGAGTCCTTTACAATAAGGATCAGTTCAGATATGAACTCCTTCGTCTAAGCTATGGATAGGATCAGTGGAGCTTAGTTAGAGGGATAGGGAACGAGAAAGTGACTTCTAGAGCGATGAACAGTTTAAGTATGGACTTGGGTTCGTATTCAGTCGCTTGGATACTAGAGGCTTTATATTCGGGTTCAGCTTGGTTCTCTATGAATAGGTATGTCGTCTTTCACCGGAGATTTCTCTTGAAATTCTTGCGGAAGAATTAGGTCGTTTTGAGTTGCTCGTGAATGCTCTGTGTTGTGTTCGTTCGATTGTTCTCTCGTGAGCTTCAATTTGGATTGTATCCCTCTATTTATAGAGTAGAGATAAGGATAGATCCGTTGGAGACGATGATCCTTGTATCTCTCTCTTTTGGGTAGCTAACGGCTCTTTCAAAGAATGGTGGCAGAGTAGTTTCCCTCCATTTCTGGAAAGTTGTGGACTTGCGGCTTTAATCAAAAAGTAGGCAGTGGCCGCTCGTCGTTGGTCGAGGTTAAAGAAAGTAGGTGAGACGAGCGGACTTCAAGGTAGATGCGAAGCTTACTTCTCTCTTCCTCATATGACTCTGCGATTCGACTTAGTAAATCCGACGGTCGGAAGGGGGTGTCCCGGCCATTCTTTGAGTCTTATCTATATTCGGTAGCATGCTCTGTCTGAGTCGGCTCTGCGAAGATCAACTACGAGTTCGGTGAACTACTCCTGCTAAGTTCGGTTCACGGCTCCTCTCGATATCTTGCTCCCTGCGAGTCCGGTATCACTGAGTCTTCTTCTTACAGTGCTGAGGCGGATAATCTGCGGCGCTTTGTGCCCGAATGAAGAGTGTCTGCTGAGTGCGAAACCTCGGAGGCGGAACAACACATTACAAGCCCGAATGGTTCATCGGTTCAAAGTTGGGTTTTGGGATCTTCAAATCTTCGGGAAATATCTCGAGCACTAGAGGCTGTGAGTATCTCCCGATGAGTTGAGGTGCGACTAAATCATCTGCCAACATTTTTCCCCTATTTCATGATGCCAAAACCTAACACTATGACTATTAGAAACGAGCTCCTTACAAGTATTACAAGTAGAATCGGTGGAGTTGTTCTTCAAGTCCTAGACTACTGAGGGAGTCGGGGAAGAAATACCGGAGAACCTATACGAGAAAACTAATCGGTAATTTCTCCACTTAACAACATTTTCCCTCATCTATAAGTAATCTAACAGACTAGAATCTAACAAGGTAAAAAGCGACGGAATGAATTTATTCAATGAGTGTGTGAGTCGGTAATCACTTGAATGATTACGAGTGTTAAGCATAAATATAAACAAGGCCATATAGACAATAAGGAATTGTCGGGGCCGAAGCGGCATGATGTTTTATATATATTGAACTTCGATGCGAGATACATCGGGGTTTGCTATTCTAAGAAAACGAGAATCGAAAAAGAAATACGGAAGGTATCTATCTCTCGACTAGCTTGAATCCTGTCTTTGAAGTCTCGTGATTTTGATTCGGGAAGTGGCGGTCCATACGTTACGTAAGTAGTCTTCCTCGGCTTCGGTATCTCGGCGAATCGGCGAGGCTCATCCTCATCTAAGTGTCTTGCTTGGTCGGCATCCTTAATCTCTTTCTCAATTACCCCATAATGAGCAGAGCCGTCAAGTTTCGGTGGGGGAGGCATGATGCTTCGAGTTGGGACTCGACATCAATCTTATGCTGCTATGGCCTTCGAACTCTAGCAAATATCTGCAGGTCGGTCTTGGGAAGCCGTTCGGCAAATGCGATAGACTTGTGTGTTTCGGGCCGGTATCTCCCGAGTAGTATCTCTTGATGTAATGCCTTCGGTGACTCCCGCCTCGTGTCCGTTACCATGGCATCCATTCATCCACTCACGGGCCGTACGCGAATTTTAAGGTCGGTAGGCTTCACTGAGTCTTACGTATTTATATGGGATATCTGCCTTCTCGGGAATCCTTTGGCTAGCTTCCTTCTCAACCTTCGGCCTCGAGGCTTCTAGATGCGCCCAATCGAGCCTTACTCTTCTTGCTTCTATTTGCCTTACTTGGCTCCTACGAATAGATACCTCTCCATCGATCCCATATTTCTTGCATTTCAACCTCTTGTCTCTTCGAGGGGACATAGGAGGGTACGTGTTCTTCTTCTTACGAATCGGCAAGAGTAGAGGAATTTTCTTTTGAAGTTCCCTGTTGACGCCGGTTATCTGCTTGTTGTTCTTTATTCTTTTTCCTTTTCTTTATCGGCTTCATCACTTAGCTTTAATTTCCTCGGAGGCATCATTGTCCCGGGCTTCCTACCTCCTGCTTGGGGCCTTAGTCTTGCCTTTGGCTAGCTTTTCGTTGGATTGTTGGCGGCCTCAACCTCGGCGATTTCTGCGGCAAGCTTTTCATCGGCGGCTATCCGAGCTTCTTCCTCTAGAGTGATGTATCTTTTAGTTTTCTTTGAGGGAGTAGTGGGAAGCTTCATTACTTTCTTACCTTTACCTTGCCTTTGGAGGGAGGCGGAGGAACCTCTTCCTCTTAGAGTCCTCCTCTGCATACTCGGCAATCTCCTTGATTATATCATTTGGGAGTGCGGGTTGCTTGAGTAGCGAGAATCCTTGGGTCTTTGAGCTACTTGGGCCGGTCTCGGTAGGCACTATAGCCCCCTTTATTGAGATACCACAGGCCTCGCTTTGTGTAGTACGAGTAGCTCCGGTCACTATCCTTACTCCTTTAGGTATTCTCGGTACCTTCTCTTTTCCTTGATCGTCTTCGGTTTTCCTTCCCCCCTTTTTGGCATCGGCAAATAAGCCGGGGGTGGGAATGCGCACCTTCTTATCCGGACTCTTGTAGGGCTGCTTTGAAAAGTCATCTAATGCATCTTTGCGGCTTTGTGAGTCTCTCATGCGGTTCGTTTCTCTCCTCGGTAAGGTGCATTCGTTGTACTTCTTGTGAGAGGCGTCTGCTTTTTACGAACATCTTGCAACTTCGATCCACCTTCTCTTCCATGGCCTTCCGAATTGATTGGATTACGAGCTCGGAGGCTCGAGAGATAGAGGAGACGGATGCGGTATGGTGGTCCGGGCGGCCTTGTAATCTTCCAGAAGTTTTGCTTGGCCAGCCTCCATCAACTTCAGTTGCTCTTCAAAGTTGGCTCGTTGAGTGGCGAGTGCTTCAGTTTGGATCGTTAAGAAGTCGGGGGAAGGAGTGTTCTGAATAGTTGTTCTGAGCCCCTTGATCTCTGCACTCCCGAGCACGAGTGGTGCCTCCACCTCTTGTGGATGGCGCGGGCGAGTACGTTCTGCGTTCCTTAACTCCTCGGGGCCCTAGCCGGCGACTTCGATCGTCGGCTTCTAGGGGTGCAGGCGCTACCTCGAACGCGAGACTCAGTAAGAAGGCTGGGCGGTTCTGCGGACTTCGAGGTACCCGGCCTCGAAGCCCGACCTAGTCCAAGGATTACAGTGGAGGTTCGGCGGTAGAAGTTGGAGCATCCTTGTCCGGTTAAGTTCCCTCATCGAGGCTTCTCGGGGCACGAATCACGGGGTGGGTCCCGACCATCGAGGTCGAGACCCGTCGAGAGTGCCGTTCTTTGAGGCCCGGTTGGCGATCATTCGGCATGGCTAGCGTGGCGGCCCTCAAGTCATCAAGAGCAGATGTCGATGGCTCGAGTAGCCAATCTTGTTCCTTATCATCGGCTCCTCCTCGGGAGGCTGTTCCACGGAGTGGTGTTTGATCGGCTTATTTAGAGTAGACCACTCCACGGAACACGATCAACATATGGAGTCTAGCACCGCCTTGCCGGTATGATAAGGTCGGTGTGGTGGCTATCTCCGGAATGTGTTCGGCAATCTCTCGGGAGGCTCTTGATTGCGGAAGCGAGATGCCTCCATTGCGATCGATTCGACTACGAAGCGGTCTCGGAATCTTCACTTCAATTGGAGGCTGTTGCTTCTCGGCGGGGCGGAATGCTTCTTAGTGGAGGAATGTCGAGGGGCTCGCGATCGTAGGAACTTGTTCGGCTTCGAACCACTTGGTCCACTTTGTCTCATCTCGTTCGGTGGAGACGGCCTTGTCCGCTTCTTGCGAGTTTTCTCACGAGGACTCGGCCTCGTCCCCCCAGTGCGAGAGGTAGTTCGGCCACAACCTGCAGTACGACCTCGCCGATTTTCTTCGGTCTCTTGGTCGGCGTCTTGGGAGTAGACTTGGGAGGTGACCTCGTCTTCGTAGGAGTGGAGGTCTTCTGAGTTCTTGACTTGGGATCAGCAGGCCCAGACCCAATCTGCTGAAGGGCCACTACCACCTTTCTGGAATCGAGACCTTCTTTGGATTAAAATACTTGCTTGTCGGCATATGCGATATTGTGCATTCCGTAGAAGTCCTCTATCATTATTGGCGACTTCGATCCGTATAGTAATTTTCCCTTCTTGCTAAGCGGCGGAAGGCTTATCGAATTTCGCGTTGCGTGTCGTGAACTCTTTGATAAAGAACTCAGTCCAGTTGATCTTCGCGTGATCATAAATGGCCATCATCATTTGTATTTTCGGCCTCGATACTTGATCAAAAGATCCAGCTTGACTCGTCAGCAATTGAGTCACAATATAAGTCAATACTCCGAATTTTGGGAGCATGGCGTTCTTGAAATCTTTGCTTAAAAGAAGTTGGCTTTCCATGAGAAGATCTCAAGATATTCATCCATGATATCATCCTTGTAACCCGTTATCTTGAATCCCTCGTTTGGGAAGTTTGAAGCTTCTCGAAGAGCTTAGGCTGCTAGACATCGTCTTTACCTGCGAAACGGCACGAGAGGGGTCGCCAAGTGTATGGACAATATATACGCATCGGATATCACCCTCTGCCGACTACGAGTTCAAGTACAACTCGGCAATGCGGCGCGGGAGGAAGTATGTCGGCTTCCTCGGCGGAAATCCCTCTAAGTCGGTCGCTGCGAGAGCGTCGAAAATCTCCCTCCATATACTCGAGTTCGCGAGACATTAAACTCCATCATAGGTTCGCACCTCTTGTATATCAAGGGGGATGTTAACGAATGTTCGTGCCATGTTTGTATTACTGCAAATAAACGGTATCAATATCGAAATAAAAATATTACAAATATAGTATACGATCTTTGAATGATCACGAAGGATTTACCATAGAGTTTTACGAGTTTTAGGAAATAAGTTTGCAAGGAAACGAAGCTTTTCTCGAGAAAACTAGGGTTATGAAGATTTGCGAGTGAAAAATGGTGGTTTCTAAACTTTGAGCGTGTTTATATATGTTAAAGAAGATGAAGCAGTTAATAATCTACGGTTCGGTTTGAAATAGCTTTATGAAATAGACGGCTAGGATTTAATATTATAAAATAGGTAATAATCAATTTAGCCGCCTAAGTCAAAATACAATTGTAAATAGCGAAAAGTAACTTGATACGACATGCATTAAATACGTCGCGAGTTCAACATACTTTAGATAGGATGTCGTGTTTTTAATGTAAATTGTTATATTAAATGACATTTCATAAGGCATTGAATACGAAGCTGAATACGAGTCATAAATGCGCGAGAATATTTCATTGCCTACTAAGTAGAGATATGCAAACTGTCCATCGGTGAACATCGCGGTCGGTGATACCTCGTGTAGATGGTTGCTTGAGTCTCTACGTCTTGAATTTACTCGATGCGAGAGTGAACATTCCCCCTTCTTTGAATGCTCCTCTCCTGAATCCACTTGCGGCTGGAGTCGGTTGGGTCCAGCAGACCTAGCTCTGCGAAAGTTCTCGAATCGGCTTCGGCTAGAGGCTTTATCGAGAATATCCGCCCTTTGATGGTCGGCATGGATCTTTTCCACCACGATATCCTTCTTTTCGACATGATCACGAATGAAGTGATGTCGATGTCCACGTGCTTGCATCTCGTATGAAATCTTGGATTACAGTGATTGCAATTGCCTTTGGTCTGTCGCCGAGAAGATCGACACTTCATTCTAAATAACATCATAGTCGCGTAGGCTGGCGTCCCGGCCAAAGGATTTGGGCGTATCAACTTAGGCGGCCATATATTCAACTTCGGTAGTTGATGTTGCTGCTTGAGTCTTGTTTCTTTGAAAACCATGAAATCGGCTTCTTTGCCCGAGGCGCGACACGTTCGGGAAGTTGACTTTCGGTCGAATTCCACATCTGCATAGTCGGCATCGAGAATAACCAGATTAGTTCAATATTATCATCAGTTGGATACCATACACCCATGTCAGGTGTTCCTCTGAGATAGCGGAGAATCTTCTTTGCTGAGTCCATGTGACTCTGCTTAGGATTTGCCTGATATCGAGCACAGACACCTACATCATAAGTTATGTCAGGTCGAGTAGCTGTTAGATATAATAATGAACCCGATAATAGCACGAAATTCGGTTTGGTCTACTTGATACTCCCTCTTTATCAAGATCGATTTTCATGCTCGTGTTCATCGGGATCTTGATTGGTTTGCCGGATGTGCAGGCCGAACTTCTTGATGAGGTCTCGAGTGTATTTGCCTTGATTAATGAATGTTCCCTTCTCACATTGTTTGACTTGAAAACCGAGGAAATAGTTCATCTCTCCCATCATTGACATCTCGAATTTATCCTTCATCATTTTACGAAGCAGTTGACACATGATGGCGTTCTTGATCCGAAGATTATGTCATCTACGTAGATCTGCACCCGATGGGATATCGTCTTCCGGTCGAATCTTTGAATAATGTGCGGTCTCTTTGTGCCTTTCGAAAACCTTTACGAAGAAGAAACTTAGATAGGGTATCGTACCAAGCCTTGGGTGCTTGTTTTAACCCGTCTGAAAGCCTTTTACGAGTGCGTGGGCCCGATGTCCCTGTTGAGCCGGGAGGCTATTTTACATAAACTTCTTCTTTTAGCACGCCGTTCGGGAGCGCGAGACTTCACATCCATTTGATAAACTACGAATCGGCGATGTGTTGCGTAGGCTAGGAATAGTCGATTGCCTCGATCTTACAATTGGAGCGAAAGTTTCGTCGAAATCTATTCCTTCGGCTAGGCGGTAGCCTTTGGCCACGAGTTTTGCTTTGTTCCTTACTATAACATTGTTTTAATCTCGCTTGTTCTTGAAGACCCATTTAGTTCCAATCACATGTTGATGTCGGGTGCGTCCAAGCTCCCATACTTCGTTTCTCGTAAGGCCGATTCAACTCCTCTGCATGGTTATGATCCGATCAGCGTCCTTAAGTGCATCCTCAATGGTGTGGTTCTTGGTAGACAAGAAGCGGTAATATAATGCACTTTCTCCCCGATAGAATGCGGATCTTATCTTTACGCTTGCTAAAGGATCTCCAATAATCAAATCAGAAGTGTGAGCGTCCAGCCAACATCTACGATGTTTCAACTCTTCATCGAGATTTGTTCAACACGAGATAGTAGGCGAGTTAGGCATTTCGGTTGTACTATTACGAGATTGAAGCAATTCGGTTACTAGAGTTGGGTCTCTTGAGTCACCAAGTTCGGGGGCATTTAACTTCCGGGAACATCATTTGTTCCCCACGAATTATTATCCTCGGCGAGAGGTCTTAGTTAGCACTTGGGTTTCTTCATCGACCTGAGTTACACAGGATTGACTACGTTCGATAGAGTTAATTTGTTCGGCTACTTACATTCTTTGGCTTGAGATTCGATAGGCTTATCTTGAGTTTCTTCATCCGAATCATCATCCCAACATTTTGGATCTTTTCAACTTTATCTTTCGGGCTCGAGATCCTCGTAGTTGCTTGCTGATGTCCTCGGATTACGGTTTTAGAGTTCTGCTCCTGTCTTGATAGCAAACTTCATTAAAGACAACATGAGGGCTTTCCTCCACGCAAATGGTCCGATAGTTAAAGACTCACGAAGGCTTTCTTGACTCGGGAGTATCCTAAGAAGACTCCACAGTTCGACTTGCTATCAAAAGTCTTCAAGCGATCATTCCCATTATTGTGGATAAAGCACGAACACCCAAAAATATGGAAATAAGATAAAGAAGGCTTCTTGCCGTTCCATAATTCATACGGTGTCTTCTTATACTTTGCTTTGTCGGTAGAGATGCATTCTAAGTGTAACATGCGGTGTCGGTAGCTTACGCCCGAGAATTTGGTTGGGAGTCACGAGTGCAGCGAGCGGGGGTTCTTCTTTGCTTCTTTGAGTGTTCTATTCTTCCTTTCGGCAACCCCATTTTATTGAGGCGTGCACGCGGCGGGCGTCTCATGCTCTATGCCTTCGGCTTTGCGAGAACTCTTCCACCTAAAAATTCGAGAACTTCGGTTCCTGCATGCGAGCGTATCTTGATGATCTTGGTGTTCTTCTCGACATTGAGCCTTTTCGAAGCGTTGTTAACTTCTGTTTTGGCGTCCGACTTGTTGGCAATAAATATAACACATGTGTAGCGCGGTAGTCATCAATGACCACTAAAGCATACTTTTTTCCTCGGATCGTCACCGGAGAGGCTGGACCGAATAAATCCGTATGTAGCGGTGAAGGATTCCATCGGTGGAAGGAGATGGAACGGGAGGATTTTGATTCCTTGTTTGCTTTCCCTTCGGGCATGCTTCACGCTTGAGTGTCTTTCTTTGAATACTTCATTCGGCGATCCTCTTGCTAGAGTGTTTCTAGCTAGCTTGTTGAGCGTCTTGAAGTTGAGATGGTCCGAGTCTTACGTTGCCCGAGCCACCCCGTTACGTTATCGTTCTTCGCCAACAAACAAGCTTTAGGTTCGGTGAGTTCCGGTCGGCTACGTAGATATTCTTTTTGCGCGAACGACAACAACTTGTTTTCCCTATAGATTTATCAATGACATCACGAAAACCGGCGTAAAAAATCACTCAATTCGAGTTATCACAAAATTGACTACAAGAGAGAAGATTATCTTTAAAGTCCTTCAACATATGATACTCTTGGAGGCCCATTGCGGTTCCAATCTTTGAGTGTTCCATGTCCTTTGGTATAGCCTTTTGCGTTGTCTCCAAACTCGATTCGGGGTCCTTCTTGATAGTATAATTCTTTAGTAGGTCCTTTTGGTATGTCATATATCTTGAGCATCCGTTGTCCACATACCAAGGGTCCTTGTGCACTGCAAAAACGAGAATTATATTTAGGTACCCTTTATTTTTTATTTTGGGTCCTTAGATGTTAGTTTTGGAAATCCGGATACGTCTTACGACCACGGTGGTCTCGGGCAGTTTTTTCCCACTTTGATCAACATACTTGACCCTTTGGGTGGTCGTGCTTGACTTCGAGGCTTCATAGGTTCGGGAGTCTCGATCTTCTCGAGTAGGTGGTACTTACCTTTGCCTTACGCACGACTTTCTTTTTCTTCTTCGACTCTTCGATCCTCTCCCGACTATAGGATCATAGTAGAATGACACATCTTGAGTTGGATGTGTCGGTTGCGGAGGTCCATCATCTTGATCAGCCAGCTTAACTTTGCTAGTTCCGCCTTGGTAGGCCGGGGTGATTTGGAAATGATCTTCTTGTCAGAATGCTGATAGCTGGGATGAGGTGCCTTCATCTTTTGTTTGTTCTTGGCTAAGGAGTTCAGAATCTCTGCGTTGATGGTCTCCCCTTGAACAAATCTATCAGCTTGCCGGTTTTCTGAGCGTACGGGGGCAGATGAGGAGGCTCCATGGCTGAATCCAAGTCCCTCCTTACAAGTGCTTAGGCTTGTTGCTTGCTAGCATCGCGTCAAGCTTTTTTTCAGCGCCCATGTACCGCTCTGTCATCAGGTTCCTCATGACATCATCACTCTTCTTCAACAGTTCATGCTCGATCTGAAGTCCTGACAACTCTTGCTTCAGTATACTCAGTTCAGTATCTTTCTAAGTCAAGTCATTGGTAAGTACTAAGATCTGATCTTCTTGATCTTTGAGACTTGGCCATCATAGAGTTTATCTCCTCCACGAGTCTCAACACAAGTCCTTCGACTCGGTAGCAACGACTCTCTCGAGAAAGTCTACGATTCTCCACTTTCGGGTATCAAACTCTCGAAGAGTCTTGTTGAGCTACGAGACTCATCCGAATCACGCTCATCGAGTAGTTCTTCGTATGCGATTGCGACGTCCGGATTCTTATGCGCATTTTGAAATAGTATCGTGTCTGCGGTGTGAAGAAGAGTTAAATGGAGCGTGAGAGTTTACCTCATCCTCTTCTCCTACCATGAGATACTTTTCAGCGTCTTCTTCAAGCTCTACGGCCATGAATGTCGCTTCATCGTTGGATGAATCCATGAAGGAATTGACTTCATCTGAGTCGTCGAGAGTTCACCGGCAATATATGCTTGTCGCTTTTTGATGAACTTCTCCCTTCGAGCCTTGCGTGCTTTGCTCTCTCGGCGATCTTGAGCTCGGGACAATCATGCCGATAGTGTCCCGGCTTCTTGCGATAGTAGCGGGTAGTGACTCTCTCTTCTTTGCTCATTTGTCTTTCGGCGACACGAGTCCTCCTGTTTCCTACATTCGAAGTATGTGAGTCGGGAGTGCACTTAGGTGTATACTCGAGACTTACCCTTGGAGTCTCCGACGACACTTGAGAGTTTTCTGCGCCTCTCCTTCTCTTTACGATACTTCACGGCAAGCGGTGCGTACTTCTTAGCCGAGGTTTCCTTCTTGTAAGTCATTTGAGTGAAGGTTCGGCCTAGCTAGAGGTTGGAGGCTGCTTTGTCTTGGCCGATGCTTTGAAGGCATGGTCGACTTGGGTGTCGGCTTCGGCTCATTTGCTTCCTTTGAGTTAGACCAAACTCGAACTCCTCAGCTTTATGTTCTGAAAAAATATGGTCAAGAGTAACAATATCTAAATCAGAATGTCTCAGTAAAGTAGCAAAGGGAGTCCAATGACCGTGCGCGTTGCCCTCAAAATCTTGAGATTCATCTCTCGGTTGGAGAAACGTCTTTCCCGGCTGTTGTTGATATAGTTCATCGAGATCCGTGAATCGGCGTTGAGATCTTCAATGGATTCACCAGGCATGAGAGGCAGTCTCTCCAGCTTCTGAAGTTCCAGCGCTAGTTTGTTCGCTTTGATCTTTTGAGTCCCCCGACTCAGTAGCGCTAGAGCATCCTGAGAGTTCTTTTGCGGACTTGCGGTCTCGAACTCTTAGAGATAAGAATCGCTCGAGGTGGTCGGTATGGCGTTTACGGCGACACGGTCTAAGTTGTGAAGCTTCTTCTCCTCGGGGGTGAAGAGACTTGTCTTTAGGGAACTTCTTCCCGGTCACCATTCCTCCTCCTTGTCTTTGGGTCTGAGTTACGACACTATCAACCATTGGAACGATAGGTCCATCCTCCGATACCTGCGTCCATGCTTGTCGTGGAGGGAGGTCGAGATGTGCCTCCATTCGACCCGCCATACCCCGTAGTTCTCTCCCGAGAACATGGGTACCATCCGATTCCGACATATCGAAATAGTAGATAATGATATGAATGAAGAATGATATGCGGTGAAAACGTTTTCTGGATCCGTTCAAGTAGACCAATTTCAGAATAACAAGAGTCTTAGAGAACTCCTGCTCTGATACCAATTGTTGGTCCCGCTATTAACGTTCAGGTGTAGAGGGGGGGGTGAATACACCTGAAAACAATTTCTCAACTTTAAACACGAACGAGTCCTTTTCGGGGAGAATGTCGTGCTTGAGCGAGTTCGATGGACCAAATAAGTTGTTACGGATTGTGTGGCGAGTGGGCGACTTCACTGAGGCACTGCTAGGCGACTTGAGTCGAGTCGATGCCGTTCGAGATGAAGTTCGAGAAGGTGCGGAAGTGTGTAGGCCCAAATTCGGTTAAGTTTAGAAAACGTTTTTAATAAAACAGTTTTAGTATGTTAGTGCATTCGATTAAGCTTAGCTGAAACTCAGTTGAATGATTTTAGAAAATACTTTCAGTATGCACAGTAAACAATGCAACAGTTAAAACAGAAAGACAAACTCGAGAACACGCCAGGTTTTTAAAGTGGTTTGGATCCAACAATCCTACGTCCATTTGTCCCGAAAGATCGAGGAAGCTATGTATTATCCTGAGATAGTCTCGGTCGGTTTGTACGCCAAACAATGGTCATGAGATTTATACTGAGCAAGTCTCAGTTAACAAAGGATCAAACTAAAGTGTTTGACAAACTCTCCCACTATGAAGGAGTCCTTTACAATAAGGATCAGTTCAGATATGAACTCCTTCATCTAAGCTATGGATAGGATCAGCTGAGCTTAGGTTAGAGGGATAGGGAACGAGAAAGTGGCTTCTAGAGCGACAAACAGTTTAAGTATGGACTTGGGTTCGTATTCAGTCGCTAGGATACTAGAGGCTTTATACTCGGGTTCAGCTTGGTTCCCTATGAGCAGGTATGTCGTCTTTCGCCGGAGATTTCTCTTGAACTTCTTGCGGAAGATTTCTCCCTCTCTCTCTCATCTCTCTCTCTCTCTCTCTCTCTCTCGTCTCTCTCTCCTCCCTCCCTCTCTCTCTCTCCTCCCTCTCTTTGTTTTTTCTCTAGTCTCTCTCGTCTCTCTCCCTCCTCCCTCTCTTTTTTTCCCTCTCTCTCTCTCTCTCGCTCTCTCGCTCTCTCGTCTCCCTCCTCCCTCTCTTCTCTCTCTCTCTCTCTCTCTCTCTCTCTCTCTCTCTCTCTCTCTCTCTCTCTCTTCGGATATGAAAGTCATCGGACACGAAATGTAATACGTATATTGTTCGTGATGCACTTTCCTTTGTTATCCGATGCATTTTCCTTGTTATTCGATGCACTTTCCTTTGTTATTCGATGCACTCATCAAATTAAAATTAAAAATTCACATATAGTTTATAAAAAATATAATAAACTAATTAAATTCAGTTTTTGAATAGCCAAGACAAACAAAAGAATTGGTGAACATAAAACGAAAATATAAAAAAAAATAAGGAGATTGAGAAATCTAATGCTCTCGAAGACAAATTCTGATGCACTTACAGGCATATCGTGATGCACTTACCTTTGTTATTCGATGCACTCATCAAATTAAAATTAAAAAATCACATCTAGTTTATAAACAAAAAAACGTAATAAACTAATTAAGTTCAGGTTTTAGGATTGCTAAGATAAACAAAACAATTGGTAAGCATAAATAAATAATAAAATGAAAAATAGAAAAAATAAGGAGATTGAGAAATCTACCGCTCTCAAAGACAAATATTGATGCACTTATAGGCACATCGTGATGCACTTATAGCAAAAATCTAGTGCACTCGAATGGAGAGAGATAGAAGAGAGAGAGAGAGAGAGAGAGAGAGAGAGAGAGAGAGAGAGAGAGAGAGAGAGAGAGAGAGAGACATGAGAGAGAGAAGGAAAAAAAATACACGAGAGAGAAGAAAAAAAAAAAGGAAAAAGGAGAGAGAGACACGATAGAGAGAGATTAAGAAAGAAAGAAAAAGAATAAAAAAAAAAAAAGGAAGAAGAGAGAGAGACGAAAGAGAAAAAAAAAGAGTGAGGAGAGAGAGAGAAATCTGCGAGAGTGGGGATAAAAATATTATATTAGCAATGGGAATAAAAAATAAAAGAACATTACTATATTACCCTTAATGAAATTCAATGATTATTAATAATTAAATAATGCTCATTTTATTATAGCCTTAAATCTTAGAAATGGAAGGTGTAGATGTGTTCATTTTTCACCCTCTAAGGGGGTGACACAGATAATGATCTCCTTATATATAAATATATATGCATAATAGGAACTTGCATATTGCGACAATCATGTTAAGCAAATATAAAATTGCTGGATTTGTAAAAATAAATTATTAATATATGCATAACAGGTTCATATATGTTCATAGCAGACAACTAATATATGCATAAAACTTGTAAAGACAAATTACTAATATATGCATAACTAAGTTTATATTTTTGCATAATAGACAACTACCATATGCATATTACTAATTTTAATTTGGAAGTTTGTAATAACATACTAATAATATATGCATAAGCCAATTAATATTTATGCATAAATATTAATTACATAACAAAAACTAATATGAATATAGAAACTTGTGTAATAAATTATTAATATTTCTATGACATTTAAATTGATATATTCACCCATTGTATAAAAGAGAGAGAGAGAGATAGAGATAGAAACGTGAACACTTGAGGAAAAATGAGGGAGAAAGAAAATTAAGGGAAGCGGTTTTAAATGTGGAAAACGGTTCATGCATCCACGAAATAAAGAATGAATTTAATTAATGTTAATGACTAAATTACACATGAGTCAATAACTGCATAGTAATTGCCGAAGGGTGTAAATTACCATAAATTCATAAATATAAAATTATAATTTTACCCTTCATTAAATAAACAAACTAAAGTTATACTTAAAAATATCTTAAAACAAAATTTAAATCTGGACCATTAAACTAATGAAATCTAAGGACATGATTAGTTCTTAGTTCTCACAAATAGGGAGGGTTTTCACAAGATCCACTCCATATATATATATATATATATATATATATATATATATATATATATATATATATATATATATATATAATCATAATATGATATAAATAAACACATTAAAAATCCAAAATAAATTTACATAATAAAAAAATGATTTAATGAAAAATAAGATTTTTGGTCCCGAGATTAACGTTAATGTGGAGAGGGGGGGGGGGGTGAATACACCTGAAAACAATTTCTCAACTTTAAATACTAACAGTACTTTTCAGGAGAATGTCGTGCTTGAACGAGTTCGATAGACCAAATAAGACTGATTACGGATCGTGTGGCGAGTGGCTGACTTCACTAAGGCCCGCTAGCTGACTTGAGTCAGAATTCAGTACCGTTCAGATGAAGTTCAGTAAGGTGCGGAAGTGTGTAGTCCCAAATTCAGTTGAGTTTAGAAAACGTTTTTAATAAAACAGTTTCAGTATGTTAGTGCAATCGATTAAGCTTTGCTGAAACTCAGTTGAATGATTTTAGAAAATACTTTCGGTATGCACGATAATGAATGCAACGGTTAAAAACGAGAAAGACAAACACGAGAACACATGTCGGTTTTTAAAGTTGTTCGGATCCAACAATCCTACGTCCATTGTCCCGAAAGATCAAGAAGCTATGTATTATACTGAGATAGTCTCAGTCGGTTTGTACGCTGGACAAACACTGGTCTTGAGATTTATACTGAGCAAGTCTCAGTTCACAAAAGATTAAACTAAAGTGTTTGACAAACTCTCCAACTATGAAGGAGTCCCTTACAATAAGGATCAGTTCAGATATGAACTCCTTCGTCTCAGCTATGGATATGATCATCTGAGCTTAGGTTAGAGGGATAGGGAACGAGAAAGTGGCTTCTAGAGCGACGAACAATTTAAGTATGGACTTGGGTTCGTATTCAGTCGCTAGGATACTAGAGGCTTTATACTCGGGTTCAGCTTGGTTCCCTATGAGCAGGTATGTCGTCTTTCGCCGGAGATTTCTCTTGAACTTCTTGCGGAAGACTTAGGTCGTTTTGAGTTGCTCGTGAATGCTCTGTGTTGTGTTCGTTCGATTGTTCTCTCGTGAGCTTCAATTTGAATTGTATCCCTCTATTTATAGAGTAGAGACAAGGATAGATCCGTTGGAGATGACGATCCTAGTGTCTCTCTCTTTCGGGTAGCTAACGGCTCTTTCAAAGAATGGTGGCAGAGTACTTTCCCTCTATTTCTGGAAAGTTGTTGACTTGCGGCTTTAATCATAAAGTAGACAGCTGGCCGCTCGTCATTGGTCGAGGTTAAAGAAAGTAGGTGAGACATAACAGACTTCAAGGTAGATCTGAAGCTGACTTCTCTCTTCCTCGTATGATTCTGCTGATTTGACTAAGTAAATCCTGACAGTCGGAGGACTGTCCAGCCATTGCTGAGTCTGATCTATATTCAGTAGCATGCTCCTGCTGAGTCGGCTCTGCGAAGATCAACTCGAGTTCGAGTGAACTACTCTGGCGAGTTCGAGTTCACCGACTCCTCTCGATATCGCTCTGCGAGTCCAAGTATCACCGAGTCTTCTTCTTAAGTACTTGAGGCGGGTAATCTGCGAGAGCACGAGCCAAATGAATAGTGTATGCCGAGTGCGAAACCTCGAGAGACGAGAACAACACATTACAAGCCCGAATGGTTCATCGGTTCAAAGTAAGGTTTTGGGATCTTCAAATCTTCGGCAAATATCATGAGCACTAGGCTGCTTGAGTTATCTCCCAATGAGTTGAGGGGCGGCCGAATCATCTCCCAACATTATGTGATGCTATATTATGAGAAACTAAGGGTATTTATAGGCTTGGATTAAATTATATAATGATCCCTAATCATAAAAGATCAAATATATTTTATCCATAATTATTTTCGTAGTTACATAATTTAGATATAATTTAGTCTATCACTTATCATATAAGAAATTCAATCATAGATAAATTAGGATATGGATAAACACAATTAGGTTTGATCCTAAAACATATATATGACAAATACAATATTTATTTCAATCATAAAACATAATCTAAAATTATCTCCTAAATAACTTAATACAAAATAAAATATTATATCATTTCATTAATTCTAACAGATTTAGCAATTCTGAAATAAATAAATATTATTTTTGCCTTATAATTCTAACATGATTTCTATCTCAACCATGATATATATATATATATATATGGAGTAGTTCCCGTGTGAACAACCCTTATCGTGTGAACGTATGAACACTGCACTTTAAAGACAAACGTATTGCACTTTGAAGGTAAATATATTGCACTTTAATACTGCACTTTACGAACTGCACTTAAAGACAAATGTACTACACTTTAAGTATTGCACTTTAAAATGCAGTTTGTTTGCCTTTAAAATGCAGTACATTTGTCTCTAAAGTGTAGTGTTCACACGATAAGAGGCTGTTCACATTTGAACCTCCTCCTATATATATATATATATATATATATATATATATATATATGAAGTAGTTCTTTAGTGAACACCCCCTTAGAGTGTGAAAAATGAACACTTCTACACCATTAGATTTCAACAATAGATGGCTAGGTTTATACTTGCTTAATTATAAAATAAGCTTTTTTCGTTATTTTTAATAGCTAAAGGCTAAATTAATTATCATTTTCCTTAATCCCCACCATCAAATTAAACCCCAAATTTTTTTCTCCCTCTCTCTCTCATCTCTCTCTCTCTCTCATCTCTCTTGTCTCTCTCTCCTCCCTCCCTCTCTCTCTCCTCCCTCTCTTTGTTTTTTCTCTAGTCTCTCTCGTCTCTCTCCCTCCTCCCTCTCTTTTTTTCCCTCTCTCTCTCTCTCGCTCTCTCGCTCTCTCGTCTCTCTCCTCCCTCTCTTCTCTCTCTCTCTCTCTCTCTCTCTCTCTCTCTCTCTCTCTCTCTCTCTCTCTCTCTCTCTCTCTCTCTCTCTTCGGATATGAAAGTCATCGGACACGAAATGTAATACGTATATTGTTCGTGATGCACTTTCCTTTGTTATCCGATGCATTTTCCTTGTTATTCGATGCACTTTCCTTTGTTATTCGATGCACTCATCAAATTAAAATTAAAAATTCACATATAGTTTATAAAAAATATAATAAACTAATTAAATTCAGTTTTTGAATAGCCAAGACAAACAAAACAATTGGTGAACATAAAACAAAAATATAAAAAAAAAATAAGGAGATTGAGAAATCTAATGCTCTCGAAGACAAATTCTGGTGCACTTACAGGCATATCGTGATGCACTTACCTTTGTTATTCGATGCACTCATCAAATTAAAATTAAAAAATCACATCTAGGTTATAAACAAAAAACATAATAAACTAATTAAGTTCAGGTTTTAGGATTGCTAAGATAAACAAAACAATTGGTAAGCATAAATAAATAATAAAATGAAAAATAGAAAAAATAAGGAGATTGAGAAATCTACCGCTCTCAAAGACAAATATTGATGCACTTATAGGCACATCGTGATGCACTTATAGCAAAAATCTAGTGCACTCGAATGGAGAGAGATAGAAGAGAGAGAGAGAGAGAGAGAGAGAGAGAGAGAGAGAGAGAGACATGAGAGAGAAAGGAAAAAAATACACGAGAGAGAAGAAAAAAAAAGGAAAAAGGAGAGAGAGACACGATAGAGAGAGATTAAGAAAGAAAGAAAAAGAATAAAAAAAAAGGAAGAAGAGAGAGAGACGAAAGAGAAAAAAAAAGAGTGAGGAGAGAGAGAGAAAAGAGCGAGAGTGGGGATAAAAATATTATATTAGCAATGGGAATAAAAAATAAAAGAACATTACTATATTACCCTTAATGAAATTCAATGATTATTAATAATTAAATAATGCTCATTTTATTATAGCCTTAAATCTTAGAAATGGAAGGTGTAGATGTGTTCATTTTTCACCCTCTAAGGGGTGACACAAATAATGATCTCCTTATATATAAATATATATGCATAATAGGAACTTGCATATTGCGACAATCATGTTAAGCAAATATAAAATTCTTTGGATTTGTAAAAATAAATTATTAATATATGCATAACAGGTTCATATATGTTCATAGCAGACAACTAATATATGCATAAAACTTGTAAAGACAAATTACTAATATATGCATAACTAAGTTTATATTTTTGCATAATAGACAACTACCATATGCATATTACTAATTTTAATTTGGAAGTTTGTAATAACATACTAATAATATATGCATAAGCCAATTAAAATTTATGCATAAATATTAATTACATAACAAAAACTAATATGAATATAGAAACTTGTGTAATAAATTATTAATATTTCTATGACATTTAAATTGATATATTCACCCATTGTATAAAAGAGAGAGAGAGAGATAGAGATAGAAACGTGAACACTTGAGGAAAAATGAGGGAGAAAGAAAATTAAGGGAAGCGGTTTTAAATGTGGAAAACGGTTCATGCATCCACGAAATAAAGAATGAATTTAATTAATGTTAATGACTAAATTACACATGAGCCAATAACTGTATAGTAATTACCGAAGGGTGTAAATTACCATAAATTCATAAATATAAAATTATAATTTTACCCTTCATTAAATAAACAAACTAAAGTTATACTTAAAAATATCTTAAAACAAAATTTAAATGCGGACCATTAAACTAATGAAATCTAAGGACATGATTAGTTCTTAGTTCTCACAAATAGGGAGGGTTTTCACAAGATCCACTCCATATATATATATATATATATATATATATATATATATATATATATAATCATAATATGATATAAATAAACACATTAAAAATCCAAAATAAATTTACATAATAAAAAAATGATTTAATGAAAAATAAGATTTTTGGTCCCGAGATTAACGTTAATGTGGAGAGGGGGGGTGAATACACTCGAAAACAATTTCTCAACTTTAAATACTAACGGTACTTTTCGGGGAGAATGTCGTGCTTGAGCGAGTTCGATAGACCAAATAAGGCTGATACGGATCGTGTGGCGAGTGGGCGACTTCACTAAGGCCCGCTAGGCGACTTGAGTCGAGATTCGGTGCCGTTCGGATGAAGTTCGGTAAGGTGCGGAAGTGTGTAGTCCCAAATTCGGTTGAGTTTAGAAAACGTTTTTAATAAAACGGTTTCGGTATGTTAGTGCGATCGATTAAGCTTTGCTTTGAAACTCGATTGAATGATTTTAGAAAATACTTTCGGTATGCACGGTAATGAATGCAACGGTTAAAACGAGAAAGACAAACACGAGAACACATGCGGTTTTTAAAGTTGTTCGGATCCAACAATCCTACGTCCATTGTCCCGAAAGATCAAGAAGCTATGTATTATCTTGAGATAGTCTCGGTCGGTTTGTCTGTTGGACAAACAACGGGTCTTGAGATTTATGCTTGAGCAAGTCTCGGTTCACAAAAGATTAAACTAAAGTGTTTGACAAACTCTCCAACTATGAAGGAGTCCCTTACAATAAGGATCGGTTCGAGATATGAACTCCTTCGTCTCAGCTATGGATATGATCATCTGAGCTTAGGTTAGAGGGATAGGGAACGAGAAAGTGGCTTCTAGAGCGACGAACAGTTTAAGTATGGACTTGGGTTCGTATTCGGTCGCTAGGATACTAGAGGCTTTATACTCGGGTTCGACTTGGTTCCCTTATGAGCGGGTATGTCGTCTTTCGCCGGAGATTTCTCTTGAACTTCTTGCGGAAGACTTAGGTCGTTTTGAGTTGCTCGTGAATGCTCACGTGTTGTGTTCGTTCGATTGTTCTCTCGTGAGCTTCAATTTGAATTGTATCCCTCTATTTATAGAGTAGAGACAAGGATAGATCCGTTGGAGATGACGATCCTAGTGTCTCTCTCTTTCGGGTAGCTAACGGCTCTTTCAAAGAATGGTGGCGAGTACTTTCCCTCCATTTACGGAAAGTTGTTGACTTGCGGCTTTAATCATAAAGTAGACGGTGGCCGCTCGTCGTTGGTCGAGGTTAAAGAAAGTAGGTGAGACGAACGGGACTTCAAGGTAGATCGAGGGCGACTTCTCTCTTCCTCGTATGATTCCTGCTGATTTGACTTAGTAAATCCCGACGGTCGGAAGGGCTTGTCCCGGCCATTCTTGAGTCGATCTATATTCGATAGCATGCTCCTGGCGAGTCGGCTCTCGCGAAGATCAACTCGAGTTCGATGAACTACTCTGCGAGTTCGGTTCCGGCTGACTCCTCTCGATATCTTTGCTCTGCTTGAGTCCCGGTATCACCGAGTCTTCTTCTTAAGGTGCCGAGGCGGGTAATCTGCGAGAGCACGAGCGAAATGAATAGTGTATGCGAGTGCGAAACCTCGGAGACGAGACAACACATTACAATCGAATGGTTCATCGGTTCAAAGTAAGGTTTTGGGATCTTCAAATCTTCGGCAAATATCATGAGCACTAGGCTGCGAGTTATCTCCCGATGAGTTGAGGGGCGGCGAATCATCTCCCAACATTATGTGATGCTATATTATGAGAAACTAAGGGTATTTATAGGCTTGGATTAAATTATATAATGATCCCTAATCATAAAAGATCAAATATATTTTATCCATAATTATTTTCGTAGTTACATAATTTAGATATAATTTAGTCTATCACTTATCATATAAGAAATTCAATCATAGATAAATTAGGATATGGATAAACACAATTAGGTTTGATCCTAAAACATATATATGACAAATACAATATTTATTTCAATCATAAAACATAATCTAAAATTATCTCCTAAATAACTTAATACAAAATAAAATATTATATCATTTCATTAATTCTAACATTTAGCAATTACGAAATAAATAAATATTATTTTTGCCTTATAATTCTAACATGATTTCTATCTCAACCATGATATATATATATATATATATATATATATATATATATATATATATATGGAGTAGTTCCCGTGTGAACAACCCTTATCGTGTGAACGTATGGACACTGCACTTTAAAGACAAACGTATTGCACTTTGAAGGTAAATATATTGCACTTTAATACTTGCACTTTACGAACGCACTTAAAGACAAATGTACTACACTTTAAGTATTGCACTTTAAAATGCGGTTTGTTTGCCTTTAAAATGCGATACATTTGTCTCTAAAGTGTAGTGTTCACACGATAAGAGGTACATTCACATTTGAACCTCCTCCTATATATATATATATATATATATATATATATATATATATATATATATATATATATGAAGTAGTTCTTTAGTGAACACCCCGCTTAGAGTGTGAAAAATGAACACTTCTACACCATTAGATTTCAACAATAGATGGCTAAGTTTATACTTGCTTAATTATAAAATAAGCTTTTTTCGTTATTTTTAATAGCTAAAGGCTAAATTAATTATCATTTTCCTTGATCCCCACCATCAAATTAAACCCCCAATTTTTTTCTCCCTCTCTCTCTCATCTCTCTCTCTCCCCTCTCTCTCTCTCTCTCCTCCCTCCCTCTCTCTCTCTCCTCCCTCTCTTTGTTTTTTCTCTAGTCTCTCTCGTCTCTCTCCCTCCTCCCTCTCTTTTTTTCCCTCTCTCTCTCTCTCTCGCTCTCTCGCTCTCTCGTCTCTCTCCTCCCCTCTCTCTCTCTCTCTCTCTCTCTCTCTCTCTCTCTCTCTCTCTCTCTCTCTCTCTCTCTCTCTCTCTCTCTTCGGATATGAAAGTCATCGGACACGAAATGTAATACGTATATTGTTCGTGATGCACTTTCCTTTGTTATCCGATGCATTTTCCTTGTTATTCGATGCACTTTCCTTTGTTATTCGATGCACTCATCAAATTAAAATTAAAAATTCACATATAGTTTATAAAAAATATAATAAACTAATTAAATTCAGTTTTTGAATAGCCAAGACAAACAAAACAATTGGTGAACATAAAACGAAAATATAAAAAAAAAATAAGGAGATTGAGAAATCTAATGCTCTCGAAGACAAATTCTGATGCATTTACAGGCATATCGTGATGCACTTACCTTTGTTATTCGATGCACTCATCAAATTAAAATTAAAAAATCACATCTAGTTTATAAACAAAAAAACGTAAAAAAACGTAATAAACGTAATAAATTTACATAATAAAAAAATGATTTAATGAAAAATAAGATTTTTGGTCCCGAGATTAACGTTAATGTGGAGAGGGGGGGGGTGAATACACCTGAAAATAATTTCTCAACTTTAAATACTAACAGTACTTTTCAGGAGAGTGTCGTACTGAACGACTTAGATCGTTTTGAGTTGCTCGTGAATGCTCTGTGTTGTGTTCGTTCGATTGTTCTCTCGTGAGCTTCAATTTGAATTGTATCCCTCTATTTATAGAGTAGAGATACGGATAGATCCATTGGAGACGACGATCTTAGTGTCTCTCTCTTTTGGGTAGCTAACGGCTCTTTCAAAGAATGGTGGGAGAGAATTTTCCCTCCATTTCTGGAAAGTTGTTGACTTCCAGCTTTAATTAGAAAGTAGACAGTTGGCCGCTCGTCATTGGTCGAGATTAAAGAAAGTAGGTGAGACAGAATAGACTTCAAGGTAGATCCGAAGTTGACTTCTCTCTTCCTCGTATGAGTCTGCTGATTTGACTTAGTAAATCCTGACGGTCGGAGGGGCTGTCCCGGCCGTTCTTGAGTCGATCTATATTCAGTAGCATGCTCCTACTGAGTCGGCTCTACTGAAGATCAACTCTGAGTTTAGTGAACTACTCCTGCTGAGTTCAGTTCCACTAACTCCTCTCGATATCTTGCTCTGTCGAGTCCAGTATCATTAAGTCTTCTTCTTACAGTGCTGAGGCGGGTAATCTCTTGGCGCCTGAGCCAAATGAAGAGTGTCTGCGAGTCGAAACCTTAGAGACAGAACAACACATCACAACTGAATGATTTATCAGTTCAAAGTAGGGTTTTGGGATCTTCAAATCTTCAGCAAATATCCTGAGCATTTGGCTGCTGAGTTATCTCCCAATGAGTTGAGGAGCGACTGAATCATCTCCCAACAAAGATAAATGCTTTAATTTTTATTTTGATTTTAAGGCGCGATTTAGAGAACTAAAATACTTAGATAACATGAATGAGAATGCATTACATAATGAAAATCCGGGATACTAAAATTTCAGTCATTATTGACTATGCATATGTACCTCTTTATTATAATTATTTTTTAAAATTGACTACATACATGCTGATACGAAAAACATAATGTTGGTCCCGAGAGTGAGTTCAGGTGTAGAGGGGGGGGTGAATACACCTGAATCCAAATTTCTCAACTTCGAACACGAGCAGTCCTATTCGGGGAAGATGCCGTGCTTGAAATGATTCGGCGACCCGACAAGCTGCATTGCGAATCGTGTTAAAGGCTAAAAAGTCGACTCGGTGAGATGCGCTAGCCGACTAGGTCGAGGATCGGTATCGATCGGCAAGAGTTCGGTGCGCGAGAATAGTGTAGGCCCAAATCAGTTTTTATGAGAAAACGTTTTAAGTCTCAGTTCAGTAGATAAGAAGTTCAGTATACTGAGACATATAATTGATTTTAAATAAGATGTTCAGTATGCACAGTAAAATCAATGTAACAGTAAAAGAACGTAAGTAAACGACACAGAGATTTTTAAAGTGGTTCGGATATCAACAATCCTACGTCCACTTGTCCCGATAGATCGGGAGGCTATTTATTATGCTGAGTTAGTCTCGGTCGGCTTGTGCGCGGGGACAAGGCGTGTCTTGGGGATTATCTTGAGCAAGTCCCGGTTTACAATACTATCAAACTTAAAGTGTTTGACAAACTTCTCCAACGGTGAAGGAGTCCTTATACAATAAGGATTGAGTTCAAAGGTGAACTCCTTCGTCTAAGCTATGGATATATTGGTTGAGCTTAGGGTTAGAGGGATGGGAACAAGAATGTAGCTTCTAGAGCGACGAACAGCTGAGGTTTAGCTATAAGTTCGTGTCACGTCGCTTGGATACTAGATGCTTTATTGACGGTTCGGCTTGGTTCCCTTATGAGCTTAAAGGTAGTCTTTCGCCGGAGATAACTCTTTCGATTCTTGCGGAACACTTAGGCTTTTTGGAATTCGCTCGTTTGAGAGTTCGTGTGTGTTCGTTTCTTCGTTCGCTCGTGAACTCTCTCTTCAAATCTTGAATGATCCCTCTATTTATAGAGAAGAGATTGAGAAAGATCCGTTGGAGACGATCTTCTTCTTTCTCTCTCTTTTTGGTAGCAAACGGCTCTTTTAACGTAGGTAACAGTGCCTTTTCCTCCTTTTTAGGAAAGTGTTGACTTGCGGCTTTAGTAGGTAGGATGACACGTGTATGCTTGTCATTTTTCGAGGCGGATAGAGCGGTTGAGGCAGCCACGAGACTTCGAGACAAGCCGAAGGCGACTTCTCTCATCCTCGTATATGACAATGCTTGATTGTCTTTCAAAAGATTCGGCGATCCACGAAGACTATCTGCCCGATCTTTGAGTATGACCTTGTATTCGGTAGATAGAGCAGTGAGATAAGTCTGCGAAGATCGGCTACGAGTCCGGTGAACTACTCTGCCGAGTTCGGTTCGGCCGACTCTCTCGATATCTTGCTCTGTGAGTCCGGTATCAGCTGAGTCTTCTGCACAGTCTTTGAGGCAAATAAGCTGCGGCGCCTTGACCGGAGCGAGTGTCTGCCGAGTGCGAAACCTCGAGACAAACAACATATACAACGGAATGGTTCACCCAATCGAGATAGGGTTTTGGGATCTTCAAATCTTCTCAACGATTCGGAAGCACATAGGCTGCTTGAGCTTGGTTCGATATAGAAGACAGAATCATTTCCCACTTTGAGTGAAAGCAGTGCTTGATGATAGAATCATCACCCAACAATTTCCCCCTATTTGATGATGCCAAAACCTATCATCTATGCTAACACTAAATAGACAGAATCAAATCTCCTTACAATTTTACAAGTAAGATCAGAGGAGATGTTCAATCGGTTCTAGACTGCGAAAAGCAGGGCAAAAATAATTTCCCCCATTACATAGAAGCAATACTAGCGAGAATCTAACAAAGCGATAAGGCGACAAGTAATAAAGAAAGTGAGTGTGTGTCGGTAATCACTTTAGTGATTACGAGTGTTAAAACATAAGACAAACACGGCTATTTAGACAACAAGTTGTTGTCAGAGCCAAAAGAAGATTTGTATATATAAGAGTGATTCGAGTTTAGTACATTACAAATCTTGCTAGACTATGAAGAGAGAATACTAAGACTATGGGCGCCTAAAGCTGCTGAATCCGGTCCATGAATCCTTGCGATTGTGTCTCGGGCGGTGGCACACCATACATTAGTTACGTGGTCTTTCTCGGCTTCAAGTATTCCGCGAAGTCAGTTTGGGTTATCATCTTGTAAGAATCTTTGATCGGCGGCGTCCTTCACTTCGACTTCAATAGTCGCAACATGAATTGAGTCATCCATTCTTCTTGGAGGTGGAATGATTACGGGTCAGGGAATGCGGATCTCTTTCCCTTCTAAAATGGCATTATACAAGTGGATGTAGAGATCCGCTTCGGTAAGCATCATCCATTCGGCATAAGCTTCGGCTCTCAGACTTGTTCGGCGGAATCTCCGAAATAATAGCGTTTGATGAACTCAATCTTCGAATTTTCCCATCTACGAGTGAATTGAGCCGGCATCCACTCGTGCATTTCTCGGCCATACGTGAGATTTCAGATCGGTGGCCTTCTTTCGAACTTCTGTAACGATAGGGAATGTCGGCTTTAGCGGGAGTTACGTGCTCGGCTTCTTCCTCGGTGCGCTTCCTCGAGCTTCCGGATCAGCCTAAGTGGATTACGTTTCTCGTAGCCTCGATCCGTCTCGCCTCTTCGCCTCTATATAAGTATCCGTCCATACGGGCGAATATGGCTTCGGTCTCATCATCTAGCTCTTTAGGTTTTTACGGGAGGCATCTTACGAGTCGGCGGGGGTACTTGATTTTTCTTTCGATGTACCACGCTTCCCGGTACTCTGCTATTACTGCTCCTTCTCCTTTTCCCTTGTCATCATCGTCTTCGATCCACGAGCTTCCTTGGAGGTAGCATGGCGAGGCTTTCTTCCTCCTCTGCACTTGGAGCTTTAGTTTTTCCTTTCACGAGGCTTAGGCTTAGGCTTGTTTTGCGGCTTACGCTTCGGCCAATCTCCCTTGCCACCTTTTCATCGGCGGCAATCCCGAGCCTCCTCTTCGGTGAGATGTATCGTTTCGTTTTCTTTCTTTGGAGGGGTCGGGAGTTTCAGTATCTTTTTGCCTTTGCCACGAACGAGGTGGAGGGAGAGGGTGTTTCCTCTTCATCGAATCTTCGGCGGCCTCCTCGGCATACTCTGCGACTTCCTTAATGATATCGGTGGGAGTCGAGTCGTATGAGCGGCTTGGGTTCTCGAGCCACTTGGGCCGGTCTCGGTGTGCTCGCAGTGCGGACACCACAGGCCTCACCCATTTCGGTCGAGTGCGAGTCTTCTTACGAGTTGTTGTACCCTTAGATTTTTTAGTTTTGGTGGGGGTCGGCTTCTCGGTACTCTTCTTTCCGGTACTCTCCTCTTTTCTTTCCTTCTCTTTTCCTTCCCCCTTTTTGGCATCATCAATTGCGGCCGGGGTTGGGATGAGTCCCTGACCTTTCCGGACTTTTGTAAGAGGTTAACGAGATCATCATGACGATCATTGATCTTAGTCGAGCCTCATGCGGCTCGTTCCTCTCGGTTGCAAGATCTACCTTGTGCTGGCTGGTGTGAGAGGTCGGCCGCTTCCTTGAACTCTTTCGGCTTGTCGAGAGATCTTATCTTCCACGACCAAGCGAATGTTGTCTAATCGATCTCGGTGGCATGGGCTTGTTCGGCGAAGGACTCGAGAATGAGTAGACAAAGATGCCTTGAACTCTGCAAGAAGCTTAGCTTGTCCTTCTCGGAAGATCTCGGTGATCATCAAATTTCGTGCTGCTGCGAGCCGGGGCTTGAGTGACAATGGCGAGACATCGGGGGCGGGCTGATTGGGACATAGAGGATTTCGGCCCACGAAGCTCGGTAGCGGTGGCCCCGGCGGTCTTCTTCCACACGTTGTGGGCTGCCTTGGCGAGGGCACGGTTACGAGTGCCTTGGCTTTTAATAGCCCTCGCCACATACTTGGAACGTCGGCGATGCGGGTTGGGCGCTACCTCGAATGCGGACTCCGACAAGAGGCGGCGGGCTGCGTGGATCTTGAGGTACCGGCCGTCGACTTCGCGGGTCCAAGGATGCGAGCGGGCGGCGAGCCTGCGAAGTGAGTGTATCCTTGTCACAGGGGATTTCCCTCATCGAGGCTTTCCGGGGCACGAATCATTGGGTGGGTCGTCATGGTCGACCCGTCGAGGGTCTTGGGCACGAGGCAAGTTGTCGATCATGTACCATTGCCGGCATTGCGGCCCTCAAATTTTCCATTGGTGAGGTCTTCGGGCTCGAATAGCCTATGTGTTCCCTCAATCTCGGTTCTTCTTCATGAAGGCTGCGACGGGGAAAGTGGAGAACTAGGCGTTGTAGACGAGGCCACTCCCGATGTCGCGGCAACATGTGGAGTCTTGCTTGATTTGGCGATAAGCATCGAGATCGGAGTAGTCGGCAAGCTCGGGAATCGGTTGAAGAATTTCTCGGGATGCCTGGATAGAATCATTGATGCTTCCATCACGATTGTTTCTTCTTCGGACGCCGTCTCGAGATTCCAAGTCGATTGGAGACGTCGATGTTCGGCGGGTGGCATAGTGCTTGAGTGGAGGAGGCTGTGAGGGGTGTCTAGGCGTTGAATTTCTTCCTTTGTGAGCTTCGGTAGCCTCCCCTTGTTCCATCTCTATTGGTTCTTCGATGGAGACTCCCTTCTCCGGCGATTGAGTCTTCTCGAGAAGACTACGGCTCATCTATTAGCCGCAAAGGTGAATAGGTTCTTGAGTAGCCCATTCGGCGGGAGTTTCGGGAGATACCTCGGGTTCGGCGGGCACGTGCGGGATGGCTTTCTTCGGTTTCTTAGCCGATGCCTTGGATATTTTCTTTGGAGGTGTTCTCTTCTTTGAAGGTGCGGCCTGCTTGAGGCTTAGTCGAGTTGAGCTTGGGGACTGACCCTATCTGGCGAAGGGCGGCGGCCCGGTTATGGAAGCGCACCTTTTTCACATTGAAGTACTCTTTATCATCAAAGGTGACTTGATCGAACCAAGGTGGTCTTCAATCATTGCGAGAGCTTCGGCCCGTACGGTAATTTCCCTTTCGCTCGGGATGCGTGTGGACTTGTCAAACTTGGCCGCTTGGATCATGAATTCTCGGATGAAGAAATATGTCCGAGTTGATCTTAGCGCCATCGTATATCGCCATCATTAATTGAATCTTAGGTCGGGAGACGTCGAATGAGCCCGGCTTGGCTTGTCGGCGGTAGTGAGTGATGTAAGCGAGGCTACTGTATTGTGGTAGCATGGCGTTCTTGGGAAAGCGGCTCTCGAAGGTTGTTGGCTTTCCGCGAGAATATGGATAGGCCTACGGTGCTGATTCCTTCAGATGGCAAGTCAAAGCTGTTCTTCAGTGCTTCCTTGATAGATATACGTTTCAGCAGTTGGGAAGCATTGTTGATGGAGTAAGTTACGAACCTCCCAATGATGTCTCCGGAGATGGAGTACGGGTTGAGGTATATTTGGGCCACTTGTCGAGGAAGGAAGAACGTTGGCTTCCTCGATAGAAACTTCTCCGGAGCCGGACTCCCTCGAGAGATGCGAAGATCTCATCCATGTAGTCTAGGTCGCACGCATCGAATTCCATGGTGGTTCGCACCGAGACACGGCCTTTTGCAAGAATGTCCTCCATGTTATGAGGGGCATCTACAGTTATGTTCGCCATAGTACCTGTTACATAAGAATCTTATCAGTATCAATTTTAGATACAACAGTTTATATATATTGATACTAAAGAAACAGAGAATACAGTAACAGTTCTAATAAGCATACCAATAAAATTGAGATAAGATATGAAGATGAAGTTGTAACTAAGGATTGCTTTTGCAAATCTCGGATTTTTCGGACTGAAAGTTTTGAAGTATGCTAATGGCGGTTTGAGAAGCTATGATCAAATATATATATCAAACGTAAAGATGAACAGTTATTTGATCAAAGGTTGTGTTTAAACTGCTTTAGAATGGTCGGTCAAGATTAGAAGATATATTATAGGTAATGATCGCATATGCCGCCTAAGTCAAAGCTAGTTGTAAAATAGCCTAAGTAGTAACTGTGAAAAGACATGCATTAAATGCGCGCAGAGTTTCAACAAGCTTATGTATGGAATGTCGTGCATTAAATGAAATCCGTTAATAATAAAGACAAACCAAGAGATATTAATATCATACTGAATCTTTGTCATAAATGCAAGAATGCTTGTTATATAAATTACTACTTGAGTAGAGATACGCAAGCACATCGGTGAACATAGTAGTCGGTGATACCTCGTGTAGATGGTTTACGAATCTCTATGTAATGAATACATTCGATGCGAAAGTGAACATTCCCCCTTCTTGAAATGGTCCTCTCATGGAACCTTCTTCTTGGCCGGGGTCGGTAGGGTCCAACAGAACCTAGCTCTGCGAAAGTTCTACGAATGCGGATTCGGCTAGAGGTTTGGTCGGTATATCGGCCCGTTGCTTGTTAGTATGGATCTTTTCCATCCTCGATATCCTTCTTTTCGACATGGTCACGAATGAAGTGATGTCGATGTCCACGTGCTTGCATCTCGTGTGTAGTACGGGATTACAGTGATTGCAATAGTGCTTTGGTACTATCGCGGAAGATCGGCACTTCATTCCGAATGACGTCATAGTCTCTCGGTCTTTGTCTCGGCCAAAGGATTTGGGCGCAACAACTTTCGGCGGCCATGTATTCGGCTTCGGTAGTCGGCGTAGCTGCGAGTGTTGTTTCTTTGAAAACCATGAGATCGGCTTGCTTTGCCAAGGAGCCCGACATGTTCACGAAGTTGATTTTCGGTCAATTCTACATCCTGCATAGTCAGCATCAGAATAGCCAGTTAGTTCAATATTATCATCAGCTGGATACCATAAGCATGATATTGAGTCCATATGGCTCTGCTTGGGATTCGCCTAAAATCGAGCACAGACACCTACAGCATAAGTTATGTCAGGACGAGTAGCTGTTAAATATAATAATGAACCAATTATAGCACGATATTCGGTTTGGTCTACTGATACTCACTCTTTATCAAGATCTATCTTCATATTCGTATTCATTGGGATCTTGATAGATTTGCCGGATGTGCAGCCGAATCTTTTGATGAGGTCTCGAGTGTATTTGCCTTGGTTGATGAACGTTCCCTTTTAAGATTGCTTGACTTGAAAACCAAGGAAGTAGTTCATTTCTCCCATCATTGACATCTCGAACTTATCCTTCATCATCTTTTCAAATTGTTGACACATGATGACATTCTTTGATCCGAATATGATGTCATCCACATAGATCTGCACAAGTAATAAGTCTTCTTCCGGTCGAATCTTTGAATAGAGTGCGGTCTAATGTGCCTTTACGAAAACCTTTACGAAGAAGAAACTCGAGACGGGGTATCGTACCAAGCCACAGGTGCTTGTTTTTAACCCATCTGAGCCTTTACGAGTCATATACTTGATGTCCTGGCTTTGAAGCCGGGCGGTTGTTCCACATAGACTTCTTCTTTCGGCACGCCATTCGGGAGCGCGAGACTTCACATCCATTTGATAAACTCCGAATCTTTGATGTGTTGCGTAGGCTAGAAATAGTCTAATTGCCTCCAATCTTGCAAGCTGGAGCGAAGGTTTCATCGAAATCTATTCCTTCGGCTTGACGGTAGCCTTTAGCCACGAGCACTTGCTTTGTTCCTTACTATAACGTTGTTTTCATCTCGCTTGTTTTTGAAGACCCATTTGGTTCCCGATGACATGTTGATGTCGGGGTGCGTCTACAAGCTCCCATACTTCGTTTCTCGTAAGCGATTCGGCTCCTCTGCATAGCTATGATCCGGTCGGCATCCTTTAATGCATCCTCAATAGTGCGAGGCTCTTCGATGTAGACAAGAAGCGGGAAAATAATGCGCTTTCTCCTTGACGAGAATCCGGATCTTGTCTTGGCATTAGGCGAGGATCTCCAATGATTAGATCGGCGGTGTGAGCATCGAGCCACGATCTCACGAAGTTTCGGCTCTTCATCGAAATTTGTTCAACACGGATAGTAGGTGAGTTAGGCATTTTGGTTGTACTATTACGAGATTGAAGCAATTCGGTAATGAGAGTATGATCTGCTTTGAGTCACCGGGTTCGGGGGCATTCGGCTCGGGAACATTACTAGATGTTCCCCACGAGTTTTTATTCTCGGTAGTGGTCTCGGTTACCTCTTGGGTTTCTTCATCGACTGAGTTACACGGGATTGATTACGTTCGGGAGAATCAATGCGCTCATTACTTGCTTCTGCTTGTTGAGATTCGATAGATTTGTCTTGGGTTTCTTCGTCCGAATCATCATCCCAACATAGGCTTGGATCTTTTCGAGGTTTGTCCTTTAAGCTTAGATCCTGTGTTTGTCTACGATGTCCTCGGATTCGAGAATTTGAGTTATTGCTCCTGTCTTGATAGCAAACTCGTTAAAAACAACATGAGGGCTTTCCTCCACGCAAAGAGTCCGATAGTTGAATACTCACGAAAGCTTTCTTCGACCGAGTATCCTAAGAATACTCCACGATCGACTTGCTATCAAAAGTCTTGGTGATCTTTCCCATTATTGTGGATAAAGCATGAACAACCAAAGATATGGAAATAAGATAGAGAGGCTTCTGCCGTTCCATAGTTCATATGGTGTCCTCTTATCTTTGCTTTGTCGGTAGAGATCTATTACGAGTGTAACACGCGATGTCCGTTGCTACGCCCGGGAATTTGGATGGGAGTCCCGAATCTGCGAGTAGAGTTCTAGGCTTTGCTTCTTTGAGAGTTGCATTCTTTCGTTTAGCAACTCCATTTTGCTTTGAGGTGTGCGGGCGGCCCGATGTCTCATGCTCTATTCCTTACGCTTCCACGAGAACTCCTCTACCATGGAATTAAGGAACTTCGGTTCCTGCATGCGAACGTATTTTTCGATCTTGGTGTTCTTCTCGACCTTGAGCCTTTTCGAAGCGTTGGTAACTCTGTTTTGACGTCGAGACTTGTTGTGCAATAAATATGACCCGTGTGTAGCGCGGTAGTCATCTATGACCACTAATGCATATTTCACGCCTCGATCGTCATTGGGAGGCTTGGACCGAACAAATCCATATGTAGCGGTGAAGGATTCCATCGGTGGAAGGAGATGGAAGCTGTTGGATTTTGATTCTTTGTTTGCTTTCCCTTCGAGACATGCTTCACTGCTTGAGTGTCTTTGCTTTGAATATTTCATTCGGCGGTCCCCTTGCTAGAGTGTCTCTTGCTAGTTTGTTGAGCGTCTTGAAGTTGAGATGGTGAGTCTTCTATGCCATAGCCACCCCGTTCGATTATCGTTTTTCGCCCAGCGAGACAAGCTTCGAGGCTCTGGCTGAGTTCCGATCGGCAACATATATGTTCTTTACTGCGAACACGATAACTGCTTGTTTTTCCCCTTGTAGATTTATCAATAACATCACGAAACCGGCGTCAAATACCACTCTATTTGAGTTATCACAAAATTGACTAACGAGAGAGAAGGTTATCTTTGAAGTCCTTCAACATATGATACTCTTGGAACTTTGGCGGTTCCAATCTTTGAGTGTTCCATATCCTCTAGTATAGCCTTTTGCATTGTCTCCGAACTCCATTACGGGTCCTTCTTCGGTGATATAATTCTTCGGTAGAGTCCTTTGGTATGTCGTATGTCTTGAGCATCCATTTGTCCACATACCATGGGTCTCTGCTTCACTGCAAACGAGAATTATATTCGGGTACCCTTTATTTTTGATTTTGGGTCCTTAGGTGTTAGTTTTAATAACCCCAAATCGTCTAACAACCACGGTGGTTTCGGACATCTTCTTTCCACTAGAGTCGACATATCGACCCTTTGGGTGGTCACGGGTGACTTCGAGGCTTCGAGGTTCGGGAGTCCTAATCTTGCGGTGTGGACTACGGCCTTTGCCTTCTATGCGGCTTTTCTGTTTCCTTTTCGACTTTTGGATCCTCTTCGACTATAGGATCATAATAATATGACCCATCTTGAGTTGGATGTGTCGGTTTTGGAGGTCCATCTTGATCGGCCAATTTTGATTTCTTTGGTTCCCCCTTGGTGAGCCCGGGGGTACTTTGGCTTTGATCTTGTTGTCGAATCTTTGCTTGAGTAGGATGAGGTGCTTTCATCTTTTGTTTATTCTTTGCGAGGGGGTTCGGTATATCGGCATTGATGGTCTCTCCTCGAACAAACCTATCGGCAAGCCGTCCTTACGAGTGTCTTGGGGCGGGCGAGGAAGCTCCTGGCTGAATCCAAGTCCTTCCTTGCGGTGCTTTGGCTTGTTGCTTGCTAGCATAGCCTCCAATTTCTTTTCGGCACCCATGTACCTCTCGGTCGTCGGGTTCCTCCGGACATTATCACTTTTCTTGGTGCATCATGTTCGGTGCGAAGTCACGGCAGTTTTGCTTGACGGGACTCGATTCGATATCTTTACGAATCAAATCATTGGTCAAAACGAAATCCGATCTTCTTGATCTTTGAGACTTGGCCATCGAGAGAGTTTATCTCCTCCACGAGTCTCACCACAAGTCCTTCGGCCTCGGTAGTAACGACTCTCTGAGAAAGTCTCGATTCTCCACTTTCGGGGTATCCAGTGTTGAAGAGTCTTTGGCGAGGCTGCGGACTCATTTGAATTTGTTCATCTAGTAGATCTTCATATGCGGTTGTGATGTCTAAATTCCCATCTGCACTTTTGAAACGATGTCGTGTGTGCGGTGTGAAGAGGAGTTGGCCGGTTCATGAGAATTTACCTTATCCTCTTCGCTTTGCCATCATGCACATTTCGGTCGATTCATACGCTTCATGCTCTAAGGCCATGAAGGTTGCTTCATCGTCGAGATGAATCCATAAAGGAGTCAACCTCTTTTGAGTCGTCCAGAGATTTTGCCGGCTATGTAGGATTGTCTTTTAAGGGCGAATTTCTCTCTCCTTGCCTTACGTCTTTGCGCGTTCGGCACTGCGAGCTCGGGACAATCATATTGATAATGTCCCGGCTTTTTTGCGGTTGTAGCAAGTGATGACTTTTTCTTCTTTGGTTGCACTATCCCTTGAGGGTCTTTGAGTCATCTTTCTTTTCGCATTCGAGAAGATTGTGAGTCAGGAGAGCGTTTTGGTGTATATTCTGACTTACCTTTTGTGTCTCGGTACACTTTAGTCAGCTTTCTACGCCTCTCTTTCTCCTTCTGATACTTTACAGCGAGCAGCGCATACTTCTGAGCGAGACTTCCTTCTTGTAGATCATTGAGTGAAGGCTCGGTCTTACTCGTCGTCTTGCTCGTCACGGGAGATCTTTGTCTTGTTGTTGCTTTGAAAGCATGGTCGATCTTTGTGTCGGCTTCGGCTCTCGGCTTTCGTTCAGCTCTCACCTTTGTGTCATCTTTTATGAGAAAACGTTTTAAGTCTCAGTTCAGTTGATAAGAAGTTCGGTATCTTGAGACAGGTTAATTGATTTTAAATAAGATGTTCGGTATGCGCGGTAAAATCAATGTAACGGTAAAAAGAACGTAAGTAAACGACACGAGAGATTTTTAAAGTGGTTCGGATATCAACAATCCTACGTCCATTTGTCCCGATAGATCGGGGAGGCTATTTATTATCTTGAGTTAGTCTCGGTCGGCTTGTGCGCGAGGACAAAGCCGTGGCTTAGGGATTATCTTGAGCAAGTCCCGGTTTACAATACTATCAAACTTAAAGTGTTTGACAAACTTCTCCAACGGTGAAGGATTCCTTATACTGATAAGGATTGGGTTGAAGGTGAACTCCTTCGTCTAAGCTATGGATATATCGGTTGAGCTTAGGGTTAGAGGGATGGGAACAAGAATATAGCTTCTAGAGCGACGAACAGCTGAGGTTTAGCTATAAGTTCGTGTCACGTCGCTTGGATACTAGATGCTTTATTGACGGTTCGGCTTGGTTTCCCTTATGAGCTTAAAGGTAGTCTTTCGCCGGAGATAACTCTTTCGATTCTTGCGGAACACTTAGGCTTTTGGAATTCGCTCGTTTGAGAGTTCGTGTGTGTTCGTTTCTTCGTTCGCTCGTGAACTCTCTCTTCAAATCTTGAATGATCCCTCTATTTATAGAGAAGAGATTGAGAAAGATCCGTTGGAGGCGATCTTCTTCTTTCTCTCTCTTTTTGGTAGCAAACGGCTCTTTTGACGTAGGTAACGGTGCCTTTTCCTCCTTTTTAGGAAAGTGTTGACTTGCGGCTTTAGTAGGTAGGATGACACGTGTATGCTTGTCATTTGTTCGAGGCGGATAGAGCGGTTGAGGCGGCCACGAGACTTCGAGACAAGCGAAGGCGACTTCTCTCATCCTCGTATATGGCAATGCGATTGTCTTTCAAAAGATTCGCGGTCCACGAGCTATGCTGCCCGATCTTTGAGTCGACCTTGTATTCGGTAGATAGGCAGTTGAGATAAGTCTGCGAAGATCGGCTACGAGTCCGGTGAACTACTCCTGCTGAGTTCGGTTCGGCGACTCTCTCGATTATCTTGCTCTGCTTGAGTCCGGTATCGCTGAGTCTTCTACGCTGGTCTTTGAGGCGAAATAAGCTGCGGCGCCTTGACCGGAGCGAGTGTCTGCGAGTGCGAAACCTCGAGAGACAAACAACATATACAACGGAATGGTTCACCCATCGGATAGGGTTTTGGGATCTTCAAATCTTCTCAACGGTTCGGAAGCACATAGGCTCGCTTGAGCTTGGTTCGATATAGAAACGAGAATCATTTCCCAGGTGAAAAGCATGATGAGGATAGAATTATCACCCAACACATAGATTATTTGTCCTTGAAGTATGATGTCTTTCCGGTGATAGTAGCGGCACAAGAAATGTACTCGAGTTAAGCGTAATTTTTTTAGGAGAGTTAAACCACCCTTAAAGTAACATGGTGACGGCCTCACATAACGTGTTCGGTGAAATTTGAATTAATGACCTTTTGGTTTCGGGTCACCCACCTTCACCGCTATGTCATCCCATGTGGACAAATTGGAACCTAGTTTATTACCATATCAATAGACCTTACATGAAACGCGTAATTAGTGGTCGAGCTACATTGCCATTGGTGCTTCAAGATGGCAATTTTTTTGGTTTAGGTTCCAATTTCATTATCCGCAATTCCACAGTTCCAAAGTGGTGGAATCGAAACTGAACTATGTAGTAGAGGTTGATGGTTTCGGTTCAACTTCTAACTGTGGTCGAACGTTCTAATTCTAAACACCAGTACTAATAACTTTTTGTTTTGTTTTAAACCATTCAAAAAAATTCACAAAACAACTTGTTAGAACCGTCGGCTTCGATTCCACAGTTTTACAATTCCATCTCTACAAATTGATAGATCTTTAATTAATTATAGTTTATAATTATAATTAATTGAAAATATAATTTTTTTGGAACCAATGTTCCAGAAATGAATTGTGTACACTCAGTTCACGGTTCCGGTTCTCTTGAGTCTTGTCCACCTCGTTTGGTGCTATCAAATTTTATATATTCATTTCACTTATATAAAAAAATATTAGCCCAACTATCCGTAATTTCACAAAATGTTTAGATTTGAATCGTATATGAAGATGTATTAAAATTCGGAGCGACTTGTATGTATTACTTTTGTATATCTCTATATGTACCACAATATAATAGTATTGACAGTATTCACATTCAATATTTTTTATTAAAATTTCTTATTAAGATTTTAAAAACATAAGTGCTCGAGTTTCAAGTTAATAACTATTTCTAAGAAGGGGGTTCAAATGTGAACATATTTTTATTGTATAAACATGTGAACACTGTACTTTAAAAATAAACTAGAACATCACCCGTGCTACGCACGAAAAAAAATATATTATAAATTCGTTATATCATAACATAAAATATATACATTATATCATGTATATTATAGTTCAGAATGCTAAATTAATATGTAAAAACAATTTAATTTGATGGTTTATATTAACTTTGAGAATCATGCTAATGTGATTATTCAAAAATTAAGTAGAATATATACACATGATTACATATTGCAATATATTTTAAAATATGTTGTTGCTCTGATAAAAAGAATGTCACTCATCTTATCTTATAGACCATCTGAAAATTCGACTCATTAAATCCTTAATAGTTTTTTAAATTATTTCAAAGAACTATCTAAGAACAATTTATACCATGATGTAGCGAGTTTGATTTTTTTAAGAAAATGGGACAAGATTTATGGGACAACCCAAAAAGAAAATGGGACAAGATAAAAAAAAGTAAATATTATATGTGTGAGCAACAATATCATTATTAGTAGTAACCAATATTTTAACTTTCATATTATTACCTCAAAGTTGTTATGCAATTGTAATTGCAATTCATGTATTAAAATTTTTTATCTACTTTATCCATATTTTTATTACATTTTTTCGCACGCTATATAATTCCACCATCCTCAAAATTCACAAAGTCAATTTTTGGAATAATCTAAGAATATTGTGATTGGAACAAAAAATATAAAATGTAAGATTACGGTATTTAGAGTTAAGTATATGTATTATCACAACAAGAAATTCACCGTATACAGACGGAAATTTCCGTCGTTAAACCGCCAATATCCGTCGGTAATAAATTTACCGACGGAATGCCGACGGAATAATGGCATCGGGTCGGGCTTTGTCGGTAAACTTTGCAGACGGATCTCTTCCGTCGGTAAATATTACCAACGGATTACCGACGGAATATTCCGCCGGGGAGAATGTCGATGCAGTATTACGTCGGGCGTAATCACCGAGCGTTTTACCGACGGAATATATCCGTCGGTAAACTTTACCAAACGAAAAATTCCATCGGCAATTTTCGATCTGTATCGACGGAATTCCGTCGGTAATCCGTCGGTAATGTTTTATTTTTTTTAATAATTATTTTTATTTTTTCGTACCCAGTTCTCGACAACCTGCATTTTTTTAACCAACCAACACAGCACATACATATAACTATTCAAATCAAGTCAAAATGCAAGCCGAAACGAGAAATATAAATATATAAATAATAAAATCCAAATATTTAGTATGTATACATAAACATAAATAAGTATATCATAAATAGGTGGGGGAGGGGATTGGTTGATGTCGTGCGGAGGGTCTCATCGGCTAGAGGAACCCATCAACGCCATAAGCTGGTCATTCTTCGCATTCATGAATGCGACCTGCTCCTGGAGGGTCCTCCTAGCTGCCGACTCCTCCTTCAGTCGGTGCATGATCTCGGCATTGCTGCGGGAAGGCCCAGTGACGAAGTAGAAGAGCGGTTGGCGGCGTTGATGTAGGCTGCTCCCTTCCTCGCCGCAACCGTACAACCGGCGCTTCTTGTCCCGAACCCCTTCCAACCGCGAGATAAATCGCGTTTTTATCCACGTTGGGGCCTTCTTCGGCGGCAATCCGCTCCACCTCCGCCTATTACAATATAAAAATAGAAATTAGTCAAACTCGGAATTCTAGAATAATATTACGTATATTGTAATTGGGTGCTTACATGAAGTCGACCGCCTTCATGTTGGAGAAGCCTCTCTACCTTTGTAATGGAGACTACGGAAAGTGTCAAGGCGGTGGACTCTCAAGGAGCATCCCCTCGAGAAGCCTTATTCATCACATGCATAAACAAAATTATGTCAAAACAAAGACATAAGAAGCTAAAAACTTATAAAATGAGACTTACCGTAGTTCAGGGAGTCTTGTAGGGGCGACCGGGACCCTCCTTTGTGCTTGCTCATCCGGCGCCCGGCTACGCTCGACTGCGGCCTTTGGGAAGCGATCTCCGACTTTTGGAGTACCTCGGCCGCGGCGGTTTCGTTTGATCGACGAGAAACCAACTTGTATTGTGGATGTACATAAGTCCCTCAGGGGGTCGGGTCAAACCATAAGCACTTAAACAACACGGTTTGTTTTATTGGTAAACCCGGGTACTCAACTTCACATATCTCCACCAGCTGTCCATAATAATCAAGTGCATCGGAACCGTAGTTACGCCCTTGTATACAAACTCCGCTATTCATAGTAGACTTTCCTACCCCATTTGATAAAATATGAAACTTATATCCGTTCACAACATAACCGAGGTACGTATAAACCGCTACTAATGGACCTTTTGTTAAATCCCGTATATACGGATTCATCTCATTGCAATAAGGGGATGAAACCTAATAACATAAGAAGCTAATTAGGAAAAGATAACATTGTTGGAAATTATTTAGATTGGATCTTGAATCTTACATATGATTTGAACCAAGCTCACGAATTCTGCTCAGCCGATGTTTGGTAATCTTCATCGATATATTTGGACATGCACGCCGAATTTCTTCCTCAAATAGGCTTTAGTAAATTAAGTTAGTTGAAGTCGTTACATATACTCCCTCCGTCCCATTGGAAGCGTCTTGTTTTTCATTTTGGGCGTCCCATTGGAAGCGTCTTGTTTCTAAAAAAGGCAAGAATATGTGGACAAGATTTAACTATCCAAAAGTCAAATAATATACACCACACATTATCATTTTCTTAACATCCGTGCCCATTGGAAACAAGACGCTTCCAATGGGACGGAGGGCGTATTACACTAGTTAGAAAATAAGACAACCGAATTATAGAGGACACTCACTTGTGATATTCTGTAACCTCTTTGCAGTTTAACAAGATGTATAAGTGGGCGGCATTATACTCCTTCTGATCAAGATATCTCATTGATTTCGCCCCAATTGGACGACCTTTTGGACGAAATATAGAGGGGACATCTATGTTGTCCAACCTCGGGCCTTCTTGTTCCACATCACAATTTCGAGGCATCCTCCTCATCCTAGTGTTGATATGATCTTCAAAATAGTACGAGCAGAAATTTGATGCTTCTTCAACTAAATACGAATTGCATATGGATCCTTCCATACGAGCCTTATTGTCAACATATTTTTTCAATTTCCCTAAATATCGATGAATTTGTTCAATGCATAATAAGTAAGGCTCGGGATATTAAATAGGGAGACGATAATATGAATGATATTATACCTTTCAAATGGATACATCCATCGATATTGAACAGGACCGGCTAAACGAGCTTCATCAACTAAGTGCACCGGGAGATGTTCCATGGAATCGAAGAAACTTGGTGGAAATATGCACTCCAACTTGCAAAGAGTAATTGGAATACTCTCCTTGAGTCTCGCCATATCTTCAATTCTTATAGCACGAGAAGTTAAGTCTCACGAAGAATAAGCTCAACTACGTTATTGCGGTCCCGAAACGGGTTACGGGAGAAGTTCACGAAATGCGACCGGTAGAAGTCGTTGGATGAAGACGTGACAATCATGACTTTTCATCCCAAACATTCTCAGCTTACTCATATCTACACATCTGCTCATGTTGGACACATAACCATCCGGTAGTCTGCGCTGCTTCACCCACATTAATAACGCCTGCTTCTCTGTACGACCTAGCATGTAACAGGCTTTCGGATAATATCTGTCATTCTCATTAAGCTTCTTCAGTTCAGACCTAGCACAATAACTATTCAACTCTGCTCTAGACTTCGGCGTGTCTTTGGTCTTTCCTGTCACATTGAGGACAATGTTGAACACATTATCAAACACGTTCTTCTCAATGTGCATGAAATCGATATTGTGTCGAAGCAACAAGAATTTCCAATAAGGAAGATCCTAGAATATGCTTCTTTTCTTCCATCCCGTAACATTTTCTTTAGAGGCATATTTGTTATAACCATCGTAGTCTTCGGTGACTTTCACAAAACCATAAGCCTCAATTTGACTAAGTGTATCTTCTCATGTTCTCATGTCAGGGGGTGAACGTGCTACAACTTTATTTTTCAAGAAAGCATTCTTATTTCGTCTGAAAGGATGACTTAGTGGTAGAAACTTTCTATGATTGTCAAACCACGACATCTTACCACTCTTCTCAAGATAAAACGCATCTGATTGCTCCATGCACTGTGGGCATGCGAATTTTCCAGTTGTACTCCATCCAGACAACATTGAGTAGGCCGGAAAGTCGCTAATGGTCCAAAGCAAAGCAACTCGCATATTGAAATTTTGCTTCTTTGAAACATCATACGCAGACACACCATCTTCCCACAACTCCAATAATTCGGCTATCAACGGTTGTAGGAAGACATCCAAGTTATCTTTTGGATTTCGAGGTCCGGGCACCAACAACGTGAGAAACATGAATTGATCCTTCATGCACATGCCGGGCGGCGGTGTAAGGAGTTAGAATAGCGGCCACAAAGAGTATTGTTTCCCAAATTGAGGAAATGTTTGAAAACCGTCTGTAGAAAGACCCTCCGAGGTAAAATCAGGAAAGGTCGAGTCTAAGTGCTTCCATGCTGGAGAGTCTGCAGGATGACGCATGTTGGTCCCGAGTGTACGGTCAGGTGTAGAGGGGGGGGGGTGAATACACCTGAATCCAATTTTCTCAACTTCGAACACGAGCAGTCTCTGTTCGGGGAAAGTACTGCAATCTTGAAATAATTCAACGAGGCCAAATAGGCATTTGTTCGAATCGTGTGTGGCAAAGAGTCTTACTCTACTGAGATCTACTAGCTGACTGAGTCAGAATTCAGTATCAAACAGGTAGAGTTCAGCGGTGCGGAAAAGTGTAGGCCCAAATCAATTGAGTGGAAAAACGTTTTATGCAAGTCTCAGTTCAGTAAATAGACGAGTTCGGTATCTTTGAGACGGTTGAATGATTTTAAGAAGATTTTCGGTATGAATAGTAAAATCAATGCAACGATAATCGAGAAAGCAATAACAAGACACGATTTTTAAAGTGGTTCGGATATCAATCGATCCTACGTCCACTATCCCGAAAGTTCGGGAGGCTATTTATTTATTATCTTGAGTTAGTCTCGGTCGGCTTGTACACGGGACAAAGCCGTGGCTTGGGGATTATGCTTGAGCAAGTCGCGGTTTACAAAGGCATCAAACTAAAGTGTTTGACAAACTTCTCCAACTATGAAGGAATCCTTTTACAATAAGGATTGGGTTCGAAATATGAACTCCTTCGTCTAAGCTATATATGGTTTCGGTAGAGCTTAGGGTTAGAGGGATAGGGAACGAGAATGTAGCTTCTAGAGCGACGAACAGCTGAAATAAGCTTTAGGTTCGTGTCACGTCGCTTGGATACTAGATGCTTGGTTGTCGGTTCAGGTTGGTTCCCTTAAGAGCTAAAATGTAGTCTTTCGCCGGGAGATAGATCTTTAGATTCTTGCGGAAGACTTAGGCTTTTGGTTACGGCTCGTTTGAATGCTTGTGTATGTTTTCGTCGTTAAGCTTATGTCCATTCTCTCTCTTTCTCTTGAAATGTCCCTCTATTTATAGAGCAGAGATTGTAAAAGATCCGTTGGAGATGATCTTCCTTTCTCTCTCTCTTTTGGTAGCAAACGGCTCTTTTGAAGTAGGTAACGGTGTACTTTCCCACCTTTTTAGGTAAAGGGTTGGCTTGCGGCTTTAGCGGGTGAGAAGACACGTGTGTTCTTGTCATTCGTCGAGGTGGATAGAGTGGTTGAGGCGGCCACGAGACTTCAAGGCAAGCCGAAGGCGACTTCTCTCTTCCTCGTATATGACAATGTTGATTGTCTTTCAAAAGTATTTGTGATTCGGCCCATGCTGCCGATCTTGAGTCGATCCCGTATTCGGTAGGTAGATAGGCGAGGAAAGTCTGCCGAAGATCGGCTACGAGTTCGGTGAGCTGCTCTGCTGAGTCCGGTTCAGCGACTCTTTCGATATCTTGCTCTGTTGAGTCGATATCGTTTGAGTCTTCTACTTACGGTGTTAAGGCGGATAATCTGCGAGCGCCTTGATCGGAGCGAGTGTCTGGCGAGTGCGAAACCTCGAGAGACAAATAACAATTACAACGGAATGGTTCACCAATCGAGATAGGGTTTTGGGATCTTCAAATCTTCTCAACAATCGAGCACTAGGGGCTGCTTGAGCATGGTTCAATATAGAAGATAGAATCATTTCCCACTAAGTAAGACTATCTTTGAGGATAGAATCATCACCCAACAATTTCCCCCTATTTGATGATGCCAAAACCTATCATCTATGCTAACACTAAACTATCGAAACAGAGCTCCTTACAATATTACATGTAAGATCGGTGGAGTTGTTCCAACGAGTTCTAGACTACCGATAAAACGAGGCGAAAACACAATTTCTCCCATTACATAGAAACTAGACTAGCGAGAATCTAACAAAGTAATAAGCCGACAAGAAAGTAAATAGCGGTGAGTGTGTGAGTCGGTAATCACTTCAATGATTACGAGTGTTAAAGCATAATACAAACACGGTGAATAGACAACAAGTGGTTGTCGAGCCAAAGCGATTTGTATATATGAGTGATTCGAGATCGGTACAATTGCAAATCTTGCTAAGCTAGGAAGATCGAGAACTAAGCTTAGGAGCCCTTAAAGCGCTTGATCCTGTCCATGAATCCTTGAGATTGCGTCTCTGGCAGTGGCACTCCATACATCCGGTATGTGTTTTTCCTCGGCTTCAAGTATGCAGCAAAGTCGGCTGGCTCATCTTCATCCAGTTCTCTTTTTGATGCAACATACTTCACTTCAGCTTCTATTACCCCCAAAGTGGATTGAGTCATCATTTCTTCTAGGTGGAGGTATGATTAAGGGCTCCGGAACAACGACTTCTATACCTTCGAGATACGGCTTTATGCAAGTATATATATAGATCAGGTTCACTTATTATCATCCATTCTGTGTAGGCATCAGTCTTAGTCATGTTGGGCCAGAATCTCCAGAAATAATTGCGCTTGATGAACTCTATCTTTGCATATTCCCATCTACGAGTAAATTGAGCGGGTATCCAATGCATGTCTTTGGCCATACGTGCGATTTCGGATCGGTGGCTTCCCGAACATTCGTATCGATAAGGAATATCGGCTTTTGAAGGTACTCTCGGCTGGCCTCTTCCTCGAGTCCTTTTCCTCGGTGCTTCATGGTCTGCCTCCCGGATTCTGTCTCCGCGGCTTCGAACTTGTCTAGCCTCTTCGCCTGCGTATAAGTATGCGTTCATTTGGTCGAATATGGCCTCAATCTCATCATCTTGGGCTTCGGTGGCTTTACGAGGAATGTCTTCGATTCGGCGAGGGGTACTTGATTTTTCTTTTGACGTACCACGCTTCTCGGTGCTTTCTTGCTTTTGCTCCTTCTCTTTCTCCCTATCTTCTTCATCCTCGATAATCGGTTTCCTTGGAGGTAACCTAGCGAGGCTTTCTTCCTCCTCGAGTTGGAGATTTTGTCTTTCCTTTGACGAGGCTTAGACTTTGGTTTATTAGCGGCTTCGGTTTCGGCAATCTCCCTTGCCGGCTTCTCATCGGCTACAATTTGAGCCTCCTCCTCGGTGAAATGTATCTCTTCGTTTTCTTGGGCTGGAGGGGTTGGGAGAATCGGCATTTTCTTGCCTTTTCCACTGAACGGGTGGAGGGAGAGGAGCCTCTTCCTCTTCGACTCTTCTGCTCGGCATACTCTGCAACCTCCTTGATAATATCGGTCGGAGTGCGGGTTGCATGAGTAGCACAGGGTTCTCGAGCCACTTGGGCCGGTCTCGGTGTACTCGCAGCCAAGACACCCTGGGCCTTACCCTGCATGCAGTGCGAGTGCGAGTCACGCTTATCTCGGTCACGGACTTGGTCTTTTTCTCGGATCTCGGTGAAGTTGTCCCCCTTAAGTAATTCGGCGGTTTTGGTAGGGGTCGGCTTCTCGGTACTCTTCTCTTTTCCTTCGGTACTCTTCTCTTTTCCTTCCCCCTTTTTGGCATCATCAATTGCGGCCGGGGTAGGGACGAGTACCTTCTTGTCTAGGCGTTTGTCGACAGCGGACGGGTTCATCCCGATCTGTCATGGATCTTTGTCGGCGCCAAGTGCAGCTCATTCCTCTCATTAGTTAGTTCCTCAGAGTATTGCTTATGGGAGAGGTCGGGCTGCTTGCCTTGAATTCATCGGCTTCTCGAAATCTTATCCTCCACAACCAGTTGAATGTTGTCAAGTCGGGATTCCGTGGCCTGGGCTTATTCAGTGAAGGACTCAGTATGAGTGGACATTGAAGCCTCGAATGCTTTGAGAAGTTTGGCTTGTCCTTCTCGAATGATTACGAGCTGATCATCAAACTACTTCCTTGCCTTAGCCAAAGCTTCGGATACGATTGCGAGAGACAACGGGGGCGGCTCGAATTTGATACGATGTTTTCGGCCCACTGTAGCTCGGTGGTTGTGGCTAGCGCGATCTGTTTCCACACCTTGTGGACGGCCTTCGTAAGAGCTCGATTCCGGATTCCACGAGCGGTGAGAGCTTTCGCTACGGATCGAGATCTCTTGGTAGTTGGGCTGGGCGGCTGCCGTAAGTCGATTCCGGCAAGAGGCGAGCGGGCTCTGCGAGGACGAAGCACCCGGCCGTGGACTTCGCGAGGTCCGAGGATACGGAGTGGAGGTTGAGCTTGTTCGGTAGCATGTGTATCCTTGTCACGGGGTTTCCCTCATCGGGCTTTCCGGGCCACTGAATCAGCCTGGGTGGATCTTGACCATCGTGGTGCCGATCCATCGAGGGTGCTCAGCCGGTTGCTAGTGCACTGTCATGTATCATTGCCCGGCATAGCGGCCCTCGGGTTCTCCCATGGTGCTTTGAGGTCGGCATGCTCGAGTAGCTTTATTTGCTCCCTCGACTTCAATTCTTCTTCTTGAAGCTGCTTGGCGGGGAGTAGTGGAGTACTAGACGTTGTAGATGGGGCCACTCCCGAAATCGCGGCAACATGTGGAGCCTTGCTGATTTTGCAATGAGCAACAAATCAAAGTAGTCGGCAAGCTCACGGGATGCGTTTGAAGAATCTCTCGGGATGCTGCTGGATACGATCAGCTGAAGCTTCCATCCCAATTGTCTCTTCTTCGGATGTTGTCTCGGACTCCAAGTACTATGGGAGACGTACGAGTCTCGGCCGGGAGGCACACTGGCTTGAGTGGTGGAGCCGAGAGGGGGCTGTCAAGACGCTGAATCTCTTCGCTATGTGCTTCTGTAGAATCCCCTTGTTCCACTTCTACGGGTTCCTCAGTGGAGATGGCCTTCTCCAGTGATTGAGTCTTCTCAGATGATTCTGACTCGTCTATCAGCCGGCGAGGCTAAATAGGTTCTTGAGTAGCTCTGAGCGGCGGGAACTTCGGGAGAGACCTCAAGTTCGGTAGGCACGTCCGGAATGGTTTTCCTCGGTTTCTTAGGCTGGTGCCTTTGGAGTTTTTGTTGGAGGTGTTCTCTTCTTCGAGGGTGTAGCTGCTTGAGGCTTAGTCTGTCTGGAGTTATGGTCGAGGGACTCGACCCGATCTGTTGAAGAGCGGCGGTCTTGTTGTGGAATCGACCTTCTTCACATTAAAATACTCCTTGTCATTGTAGGTTATTGGTTCGAGATCCGCGAGACATCCTCTATCATTATGGACGGCTTCGATCCATAAAGAAGCTTGCCCTTTGCACTCGGCGTGAAAGAGGCCTTGTCGAATTTGGCCGCTCGAGCCATGAATTCACGGATAAAGAACTCCGTCCAATTGATCCGAGCTCTATCATATATGGCCATCATGAGCTGGATCTTGAGCCCCGATACTTGATCGAATGAGCCCGCTTGGCTGGTCGGTAGGGCTGCGTCGCAATATAAGCCAAAGCTGCATGCGAGGCGGCATGTTTTTAGGAAAAGCGGCTACGAAGGTCGTGGGCTTTCCACGAGAATATTATCAAGTAGTCATCTACAAGATCATCATTGTACCCCACGATATTGTCTCCTTCGAAAGCGAGATCAAAACTTCTCTTTAGCGCCTCCTTGATTGATATTTGCTTCGATATCGGAAAAGCATCCTTGATCTCGTGAACGGCGAATCTTCCGATTATGTCCCCGCCTTCGAGTCGAGTTAAGATAAACTTCGGCCACTGCCTCGGGAGGAAGTATGTCGGCTTCCTTGAAAGAAAGCTTTCAAGCCACGACTCTCGAGGCGAGAAGATCTCGTCCATATAATCGAGATCACGGGCGTCGAACTCCATGATTGGCTCGAACCAAACACGGTCCTTGTCCGGGATTTCTTGCATGTTAGGCTGGAGCGGACACCGAAATATTTTTACTTGCCATTGTACTCTTACACTAGAATTTATCGATATCGATTTAAATAAAACAGTTTGTATAGCGATTCTGAAAAAGAAAATTAATTCGTGTAGCAGTTGTAATAAGCATACCGAAAGAGAGATTGAGATTCTGAAAGGATATGCAAGAGGGGATTGCAAGAAATGATCTCAGAATTTTCAGATGCAGAGGGTTTTAAGTGCGGTAATGGCGGTTTCTAAGATATGATCTCAGAATTTTCGGATGCAGATGATTTTCGGATTGAAGATGAACGGTTTTCGATCAAAAGCTGAGTTTAAACTTGCTTTATGATACGGACGGTTAAGATTGGATGTTAAAAATTGTAATGATCATAGTAGCCGCCTAAGTCAAAGCCAGTTGTAAATATGCCTAAGTAGTAACTATGAGATGACATGCATTAAATGCGTGCAGAGTTCAGCAAACTTATGTATGGAATGTCGTGCATTAAATGAGAGTCGTTTATAATAAATGATAAACTTAGGATATTTAATAGCATGCTGAATCTTCATCATAAATGCATTACTGTTATATTCGTTACTACTGAGTAGAGATACGCAAACTTGTCAGCTGAACATAGTAGTCAGCTGATACCTCGTGTAGATGGTTTTCTATCTCTACGTACTGAATTTACTCAGTATTGAGAGTGATCATTCACCCTTACTGAATGATCCTCTCTTGGAGACTCTTACTGACTGGGGTCAGTAGGGTCCAGCGGACCTAGCTCTACTGAAAGTTCTTTGAATATGGATTCAGCTAGAGGCTTGGTCAGAATATCAGCCCTTTGTTTGTCAGTATGGTTCTTTTCCATCCTGGTATCCTTCTTTTCGACATGGTCACGAATGAAGTGATGCCTAATGTCCACGTGCTTGCATCTCGTGTGTAGTACAGGGTTCTGAGTGATTGCAATAGCACTGGTACTATCGCAGAATATCGGCACTTCATTCTGAATGACGTCATAGTCTCTTAGGCTGCTTGTCTCGGCCAAAGGATTTGGGCGCAACAACTTCCGGCGGCCATGTATTCGGCTTCGGTAGTTGACGTGGCTACTAAGTCTTTGCTTCTTTGAAAACCATGAGATCGGCTTACTTGCTGGAAGGCGACAAGTTCACGAAGTTGATTTTCGGTCGATTCTACATCTGCATAGTCGGCATCGAGAATAGCCGGTTAGTTGATATTATCATCAGTTTGGATACCATAAGCCTTATGTCGGGTGTGCCTGCGAGGTAGCGGAGAATCTTCTTTCTTTGAGTCCATGTGGCTCGATTAGGATTCGCTTTGAAATCAAGCGCAGACACCTATAGCATAAGTTATGTCGGGACGAGTAGGCTTGTTAGATATAATAAGGAACCAATTATTGCACGAAATTCGGTTTGGTCTACTTGATACTCCCTCTTTATCAAGATTGATTTTCATATTCGTGTTCATTGGGATCTTGATAGGTTTCTTGCGGATGTGCAACCGAATCTTTTGATGAGGTCTCGAGTGTATTTGCCTTGGTTAATGAACGTTCCCTTTTCGATTGTTTGACTTGAAAGCCGAGGAAATAGTTCATTTCACCCATCATTGACATCTCGAACTTGTCCTTCATCATTTTCTCAAACTGGCGACACATGACGACGTTCTTTGATCCGAAGATAATGTCGTCTACATAGATCTCTGCACGAGTAATAAGTCATCTTCCGGTCGAATGCTTGAACGGCGTGCGATCTATTGTGCCTTTTACGAAAACCTTTACGAAGAAGAAACTCGACGGGGTATCGTACCAAGCCACGGGTGCTTGTTTTAACCCATATAGAGCCTTTACGAGTCCATAAACACGATGTCCTGCTTTGAAAGCCGGGCGGTTGTTCTACATAGACTTCTTCTTTCGATGCGCCGTTCGGGAACGCGGACTTCACATCCATTTGATAGACTCCGAATCTTTGATGCATTGCGTAGGCTAGGAATAGTCGATTGCCTCGATCTTGCAAGCTGGAGCGAATGTCTAATCGAAATCTATTCCCTCGGCTTGACGGTAGCCTTTCACCACGAGCACTTGCTTTGTTCCTTACTATAACGTTGTTTTCATCTCGCTTGTTCTTGAAGACCCATTTTGTTCCAATGACGTGTTGATGCCGGGGTGCGGTCAACATGCTCCCAAACTTCGTTTCTCATGGCGATTCAGCTCCTCTGCATAGCTATGATCCGATCGGCATCTTTAAGTGCATCCTCAATCGTCGAGGCTCTTCGGTAGACAAGAAGCGGGAATATAATGCGCTTTCTCCTTGACGGAATCCGGATCTTGTCTTGACTTTTCTTTGAAGGATCTCCAATGATTAGATCGGGAGTGTGAGCATCTAGCCACGATCTACGAAGTTTCGGCTCTTCATCGAAATTTGATCAACACGAGATAGTAGGTGAGTTAGGCATTTCGGTTGTACTATTACGAGATTGAAGCAATTCGGTAATGAGAGTGTGATCTTCGAGTCACCGGGTTCGGGGGCATTAAGCTCGGGAACATTACTAGATGTTCCCCACGAGTTGTTACTCTCGGTAGTGGTCTCGGTTACCTCTCAAGGTTTCTTCATCGACTCGAGTTACACGGGGATTGACTCGTTCGGGAGAGTCAATCTGCTCGGCTACTTGCTCTGTGGTTGAGATTCGATAGACTTGTCTTCGGTTTCTTCGTACGAATCATCATCCCAACATAGCCTTGGATCTTTTCGAGGTTTGTCTTTTAAGTTCAGATCCTGTAGCTGCGTACTGATGTCCTCAGATTCAGAGTTAGAGTTATTGCTCCTCTCTTCAGTAGCAAACTCATTAAAAACAACATGAGGGTTTTCTTCCACGCAAAGGGTCCGATAGTTGAATACTCGAAAGCTTTGCTTGACCGAGAGTATCCTAAGAAAACTCCACGATCGACTTGCTATCAAAAGTCTTCAACCGATCTTTCCCATTATTGTGGATAAAGCACGAACAACCAAAGATATGGAAATAAGATAAAAAAGGCTTCTTGCAGTTCCATAGTTCATATGGTGTCCTCTTATGCTGCTTTGTCAGTAGAGATCGGTTCTGAGTATAACATGCGGTGTCGGTTAGCTTACGCCCGGGAATTTGGTTGGGAGTCCCGAGTCTACGAGTAGAGTTCTTCTTTGCTTCTTTGAGTGTGCGATTCTTTCGTTCGGCAACCCCGTTTTCTTTGAGGGGTGCGCGCAGCGGCGATGTCTCATGCTCAATCCCTTCGGTTTTGCGAGAACTCCTCTACCATGGAATTAAGGAACTCGGTTCCTCTATCGAGCAATTTTGATTATCTTGGTGTTCTTCTCGACCTTTGAGCTTTTTCGAAGCGTTGGTAACTCTGTTTTGACGTTAGACTTGTTGGCAATGAATATGACCCATGTGTAGCGCGAGTAGTCATCGATGACCACTAAAGCATATTTCTTGCCTCGATCGTCCTTTGGAGAGACTCGGACCGAACAAATCCATATGTAGCAGTTGAAGGATTCCATCGTGGAAGGAGATGGAATAGGTGGATTTTGATTCCTTGTTTGCTTTCCCTTCGAGACATGCTTCACCTGAGTGTCTTTCTTTGAATACTTCATTCGGCGGTCCTCTTGCTAGAGTGTTCCTTGCTAGTTTGTTGAGCGTTTTGAAGTTGAGGTGGCTTGAGCCTTTTATGCCAAAGCCATCACATGTACGGTTGTCGTTCTTCGCCAACGGCGACAAGCTTCGAGTTCGGTGAGTTCCGATCGGCTACATATATATTCTTTTTGCGCGAACACGATAACACTTGTTTTCCCTTGTGGATTTATCAATGACATCACGAAACCGGTGTCAAAAATCACTCTATTCGAGTTATCCACGAGAATTGACTAACGAGAGAGAAGATTATCTTTGAAGTCCTTCAACATATGATACTCTAGGAACGTGGCGAGTTCCAATGCTTGAGTGCTCTATATCCTCTTGTATAGCCTTTTGCATTGTCTCCAAACTCGATTACGGGTCCTTCTTCGGCTATATAATTCTTGATAGGTTCCTTTGGTACGTCGTATGTCTTGAGCATCCACTTGTCCACATACCAAGGATCTTTGTGCACTCGCAAAGCAATTATATTCGGGTACCTTTTATTTTGTTTTTGGGTCCTTAGATGTTAGTTTTAGTAACCCCAATCTGTCTAACAACCACCGGTGGTTTCAAACAGTCTCTTTCCACTTGAGTCGATATACTTGACCACTTAGGCTGGTCAAAGGCGACTTCTTAGGTCGTTCGGGTTCGGGAGTCCGGATCTTCGCAGTTGGTGGATGCTCGACCTTTGCCTTTTGTGCGTTTTTTCTTCTTTTTCTAACTCTTGGAACCTCTTCGGCTATAGGATCATAGTAATATGATCTATCTTGAGGCTGGATGTGTCAGCGAGGTGGTCCATGCTGATCGGCCCACTTAACTCTGCTAGTTCCCCCCTTGGTAGGCCCGGGGTGTTTGAGTGCCGATCTTACGGTCGAGAATGCTGATGCGTAGGATGAGGTGCTTTCATCTTTTGTTTGTTCTTTCTTTGAGGGGTTCGGACCATTTGCATTGATTGTTTCTCCTCGAACAAACCTATCGGTTAGACGCACTTCGAGTGTACGGGGGCGGATGAGGAAGCTTCTGGTTGAAGCTAAGTCCTTCCTTACGGTGCTTGGGCTTGTTGCTTGCAAGCATAGCCTCCGGCTTCTTTTCGGCGCCCATGTAACGCTCGGTCATCGGGCTCTTCCGGACATCATCACTCTTTTTCGGTATGTCGTGCTTAGTACGAAGTCTCGACGGTTCTTGCTTCGATGAGCTCGGTTCGGTATCTTTACGAATCAAGTCATTGGTCAAAACTGAAATTCAATCTTCTTGATCTTTGAGACTTGGCCATCGGAGAGTTCATCTCCTCCACGAGTCTCAACACAAGTCCTTCGGCTTCGATGGCGGCCGACTCTCCCGAGAAAGTCTACGATTCTCCACTTTCGGGGTATCCAATTCTCGAAGAGTCTTGCGAGGCTGCGGACTCATTTGAATTTGTTCATCTAATAATTCTTCATAGGCGGTCGTGATGTCCAAATTCCCATCTGCACTCAAAGCGAAAGTGTCGTGTGTGCGGTGTGAAGAGGAATTAAGTGGTTCATGAGAGTTTACCTCATCCTCTTCTCCTGCCATTAGGCACTTTTCGATTGTTTCTTCGGCTTCAAGCTCTAAGGCCATAAAAGCCTGCTTCATCATCCGATGAATCCATGAAGGAGTCGACTTCTTTTGAGTCGTCACGAGATTTCGCCGGCTATGTAGGATTGTCTTTTACGGGCAAATTTCTCTCTCCTTGCCTTACGTGATGCGCGTTCGGCACTGCGAGCTCGGGACAATCATATTGATAATGTCACGGCTTTTTTGTAGTTGTAGCAAGTGATGACTCTTTCTTCTTTGCTTTCACTATGCTTTGATGGTCTTTGAGTCATCCTTCTTTACGCATTCGGGAAGATTGTGAGTCGGGAGTGCGTTTTGGCGTATAATCGACTTACCTTTTGTGTCTCGGTATGCTTTAGTCGGTTTTACTGCGCCTCTCCTTCTCCTTCGATACTTCACGACGAGCAACGCGTACTCCGAGCGAGACTTCCTTCTTGTAGATCATTGAGTGAAGGTTCGGTATTACTCGTTGTCTTGCTCGTCGGCTGGAGATCTTTGAGCGGCGGTGCTTTGAAGGCATGGTCAATTTCATTGTCGGCTTCGGCTCTTTGCTTTCGTTGAGGTGCAGTCGAACTCAAACTCTTCTACCTAAAGTTACGAAAAGATATGGTCGGGAGAGACAACATCTAAATCGAGATGTCGCGATAAAGTGGCAAAAGGTGTCCGAGTGTCCGTCCGGCGGTGCCCTCGGTATCTTGAGATTCATTTCTCGATTCTTTGAATGTCTTTCCCGACCCGTTGATGGAGTTCATCGATTCGTGAATCGACATTTAGATCTTCTATTTTGTCACCGGGCATGAGAGACAAACTTTCCGGCTTTTGGAGTTCCGGCGCCGGTTTGTTAGCTTTTATCTTACGAGTCCCCCGACTCGGTAGCGCTAGAGCGTCCCGAGTTCCTTTGCCGTTTTGCATTCCTCGAACCACCGCCAAGATAAGAATCACTAAGAGTGGTCGGTATGGCATTTACGGCGACTCGGTCTAAGTTGTGAAGCTTCTTCTCTTTAGGAGTGAAGAGACTTACGTCTTTAGGGATCTTCTTCCCGAGTCACCATTCCTCCTCCTTCAGTGGGGCACGAGTCACGACACTATCGATCATGGGAACAATAGGTCCATCTTCAAGCACTTCGATCATACTATCATGGAGGGATGTCGGATGTGCTTCCATTCCGACTCGCCATTCTCCATAATTCTCTCACGAGAACATGGGTACCATTCTTATACCCGACATATCGGCCATATAAAAATAATGATATGAATGTAGAGTGATATGCGGTGAAGAAACGTTTTCTCCGGATCCGTTCAAGTAGACCGGTTTCAAGATAACAAGAGTCTTAAATAACTCCCCGCTCCGATACCAATTGTTGGTCCCGAGTGTACGGTCGGGTGTAGAGGGGGGGGTGAATACACTCGAATCCAATTTTCTCAACTTCGAACACGAACAGTCCTGTTCGGGGAAAGTGCCGTCTTGAAATAATTCAACGGACCAAATAGCTTTTACGAATCGTGTGTGGCAAAGAGTCCGACTTTGCTTGAGATGCGCTGGGCGGCGAGTCGAGTTCGGTATCAAACGGTAGAGTTCGGCGGTGCGGAAAAGTGTAGGCCCAAATCAGTTGAGTGGAAAAACGTTTAATACAAGTCTCAGTTCAGTAAATAGACAGTTCAGTATGCTGAGACAGTTGAATGATTTTAAGAAGATTTACAGTATGAATAGTATAATCAATGCAACAGTAATCAGAAAGCAATAACAAGACATAGATTTTTAAAGTGGTTCGGATATCAATCGATCCTACGTCCACTGTCCCCGAAAGTTCGGGAGGCTATTTATTATGCCGAGTTAGTCTCGGTCGGCTTGTACACGGGACAAAGCCGTAGCTTGGGGATTATGCTTGAGCAAGTCCCAGTTTACAAAGGCATCAAACTAAAGTGTTTGACAAACTTCTCCAACTATGAAGGAGTCCTTTTACAATAAGGATTGGGTTCAAATATGAACTCCTTCGTCTAAGCTATATATGGTTTCGGTTGAGCTTAGGGTTAGAGGGATAGGGAACGAGAATGTAGCTTCTATAGCAACGAACAATTGAAATAAGCTTTAGGTTCGTGTCACGTTGCTTGGATACTAGATGCTTGGTTGTCGGTTCGGCTTGGTTCCCTTAAGAGCTAAAATGTAGTCTTTCGCGGAGATAGATCTTTAGATTCTTGCGGAAGACTTAGGCTTTTTGGTTCTAGCTCGTTTGAATGCTTGTGTATGTTTTCGTCGTTAAGCTTATGTGCATTCTCTCTCTTTCTCCTCGAAATATCCCTCTATTTATAGAGCGAGAGATTGGAAAAGATCCGTTGGAGACGATCTTCCTTTCTCTCTCTCTTTTGGTAGCAAACGGCTCTTTTGAAGTAGGTAACGGTGTACTTTCCCACCTTTTTTAGGTAAAGGGTTTTACTTTGCGGCTTTAGCGGGTGAGAAGACACGTGTGTTCTTGTCATTCGTCGAGGTGGATAGAGTGGTTGAGACATCACGGACTTCAAGGCAAGCCGAAGGCCGACTTCTCTCTTCCTCGTATATGACAATGCGATTGTCTTTCAAAAGTATTTGACGATTCGGCCGTGCTGCCGTCTTGAGTCGATCCCGTATTCGGTAGGTAGATAGGCGAGGAAAGTCTACGAAGATCAGCTCGAGTTCGATGAACTACTCTGCTGAGTCCGGTTCCACGACTCTTTCGATATCTTTGCTCTGTTGAGTCCGATATCACCGAGTCTTCTACTTACGGTGTTAAGGCGGATAATCTGCTGGCGCCTTGATCGGAGCGAGTGTCTGCTGAGTGCGAAACCTCGAGGAGACAAATAACGATTACAACGGAATGGTTCACCAATCAGATAGGGTTTTGGGATCTTCAAATCTTCTCAACAATCAGAGCACTAGGCTGCTGAGCATGGTTCAGTATAGAAGATAGAATCATTTCCCACTAAGTAAGACTATGCTGAGGATAGAATCATCACCCAACAACACATCACTCCATCGTCCACTGATGAAGCATGCCAACGCATGTGAGGAACAGTTGCATTAGATGCATAAATCCGCTGGAGTCTAGGGGATAAAGGAAAGTAGTACATTTTCTTAGCGGCCACTAATTTTTTCTTCCCTTTCCTACTAGATTTCGGACTGTAATCTAAATATCGCCAAGTGCCGCAAAACTTACAACTCTGCAGTTTATTATCTTCCCGCCAAAAGATCATGCAAGAATTTGGACAACAGTGAATCTTCTCTACCGGCAACCCCATGCCACTAAGCAATCTCTTAGACTCGCTGAAGTTATTAGGAATCAAATTTCCTTGGGGAAGCATATCCTTGATCATTTGACTCATCCTGTCATAGCCCCTCTGTGACATATGATTCTCAGCGTTCAAGTTCATCATCTGAACTGCTGGAGACAATTGTGAGTATGTCTCACAACCAGGCCACAACTCCGTGTCGACTGCCTGCAACATTTCATAGATCTTGCTTGCTTCATTATTTGGTGGATCCTCAATATCCGCATCATTATAATTTGGCCCAGCATGATCCATTACCATCCTCTGATAGGAGGTCGACGTGTCATTTTGCACATTTCTTGTAGCTTGTTCTTCTAGGGTTACGTGTTTTTCCCTATGAGATGACCAAACTTTATAATTTTTAACGAACCCCTTCATATAAACGTGCTCTCTTACAACTTGTGTAGTCAAAAACAGCTTATTCTTACAATTTTTACATGGACATCTAATTTTTTCCCCGTCTGTAAGTTGTCTGACTATTTGCCCATTCAATGAAATCCTCAATGCCATTCACAAATTGAGGATTCAATGAACCGTCTACTGCCCACCGTGTATACATCCACGAACGACTCATTATTTCAAATCCTAATTAATATTGTTCACTAAAAGAAAGTTCTACGCTCACTCAAATCCTGTGTAAACACACGAGCATTAAATTATTGTTTATCTGAAATTGACTTAGGAGCACCTCATTTATTTTTCCAAATCACACACTAACACCTCATTTATTTTTCCAAATCACACACTAACAATCCTAGTTATGAGAAGAACGAAATAAATTTTCTGCCCAATTGCCAATTGACTTTATAGGCAAATTCTCTAACCACTTGCATGTTCAATTAACATAACAATTTAGCATTATAAACTTATGTTAGCTTATCAAAAAGCCTTATGAATTCAGCCAATTCACTTATGTTAGTTTATTACTGGCTTGTAGTTCACGTGAGTTAGAACTATCAATACTAATAAACAAAAAAATCATCCAAATCATATTAGCAATCATCAATGTAAGTCTTCTCAAATATGACTATCCACCACATAGACACCAATCAGTTTTCCAAATAAATTATCGAGACTTATTCATCATCAAAACATCATTCAATAAGGGGAAGAACAAAACCTATGAATTACCTTTTGCCAGAAGAGGGGGAAGACGACGGCGGCGACGGAGGGGGGAGGCCACGACGGAGGCGGGAGGCGGCGACGGTGAGGGGAGGGCGGCAGGGGGCGACTAAACCAGTGAAATGTGCTGGTTCAGACTGCTTCTGCCCGTATATGAAATTAGGGCTTACCGACGGATTTTTCCGCCGGTAAAATTTTACTTACTACCGACGGATTTTTCCGTCAGTAATAAAATGTTTAAAATTTAATAATTTATAAATTAAATTCCAAGTTTGCCGACGGAAAATTTCCGTCGGTAATAAAAGAATTAAAAAAAATTAAAAATAAGATTTAACGACGGATTTTTCCGTCGTTAAATCTGAAGGAATAATAGGGTTTACAGTAAGGCTACCTTCCTCCTGGTGTGTTGTCGCGGCTCCGATTGTTGCTCCTGTGTTAGACCTTCTGATCTGTGTCTCGGCCTTTTTCTCCCTCCCGGGTGGTCGAGATCTCGAAGAAAATAAATTTATTTCTCTCTCTGTAACTCACGCCACTCTCGATTTTTATGAATCAATTGTGTGAGTTTCTGAACAGAATACTAATATATATAGGCTTCAAAAACCTATATAATATTAATATATTTGTAGCCCATTAATTTAATTATAATCCAATGGGCTTCTATTAAATCAACCCATAATATAATTAATTAATTTATTGGGCTACTAATATTTATCAATTAATTGGCCCAGCCAATTAATTCCAGATAAATAACATTATTAAATAATGTAAAATACATTAATCCATTAATAATGAATTACGAGAGATAATAAATTACTAGGCAACTAATTGGGCCGGATCGGGGATCCAATACAAGAAATAAAGTCGGGCCTCCAATTAATTAATTATCCATGCTCGGCCCGAGCAAAATTAATTAATTAACACGCATTCATTCCACTAGAGAATCCGTGCTTGACTTACCCCTTTATCCCAATTTGAGCAAGGGCTTGTATTTTAGACTTAATCAATCTCCGTATTTAAGATAGAAATATCCGTTAATTAATTAAGCTCACCGACGACTTAAATTAATTAACATCTTATATTCTCGAGTAGTACCACTCGACCTTATTAACACACCCGAACTTAATCAACCGGCCGGGTTTAGTGTGCTAATCCTTTCGAGTTCCTCGGGGGATATTATCAACCCATTTTACTAGGATACGGATGCAAGATACGGACAACCAGGCTCGAGCCACAAATAACTACTAACACCCAAGATACGTAGATCCGGTCGCTCATTGGACGTTCACCATAGTAGGTCAAAGTGATAGATAGCCAAATGCACTCAGCTGAAGTCTTACCAAGCTTAAGACTAGCTAAGTCACCGAGATCTTGGTTCTCCACTAAGGTTAGTTAGGAGAACACATCTCACCGTGATCCGTCAATACACCACCTTAAGTGTACCCGGTAAAAGACAAGCGACTAAGACAAGCCACTTCTTATCTAAATCGCGGCTTAAACCGACAACTTATCCTTAAGTTGTCTCAGTATGATAATCTGTTTATATCTTGTAAGTTCAACCAATTTGTGTTGTCTTACGTGATACCCGACACACCACACAAATCTAACTTTTATACAAGATAAAGGATAACATGTGCAAATATACATATTTATCAGATAGGAGAATAAAACAGTGGTAAGGATAAAAACACATTGTATACAAGCATAAAAAGTGCTTCCAGTATACAAAATCCCAACAATTCTCCCACTTATACTAAAGCAAACTTTTAGTATACAATGTGTCAGTTCTAGGTACAAACTAGTACCACTGTATCTATCCTATCTATCACGACATCTTCTCCCACTTATACAAAAGTTTCTGTAGTCCTAAGTGGGGGGGCATCTCTACCATCCCAAAGCCACAAACATGCTTCTCGTAAGCCGGGAGTGGTAAGCTCTTCGTGAAAGGATAAGCTAGGTTTACTTCGGTTCCAATTTTGTCAATCACCACGTCACCTCGATTTACGAATACTCGTATAATGTGGTACTTCATGTCTATGTGTTTAGACGCCTTGTGAGATCTAGGTTCCTTTGAATTTGCCATCGCACTTTGAGTTATCACAATAAATTGTGATAGTCTTAGGCAAGTTCAGAACAATATCAAGATCTCGGAGGAAATTCTTGAGCCAAACCGCCTCTTTCGAAGCTTACAGGCGACCACATACTCTGCTTCCATGGTTGAGTCCGCAATGCATTTCTGCTTTGCACTCCTCCATGAGATGGCTCCACCTCCCAAGATAAACACATAACCCGAGGTAGACTTCTACTCGTCTCTGTCAGCCTAGAAATCCGATTATGTATAACCCAAAGACACTAGACTGTCTGACTGGTAAACAAGCCTATAATCTCTAGTCCGTTTAAGGTACTTGAGAATATGCTTGACCGCAGTCCAGTGTTCCTTTCCAGGGTTAGACTGATATCTTGAGACCATGCCTACAGCATATGAGATATCTTCTCTCGTACAAAGCATCGCATACATGAGGCTACCGGCGGCGGAGCATATGGTACTAGCCTCATACTTTCTATCTCTTCGGGCGTTTTTAGGGCACCGATTCTTGGATAGAAAAATGCCATGTCCGAAAGGTCTTGAACCTATCTTGGCATTTTGCATGCTAAAACGAGCAATAACGGTGTCAATGTAGGACACTTGTGACAAGCTTAACATCCTTCTTACGCGATCTCGAATAACATTGATCCCAAGGATGTAAGCGGCTTCACCTAAGTCCTTCATTTGAAACTGCTCGGATAACCACGTCTTTACGTCGATAACACTTCAACATTATTGCTAATGAGAAGGATGTCATCTACGTAAAATGCAAGAAACACCACGATCCGTTAACACAAATACGTTACACACATCTCGTTAGGACGGGATACAAATCCATAGGATTTGACTACCTCGTCAAAACGCTGGTGCCATAACCGGAAATCTTGCTTAAGTCCATGAATAGACTTCTTAAGCTTCCAAATTAGATGCTCTTCGCCCTCCTTCACATAACCATCTGGTCGTTTCATGTAGATGTCCCTACCTTTTTCAAGGTGACCGTTTAGGAATGCGGTTTTGACATACATTTGCCGGATATCTAGGTTCATGTGAGTGATATGGCAAGGAGAATCGAAATTGACTTGATCATTGCTACGGGCGAGAAGGTGTCTTCATAATCGATACCTTCTTTACTGGGTAAAACCCTTCGCCACTAGCCTTGGCCTTAAACGCCATGATCTCTTCATTCGGTGCTCTCTCTTTCTCTTGTATACTCACTTACTACCAATAGCATTGCAGCCCTCGGGTAGTTCGGTGATCTCGTATACATCCATATCGAGTTATGGACTCAAATTTCGAGTCCATGGTGCATCTACATCTCCCACTGCTTCGTTGTAAGTCCGGGGATCCACGGTATCTTGTTCATCCGCCGGGGAGATAATCAAACGTCTCCCCGGTGAACATACCGATCAGGTGTAAATATCATCCTCCCACTACGTCGAACGGTGTTAGGAGGCGTGTTAACAGATTGTGCGATTACTCGTGGAGTACTATCTTGCACAACTGGGCCGTTCAAGTGGAACTCGACCACCTTGTAATTCCTCGAGGATGATGTCGACTCGAGATTTATGGTTACTAATGTAATCCTCTTCTAAGAACCGAGCGTTAGGGCTAACAACGATCTTCCCGTTCTTTAGGATCATAAAAGTATCCACCCTTCGTTTCCTTCGGATGCCTTATGAACAACATCACTTCGAACGTGATTCCAATTTGTCGGCTTTGCCTATTCGGCACATAAAGCGGGATAACCCCAAATCCTTAAGTGGTGCATACTTGGGTTTGTGCCCGCTCCACAACTCGAAAGGAATCTTTTGTACCGACTTGGAATGGACACGGTTCGGCAAGTATCTTTGCGATCTCTAGGGCATATCCCCGAGAGGAAGCGGCAAAGTGCATAACTCATCATCGACCGAACCATCTCTAAGAGACTTCGGTTCCTTCTCTCGACACACCATTCTGCCGAGGCGTGCCCGGTCTTTGTCGGTAGGATGTAATCCCACATTCCGTCAAGTAGTCCTTGAACTCGTTGGATAGGTATTCCCTACCACGATTAGATCGCAAGTGTTTTGATTTCTTTACCTAGCTTCTTCTCCACTTCGCCTTGAATTCCTTAAAGGTTTCAAAGCAATCCAACTTGTGGCGAAGAAGGTAAACATATCCATACCTCGAGTAATCGTCGGTAAATTTGACGAAGTACTCATACCCTCCACGAGCTTGTGTAGACATAGGCCCACACAAGTCGGAATGTATCAAACTTAATACTTCGTGGCTCTATAACGCTTAGCCTTGAAAGGTCTAGTCATCATCTTTCCTTCCAAACGGGTTTCGCAAGTTGGAAATGGTTCAATCTTGGAGAGACTCCAATAATCCATATTCCACCAACCTCGAGTCTCGTTAAGATTGATATGACCTAGTCTTAAGTGCCACGAGATAAGTTTGGTTTACCTCGAGAAGATTCTTTCCTCTTCTTAGGATTTGATGATGAGGAAGCAACATTAACGTAATTACGCGGATTACAAGTAATAGTATATAAAGATCCGTTTAATAGCCCAACACGGATGAAATCATCGTCTTTCATGATAGAAACTTCACTATCAAAACTTGATTTATAACCATCCATGATGTAGAGTTTTGAAACGAAAATTATGTTTCGCCTAAACTCGGGCACATATAAAACATCTCTAAGTACTAAAACGAGAACTATCAAAAGATAGATGTAGATCTCCAATGGCAATTGCGGAGAACTCTCGATCCATTGCCCATTGAGACTACCACCTCACCATCGCTCAATTGCCTTTTACGCAAGAAACCTTGCAAGGTGTAACAAACATGATCGGTTGCCCCGAATCCACTACCCATTCATGGGTAGAAGAGGAAACCGAAACGTTTCGATTACAAGAGCGACTCGCGTCTCTTTCTGTTTTGCCTTGACATCTGGATTATAATTCTTCCAGTGTCCTTTCTTACCATTCTTGAAGAACCTTCCTTTTTCCTTTGACATTTGCATGTCGCCGGTAAGGACCGTCTTCTTACTCCCACTGCTCTTCTTGAAATGTCCACCCTTTACGTTTCTTTTACGGTTTCCGCATTTCAGAGGATTCCTTGAACTACTAAGGATATTCAAGACTTGAGCACTCTTGCCCTTTTCTATAACTTCTTTGACCGCTACCAAAGATTTGAGTAACATACTCATAGTAAACTCGTTCTTAGACATAGCGGTCCTAAAACAGAAGTTCATATAGGACCTTTGCAGAGCTTTTATTGGGAGAGGTAAGATATCTCTTCCACTTTGTAAAATTATTTAAACCCGTTAGGGCTTGGTTGGTGAGACTGTTTAGAAACTCGAAAATTATTTGAACAAACATATCTGAAAAATATAATAAAAGCATGTAAGAAAGTTATATTTGCACATAATTCGTAATTAACCATCATTGTAACCTTTTGAAAAACCAATGATGTTAAATACTCGAATAGCCCTAGAGATCACACTCGCAAGCCACTCAGGTGGACGTTTACTCGTGTACCCCTAGACCAAGCTATATACCTAGCTCTTTAATTTCAATCCACGCCTAGGTTCTTAAGACGAATGAAATTAATAATCCGATATCTCCCGGACCATGTCACTATTATAACGCGGGAAGGGACTTCTCGGAAGTTGTACTGCGGTGACATCTAAGCTTTGACCATTAATTTGACCGAATTAACATCAAATTCTCGAAATTGGCATACTTACGCGAACCATACCGCTTTCAATTTGATTTAATTAGCCATCTTATTTAATTATTATCTCGCTAGAGTACTCGTGTTTACTAGGCACGCAAGCCACTCAGGTGGACGTTTACGGCTTCGCTCCCACTACTCAATAATAATTAAATATTATATTAGAAAACCCATCTCACAAAACTCGTGGTTCAAAAAATACAAGCAAGCCACTCAAGTGGACGTTTACTCATATAATTGTTCCACTTTTGTGTAGGGTCCAATTAATGGAGGTCCGATTAAGTGTTTAATATCCAAATTAATGGAATCTAATTAAACATCTAATTTAAAATTGCTTAGTCTTTTTGTTCAAAAGGTTTGTTTTTGAATCATGCATATCCACATAATTCCTAAAGCATGCAATTTCTAAGCGCATATAATAAAACGTGCTCGCGAAAAATAAAACATGCTTTAGCAACGACATAAATCCTATTTACATGATTTTCTAAGCGCAATTAATCACATAATCGCATGCTAAAGCATAAGTAAAAATAAATACGCAAATAGGAAATTTAAAATCGTTATCGGGCTTTAAAACACGTAATTCCTAACTATTACATTGACCCGATCATAATTACAGATCTTCGAAATCTTCAAAAATCATCGAATCCGGAAACTGCGTCGAAAATCGCACCGAACCGTCATCGCCACGTCATCGGGGGTGCGCCACGTGGCGTCCACGTGGCGCATGCATGGACGCCAACTCGGCTAGGGGCGACGTGGCGCGCCACGTCGGCGCGCCACGTCATCATCTTCCTCACGAAACCGCCGCCGCCACCGTCTTCTTCCGGGCCGGTTTCCGGTCGGCCGTCTCACACCGGGAGGGTCGCCGGACCACGGAGAGGCCGGGAACCGGCCTCCCCATGCCGATACGCCGCCGGGAACGGCGTGAATTGGCGCTCGCGCGCCAGCGGCGTCTGCCCGCCGCAGCGCGCGCCGCCGCGCCCGTTTCCGAGCGTCTCCGCCCCTCCTACACCGTCTCCAGCCCTGAACGACGTCCCCAGGACGTCGGATCTGTGAAGAACGGTCGCCTGGAGCCGCCGCCGCGATTTCGCCGCCAAAATTCGACTTTTCCGAGCCGCGATTCGATCAATTGAAAGAGGGGAAACGTAATTGGAACACTCACGACCACCGGGTAACGGATTCCGGCCGAGATTAGTTCCTCAATTTCCCAAATTTCAAACGATTCGCCGGAACGAATTCATAACGAGCAGCCTACTTCAGACGTCAATTCCGGTCGTATCCGGGATCGTATGATCCCATACAACCTATCAACGCGAAGCTCGTAAGACGAGGATTCCATAGGTCCAAGCCTATCGGAAATCCGACCCCGGAACCGCCGGGAATCGCCGCCGCAAAATGCGGCGGAACCCTAGAAACTAGGGTTTCCTGGCCAATTTGGGAATTTCTGGACAGCACGACCACTTCTCCTTTCCGACCCTATTCCGGACAAACCAGAAATTGGAATGGGTCGTGCGACCTATCCAGACGAAGCTAACGCGAAGACGAACAAACCTATCCGAACGGATCGGAAGGATACTGTAGCACGCGCCCTCAAGCGCTGTCGAAAGTCGGCGCCCGTGTTCTGCCAGAAACTAGGTTTTCGCCCTTCCGCTCCATCGCGCCTCGATTTTCGTGCCAATCGGACCAATTACAGTACAACAAACAGTACAATCACATAGCACATTGATCCTATCAACTACTCGTGGATTTTCTCACGAGAAAAACATTACATCGGGGTCAAAACAATGGCTCGCAGGCCGCCCCAAACACGAAAATAAGCCCGATAACGACGGAATAAAAACTAATTATGCAACAATCAGAGCCTAAACCAGGCTCTGATACCATTTGAAGGAATAATAGGGTTTACAGTAAGGCTACCTTCCTCCTGGTGTGTTGTCGCGGCTCCGATTGTTGCTCCTGTGTTAGACCTTCTGATCTCGTGTCCCGGCCTTTTTCTCCCTACGGGTGGTCGAGAGATCTGAAGAAAATAAATTTATTTCTCTCTCTGTAACTCACGCCACTCTCGATTTTTATGAATCAATTGTGTGAGTTTCTGAACAGAATACTAATATATATAGGCTTCAAAAACCTATATAATATTAATATATTTGTAGCCCATTAATTTAATTATAATCCAATGGGCTTCTATTAAATCAACCCATAATATAATTAATTAATTTATTGGGCTACTAATATTTATCAATTAATTGGCCCAGCCAATTAATTCCAGATAAATAACATTATTAAATAATGTAAAATACATTAATCCATTAATAATGAATTCTGAGAGATAATAAATTACTAGGCAACTAATTGGGCCAGATCAGGGATCCAATACAAGAAATAAAGCTGGGCCTCCAATTAATTAATTATCCATGCTCAGCCCAGAGCAAAATTAATTAATTAACACAGATTCATTCCACTAGAGAATCCGTGCTGACTTACCCCTTTATCCCAATTTGAGCAAGGGCTTGTATTTTAGACTTAATCAATCTCCGTATTTAAGATAGAAATATCCGTTAATTAATTAAGCTCACTGACAGCTTAAATTAATTAACATCTTATATTCCTGAGTAGTACCACTCGACCTTATTAACACACCTGAACTTAATCAACCGGCCGGGTTTAGTGTGCTAATCCTTTCGAGTTCCTCAGGGGATATTATCAACCCATTTTACTAGGATACGGATGCAAGATACAGACAACCAGCTTGAGCCACAAATAACTACTAACACCCAAGATACGTAGATCCGGTCGCTCATTGGACGTTCACCATAGTAGGTCAAAGTGATAGATAGCCAAATGCACTCAGCTGAAGTCTTACCAAGCTTAAGACTAGCTAAGTCACCGAGATCTTGGTTCTCCACTAAGGTCAGTTAGGAGAACACATCTCACTGTGATCCGTCAATACACCACCTTAAGTGTACCAGTAAAGACAAGCAACTAAGACAAGCCACTTCTTATCTAAACCTGCAGCTTAAACCGACAACTTATCCTTAAGTTGTCTCAGCTATGATAACTGTTTATATCTTGTAAGTTCAACCAATTTGTGTTGTCTTCTGTGATACCCGACACACCACACAAATCTAACTTTTATACAAGATAAAGGATAACATGTGCAAATATACATATTTATCAGATAGGAGAATAAAACAGTGGTAAGGATAAAAACACATTGTATACAAGCATAAAAAGTGCTTCCAGTATACAAAATCCCAACAAAATCACCGACGGAATAAATCCGTCGGCATTCCGTCGGTAAAATCGACGTTTCACATTCCGTCGGTAAGCCGACCCGTATTTTTATTCCGTCGGTAATTCCGTCGCTAAAATCGAGATTTCTTGTAGTGTATTTGTAAGAATTGAACCTTCTCATCATCAAACATGTTGTCAATTTTTTTTATGTTGTTCACCCATTCAACAGAATCATCATCTAATTCTTCTGTATTTATTTGCGATATCGTACTACATTTAGCATCCATGACAAATTTGTCGACTAACTTTAAAAAAAGACAAAAATCCATTTTGAACCTATTTCTGAATGAGCAACTTTATCTAACTCAGCATCCAATAGTAACTTCGTAGCATAGAAGACATTGATAACTTCTCTGTCACCTAGTTATTAAAAAATATTCTTCCCAAAGAGTGTCACTACGAAAATCAATATTTATATATGTACTACATTAACCTATCGACATATTCTTCCCAAAGAGTGCAAGTTAAAGATGTCCCCCCTACATATGAATTGCAACATTATTAATGAGAAATATATTGATAGATTTTTTTTAAACAAAATCTAAAATTAATAATATTAAAATTAAAATTGATACTTAGTATATTCAAGCAAAACTTTTTTGTTGAAATTGAGAGATATGTTCTCTCCACCTGAAACATTTGAATATGAATTCAATGCAATATGGGTTACTTGAAATATTAAACTGATATAACTACTGAATGAGACATACCTTTGCATCATGGAAAACACACTCTATACTTGATACATCTTTTTTGTTGAATGAAGAGATCTCGTATGCACGGATCAGTCGAAGTTTCATTGCAAATGACTCATTGTATTCATCCAACTCCTCAATTATGGACCAAATATTAGGCATTTTGTACTTCCAAGTTTTTTTTTCATTCAAATATGATAGAGTTTTAAAATGGCGTGAAAGATTTTAGACTATAACTTATTATATATGTGAGGGTAAATATATAAGATATAATATAATCTAATTTATTCCTTAAAATTATTAACATCTAATTTTTATATATAATTAACCTTTTCTAACATCATTATGCTTAAATTGAGGAGCAATTATTCAACATAAAACTTTTAAAAATTAATAGATTTGAAATTGATTTATCATATAAAGTTGTGCTTTGAATTTCTTTAATTATATTTTATGAAATATTAGATTTAGCATGATTGAGCGTAAATTGAGGGATATTTTCAAAGTATTAATATTAACAATTAATGGGCGTAATTTGAGAAATATTCTAAAATTATTTAATGATTGAGCATAAATAGAGGGGCATAATCTTATATATCTTATATATATATATATATATATATATATATATATATATATATATATATTTACTCCTCAATTTAATGAAATTCCAATTGAGTTCAATTGAATTGAAATTGAAATTGATTTGGAATTGAAATCATTCGGTTTTTATATATATATAAAATGTACTGTAATTTATAAATGATAATATAGCACTTTAAGTACTGCATTTTCAAAATGATGAGACTACACTTAAGGGATATTATTGTAACCTAACAAATAAAATACAATATATTTGTCCTGAAAATGCAATATATTTATCTTAATAGTACAATGTTCACACATTTACACAATAAGAACTGTTCACACATAAATCACTCCACAACTTTTAAAATATATAAATATTGAAAAACAAACGGAGAATACAGTGGATAATATTACAACGGTATATATATATATATATATATATATATATATATATATATATATATATATATATATACCAAATCTCCCGCCCGCATGATTAACTACTCTAAACTTGTCAACATTTCAAATATTATCAGATTCGAATTTTTTTAAATTATTTAGTTCGAATTTATTATACATGATTCATACAACAGTGTGGCGGGTGTGCTTTATATCATAAAAACAAACTACTCTAAAATTTATGCTTTTTTCGGAAAATTTAAAAAGGTGATATAATTAATTTGGTTTTTTAGTGTAATACTCAAATGTGTAAAAGTAAAATACAAATCTACCCAATTTTTATAGTTTACTACATTATCTACTGAAGATGATACACATTTTTAGAAATGTCATCCTCTTTCTAATCATTTTCAAGTGAGTTTTTTGTATTTTCTATGCAAAAATAATTGATTTTTGAATAATACCACAATTAATTTTGAGGCATTTCTAGCAGTAGCCAAATAGTAGAAAAGAAATACAATTCTAGCCTACAACTAAAACAAAACACAAAAGTAGTCATTTTGTCTTTTTGCGATCGGGATTTGTCCCGTCAACATTTTTTTTTCGTTTGAAACGCTTAAGGCCGATAGGTGGCCGAAGGTGGGTCTCTATCGGCCCTCCATCGGCTGAGAGAAAATGGCCGACCCCCCCCCCCCCCACCCCCCACCCCCCAATCGGCCGAGTCACTTCTATCTTGACAAGAAATTGAGGGCTGAAGGGGAGCCGATAGGGGGGTGTCCATCGGCCCTAAATCGACCGAGAGAAAAAAGGCCTAACAACCCCCATCGGCTGAGCCAGTTGAATATTTACGGCTCTAAGGGTTGATGGGGGTGTCCATCGGCCCTCCATCGGCCGATGGAAGGTGCAGTGGTGGGCCTATGGAAGGTGTAGTTTTTTCTGTTGAAATGACTAGTCGGAATGATATTTACATGCACGAAATTGAGGGCCGATGAGGGGCCGAGGGGGGGGGGCAATGGTGGGCCTATGGGAGGTGCAGTTTTAATTCAGCTTTTTGTATTGAAATGAAATTCGGCCTCGATTTTCGTAAGGCCGATGGTGGGTTGATGGAGGGCCGAGGGTGTACTTTGTAGACGAATTCATTGGCAATTGGATCACGTGAAAAATTATGTAAAATTTGCTAATAAGAATGAAGATGGCAATTGGATCGTTCACCGATAAAAATCTTCAATTTTACTTCCACTCTTCTCAATTCGTCACATCAATTTGAAAAATATGGCCAATTTTCGATCGATTATTGTGAAATTGAACGGCGAATTCGATCATGAGTCGAATTATATCGATGGCCATGAGTTCATGGTTTACATTCCTTCAAACAATATTTCTCTTGAATATCTTCGACAAAGCATTGATCGGTGGCTCAGTGCATATTCCCTTCCGTTCAACTACTTCGTTTACTATACTGCTGCTCCCGACGAACCGGCAGGATGATGAAGGCCATTATGGGTCATGATATTGCTCTTATGCGGTTGTGCTCTATCGACGTAGAGCCGGTTATGTTTCTTGTGTATCCTCAAGTGCAAAATCCTCAATTTGTTGTCCCCAACCTGAATCAATTACTCGAAGATATTTCTAATTTCGGAGGTCATAATTGGTTTACGGGGCAAGGAAGCAGAAGTAATGCTGGCGTTCGGGCTCCACAAAGGAATGTTCATGTGGAGACAGATTCAGATCTTGAGGTGGATTTGGACTCATCATCCGATGATGATGAGGATCAAGATATTCCTCCCGCCTTAATTAATTGTTCGTTACAAAATTTTGCTGCACGGATTCGGAGAGAGGGTGGCGTGAGTCAACTTATGTCTTTGCTCGTTCTAGTAAATCGTCCTCCAACGATGGACGAGACTGTATACGACAGAAGCCGCAAGCAACTGGATACTTCCTATTGTTCCCCTTGATGTATCTGATTCAGTAGTGACACGTAACCTGAATAATATTGTAGACGGAACTCTGCATGAAGGATTGATGTTCAGCTCGAAAGATGAACTTTATGCCTCTATCGCTCTATTCCATTTGGAAAATGGTGTGGATTTCAGAGTGCAACGTTCGAGTGGTTCCCGTTTGGAATATTTGTGTAGAAGATGTGTTGATTGTCCATTTCGGGCATACTTTAGAGGTGAAAAATGTTGGGAGGTGACAAAATGGGTTGCCGACCACAGTTGTACAATTGATTTATCTGGGCTTGGCGAACGAAATGTGTGTTCTAAGGTTGTAGCATCTTATATTGCTCGTAGAATGCGCCGTCAGAGCAAGTTACTGAAACCGACTTTATTCAAGCGGATCTATTGGATAAGTTTGGAATACAAGCAACCTACGGGGTGGCCCTCCGAGCGCGCAATGCAGCTATTTCGATGATTTACGGTGAACATGCAGATTCCTTCAGCACACTGCCTCAATATCTGCATTTGTTGGAACAAATAAATTCGGGCACTGTTACTACCATATCTCGAATAAGCTTGCGAGACACGGTGATTGGGTCATCCGATCGTTCTATCGAGCAGCTTATGCTTATCGATTGACAGAGTTCCATGAGGCCATGAACGCTAAAAACCGGCTATTTACGAAAAGTTGATGAAAATCGGATCGGAGAAGTGGTCCAGAGTAAAGGTCATCATTACAGTCTACTGACATCGAATGTTGTCGAGTCAATAAATTCTCGACTGTTAGAGGCTAGACGACTTCCAATTCTTGCTATGCTTGAGGCAATCACCATATGATAGAGTCGTGGTTCGATATTCGACGAGTAAAAGCAAGTTCCAGAAACAATCCGTTGACAAAGGCTTCTGAGTTGAGGACACGGAATGAAGTTGATTTGGCTCGGAGGTTTACGGTTACGCAGGTGACTACTGACAAATACAAGGTCGACGAAGGTGACCGACAGTGGATGGTCAATCTTCAAGACGAAATGTGTGAATGTGGTGTCTGGCAAATCGACATGTTGCCGTGTAGTCACGTTGTCGCCGTTGTATATCATCGCCGGGAAAATTTATACAATCATATTAATGATTATTATACGACGGCGTCCGACATCTTGATTCCATCTAGCTCACTCATGTACAGTGACCATCCTCCCCCGCGGAGGGTCAAGTGGTGAAGATGTTTCCTCATACGATCAGTGACTACTGTACTCTATGTCCCACGATTGCAGACTCGTGGAAGTGGATCCTATGCCTTTACCTTTGCCTTGCCGACTCCAAAGACATTTTTCAGCAACTTCCCCACTTTTTTGAAGAAGCGATCCTCGTTCTCCTTCCACCGCGCATCCACTTTCTTTAACAAATCATCCTCGCGTTGATCGAACCATTCATCTATAGTGCGGATGATTCGTTCGTACGTGGGCAGAGTGGAATCTTCATCCCCACGATGCCCGGATGACTCACCCTCCGTCGGTGCACGTTTCTTCTTGGATTTTTTCTTCTGTGCTGCCGGCGCCGGAGCCCGTACACTGCCATCTTCATCAACTCGCCTCGGGTGTACGGGGGTCGGTCTGGGAAATGATACACTAACCGGATTATCTCTAATCACCCTTCTCCAGTATTCCAATAGCTGCTCCTCGGGAGTAGATGTGAGAGTCTCATGGGGAGGTGTCTGCATCTGTTCCAAAAGTGAAAAAAACAAGTTATAATACATTTCTTATACTTGTAAATTTTTTAATAAATATCTAAAATGTTATTTACCGGTGAGGCGAAGAAACTGATCCACTCTGTATCTGGTGGCGTGACAAATACCCATTTCAGACATCGGGGCATACCTCCGTCATTCACAAGGCGTACACACAGCCGGGCCAAATCTTGTATCGTCTCGTATGCCCAGATCTACAATACGATTAAAGATCAGTACAAGTATAAATTATAAAAATTATAACAAATTGAAACAATTAAATATCAATTCGTACTTTGAAGGGCCCAAACTGGCCCATACATGTTATATTTCGATTTCACTAAATCGAGTCGCTCTTGGCAAAGCTCATGTAGTAGAGGAGGGCATTGCACGTGTATGATCCCCATGGAAAATCGTTCCACGCGTCTAAATCATCAGCAAGAACCCACATCCACGTCTCAACCTTCTTCGTGTCAGCAGGTGCAAAGAAAAAACACATCAGTGCCAATACATTGGCCACCTTCAGATAATCGTCTTCAGAGAGGTCACCAAGCTTATCATTTTTCCACAAATTAAACAAATCGCCTCGTGTTACTGGTTTCCTGTATGTTAGTCTCATGTATACTTCGGACTCTGCAGGGTCGCGAGCCGCCTTCGGATCGAAAGAAGAAGCGCCGAAAAATAATCCAGTCACGAGTGAATACTCGTACTGCGAAAATCTAAGCTCCCGTCCGGATATGTGAAAACGAACCTCCTCGGGTGGTGCATGTACCTCATAGCATATGAGCTGATGCAAAGCCAATATAGAACTTTTTCCCTTCCTCCAGCTCAGCAAATGCCCAAACTGACCGTTTCTAAATCGTCGGACTAAGTCATTACCCCCGTCTCACAAGAGTGTTCTTTATCAGTTCGGGTAGACTATCTCTCCAATATGTAGTGACTTTAGTGGTCTTTTCTCTAACTGGTAGTCGGATATAATCGGACTGCAAATTGTACAAAAAAATAAATGAATTAGTTAAGACGACATAATAAGGGCCAAAGGCAGGTCCTATGGGAGGGCCGAAGAATGGCCGAGGGGAGGGCCGAAGGTCGTAAGGCCAGCCGGGGCCGATGGCCTCTTCAGCACAATTCAGCCGAGGTAGGGCCGATGGAGTATACTCTCCTTCGGCCCTCCATCGGCCCCGGTTGCAAACTTGTACAAAACCATGAACGCTCGCACCAATCGCAATTCACATCAATTTCATCATAAATTCGACATTTCAATATACACTTAACCTAATTTCAACATAAATTTCGTCTATCAATGAAATTCAACACAATTCGCATGAAAATAATAAAATAAATGGCCGGAAATAGAAAATGCATAGGATCAGCAATTCAATTCACTCATCGTGGCTTCTAACACGAATTCACCCGAAAAACAAGACAAATCAATGAAAATCATACAAAGAATCAAAAATAGGTACCTGAATTTTGCCGGAAGACATGGCAGCGAAGGGGATCTGCGGCGGCGTTCGGCAGTGGCGTTCTGCGACGGAAACAGGACAACAGCGGCGCTATGCAGCGGCGTCTAGTCGGCGGCGGTGGTGTGGGAGTGAAATGGGTGAATTTCGTGTTCGTGGTGAAAGAAATGGGTGAATATCGGTCAACGGTTATTATCTTTCGACCAACAATAATTGCGTATAGGGGCCGATTGAAGGGCCGACGGGTATCGGCCCTCGTCTAATACACGTTAGAGGCCCCTTGTTGATTTCCGGCCCTGCCGTTATAAAACTACTTTTAAACGCATAGGGCCGATGGTTCGGCTGAAGTAGGGCCAATGTCCATCGGCCCTTCTATTATTACGTTTTTTCCTCTCCTTTGGCCCTCGATTTGTACTCTTTCTAACGGTCGAAAAGATTGGGGCCGTTACAAAACTTGTTAGAAACGCTCATGGCCGATGGCTCGGCTGAAGGAGGGTCGATGGCCATTGGCCCTTAAATTATTTCAGTTATTTTCCTAGGGCCGATGGGTCGGCCTAAAGATGGCCGATCTCGATTGGCCCTGAAAATACTGACACAGCAGGAGGTCCATCGGCCCCCATCGGCCTCACGATTAGTAACTCGGCCCTCCATCGGCCCTCCATCGGCCCTTCTGACACTCTGCTCCCACAAGAGGACAAAATGACTAGATATGTGTTTTTGTTTAGTAGAAGGCTACATTTGCTTTTCGATTTATTCTTTTGGCTAACAGTGAATATTAACACATTAATTTTTGGGTTCAACCAATGATGACATGGCACTTTGACCAGTTCAGGTCCAGATCTGTAAATTTGCCAACCTGTCGTCTTCACTTTCTGTTCGCTTCTTTCTCGTCTCTCATAATAAACCTACTTTTTTTTAATAACGAGGAACCCGCAGCCGCTACCTTTGGTCCGCACAAGATAAACTTCGCTCCTGTGCGAGTTAAACCACCCTTAAAGTGACAGGATGACAGACTCACATAGCGTATCCAATAGGATTTGAATCCATTGAACCATTACCCCATGAACTTGAATGCAGTGACTTTGAACCTCGTGAAGATTTCACAGGTATTATATTGAAGATGTGAAATACGAGCCATCACCCCATGAACTTGAATGCAATGACTTTGAACCTCGCAAGAGCGATCTTTCAGAGGAAAGTGTTGGTACAGCAGTTGGTGAAAGTCCATATTTACTTGATAATGCAACTTCACCTTTGGAAAAAGAGGTGAATCCTACTAACCTTGGCTGGAGAGCAGAGGGTTCATGTCCTACCAGCAAAGAAACATGGCCCTCCCATTTGGGGCATCGAGGGAGCAACGTTACTCCTGAGACGAGCTTGCCCATCCGCCATGAAGCATCTAAAGCTACGCAAAACTTGACTGCATACTTGGAAGATGATATCACGATAGATGCAGATGCTGAATAGAACATCAAATGTGATGTGTCTTTTGTGAAAGGGGAAGATCCACTTTCAGTTTCAAGCAGCTATGTAGCTGAGGATGAAGCTTTAAGTAGATTACGAGTCAGAAAGAAGAACGATAAGTTTCATTGTGCATCGAATGATATATATCTCATATAATAACTCGCACTACAAATGGCCCTCCATGCGTGTTCTAGATCCATATATATCATACATATGTCTGGATTATGTTTTGGCAACAAAAATGCTGATGTTCCCTATTTTGGATAGGGCATAAAGTGTCATCAAGAGGAAGACAGCAAATGTGCAGATAGAGGATCATGATCTTCTCATTCAGAAGGGTTTTAGCACAGATGCTGAAATTAAGGAAGGTACTTGAATCCCCTATGTTTTGGGAATCATGATCATTATGTTTCGGAAAAGTTGATTTTTACATTAACTATTTTGGACATGCTCTAAGTGCTGAGGATATGTGACTTAGGTTTATTCTCATCATCTCATCACCTATTTTATTCAAGCAACGCTGAAGGTCATGACAGATGGTGATGATCTTTTTGATGAACAACCAGAAATAAAATCTTGTGAAATGTTACGTTAAGACCCCTCGCATTTCCTTATTTCTATGAGGATTGATGCTTGCTTTTGATTGATGTCTTTATAAGATCCTTTTGGCTATAACATCATCTGTTCTTAAGTAGTTGAGAACCTTTTAGCACCTTTCAATGTCTTTCATGTTTAGTTGGCTCTGACAATGTGGGTTTCTTCTTACAGATAGTTGAGCCTGCTTGAGCATCTGACTTGGTGCCTCTCGCTAAACAAGGATGTAAATGATGGGTAAATATAATTTCAATTCTTGAACCTAAGTTGGGTTGGCATCCCAAATTGTTGATTCTGCTTCTGAGATGGTTGGAGAATATTTTGGTGTTTATATTGTAGAATAGAATGTACAGGATATAAGCTTCTCAACTTTTAAGGTTATGGAGTTCTAATATCAGCAGCCAAATGTATTTCTCGATGTTGAGATTTAATGAAATTGTGCATCCAACATATAGAAGTTGACAAGAATAATTCAAGATTTTTTTTAATTCAACTTCCCAATATTTGCTTACAAGAAACAGATGGTATAATGCAGAGAAACAAAATTAGCAAAATCCAAGCTACTTGGAAGCACTGTAACCCATGTAACAAGTTGGATTAGGATAAAGTCAGCATCCGAACAGAACCGTTCACCAGATCGACAGTCATTTACACATACCTCATGTATCGTTTTTCGACCTGAGCCAAGCCATTGTTGGACCGAGTCCGCTGCCTCTCAGTGATTTATATGACCATGATCTACTGCCTGTGCCTGTCACGCTCTGCTTTCCCTCCAATGGCTGTGGTTTCTTATCCGAATCATGTGATGGTTGTAGCTTTTTCGCATTCTGATACACTGTCACCTTCTTCGGAGTACTGCTCCAACCATTTTCCTTTGCTAGTTGCTCCTTTTTCTCATTTATAGACGCACTCAATTGGTCCCAGATGCTTCCCCCGGTTTCTATAGTTACTATCGTTGAGTCATTGACAAACTAGATAGTATATATTGTGCATGAAACGCTCTTACCTGCAGCAGGGGGCTGTGTCTCTTTAGCCTGCTGTGATTTTAGAGTATCTGCAGATGGTAGGATATTCAGGATGGAGACCACTTCACTAAGAACTACTATAAATTTAGCTTTGTTGGATTCTTGAATTGCAGCAAACATTATACCTGTGCTGGGTTCAGCTGTTGGTTTATCGCGGCTGCTAGGCAATACAGATTTCAGAGCATTTGCATTGCTTGTAGAAGCTTCATTCAAACATGTAACGCCTTTATTGCCCGGTTCTGATCTCCCGTTGATCAGGATGCGCACATCAATAAGTGATGAAAGATCAATCTGCAAAAATGTGGATCAGAGAGAAAACCATTAGAAGTAGATATTTCAGCCTTCCTAATCAGATGTGAGTCATGGACTGCTGGTGTACGCCTCTGTGTACAAAATGATGAAAAGAATATACTCTGCTTGCATATACCTCCAAAGACCCATCTTCTTTATAGAGGGAGTTGTCAGGTTGTGAGGCTTCATCCCCATCGTCTTTCTCAGAAACGAGTGGATATTCTGGTACTGGCAGTAGTATCATTTGATCAGATTCAGTGTTGTAGCAGGAAACTTTTCCAACCTAAATAACAGAGAAGATGGTATGAGCATTTTGTGGTTACAGAACGAGGAAAAGAGTATACGCATAATTCAACTATACTCGATGAGCAGACATCTCAGGGGTCCATGTTGATGACAACTCCAGAATTCGATACACAATGAGATCTCCTTCCTGCAAACAAAAAGAATAAAAAGGTCAATCATCAGGCAATATGGAGAAATTACAAATGCACCTGAAGAAAAATCACAATGATTTTACAAGAAAACAAGGAAAAACCTTAGGAATGCCAGGAAGAGGTGGAAGCTCATCAAAGTCGATTCCCTCGGCAATTTTCTCTTTTTCTTTAGTCACTGTTTCAGAATTCCATTTGTTAGCTTTGTAGTCATTTCGGGAAGTGAATCGATTATTTTCCTTCCCCCACTGTTGGCCTTTCTTCTTGCTAGTAATCCCATTCCAGTTGAAGTTTTCCTAAAGGAAAAACAGCCGATTCGATAAGAGGGAACATGAATCTGAAAGGACAAGATCACCATCTGAGCTTCTAAATAACTTGACATCCTTGGTGGTGCGTGATCTATTCACTCAACTCTACCCCAAGTTCTCAAGAGAATGAGTCACACATTGGGTTTGTTTGGGTGGGGAGGTTGGCTACATTCCAATCAGTAGCATTGTCATTATAGGATTAATGGTTCATATGGGCAAACATTCATTAACAACTCAATGAAGCCCTGAGTTGATTTTCTTCTTCAACGCCTTTATAAGATATAAAATAAAGAATTATATATTGTTCAATCAAAACAGTAAATACATAAAATGAAATTTACCAGAGGTGCATGGCGTTGCTGCGTAGATTGTTCTGCATCAACAGAGAGATTTCACATGTGAAATGTACGTAATAGAGTTTCGCAATGCATCATCTAAACCCAAGTTGTCATGAAAAACCTAATTATTGAATAGATGAAACCATTCCAAACCTAATTATCCATTGCACATTGAGATTAATGAATTGGTGCATAATATAGGATTTACATTTGCCGGGTCAGCAGAGCAAATCGGGCATCTCAACTTGAAAGGTCATTGAACTTAATTCACCCTGTTTCTCTACAGTAAGAACTAGTGAAGAGAAAGAAGAAAACATTTAATTAATCATATTCCTCTTAGGATTAAAAGCTGGCAAATACATTGTTTTGATACCATGATCGACTTTGTTGAGCCATAATCGCCCCATTCACCTAATTAGATGAACCAAATTTAAGAATATGAAATGAGCATCATGACTCCAATGCACATAGATTGACTGCAGACAGAAAGCGATACCTTCTTCTTTGTTGGGTGATGATTCAATCCTCAGCATGATCATACTTGTGGGAAATGACTATCTTCTATACTGAATCACGCTCAGTAGCCTCGTGCTCTGACTGTTGAGAAGATTTGAAGATCCCAAAACCCTATCTGATTGGTGAACCATTCCTTTGTATTCGTATTTGTCTCTGAGGTTTCAGACTCAGTAGACACTCTGCTCTGGTCAAGGCGCTCAGTAGCTCATCAGCCTTCGGCACCGGTGTAGAAGCCTCGTGAATACTGGACTCAGCAGGAGCAAGATATGCGAGAGAGTCGGTTGAACCGAACTCGCGAGAGTAGTTCACTGGACTCGAGCTGATTTTCGAGACCTTTTCTCATTGTCTATCTACCGAATACAAAATCGGACTCAAGCATCGGGCCGACGGTCTTACGAACCGTCTGCGAATCTTTTGATAAGCTATCAATGTTGTCAAGTACGAGGAAGAGAGAAGTCAACTTCAGTTGCCTCGAAGTTTGTTCTGTCTCAACCACCACATCCACCTCGACGAATGACAAGCATACACGTGTCGTCTCACCTACTAAAGCTACAGTCAATATATTTCCGTAAAAGGAGGGAAAGGACACTGTACCTACTACAAAAGAGTCGTTTGCTACCGCAAAAGAGGGAAAAAGAAGAAGATCGTCTCCAACGGATCTATTCTTCTCTCCACTCTATAAATAGAGGGATCATTCAAGATTTGAAGCGAACACCTAGAACCAACACAAGAACGCGAAGCAAGAAACGCACAGAGCATTCAAACGAGCGAAATTAACGACTAAGTCTTCCGCAAGAATCAACCGAGTTATCTCCGGCGAAAGACTACATCCAGCTCAAAAGGAACCAAGCTGAACCGACATAAGCTTCTAGTATCCAAGCGACTGACACGAACCTATAGCTAAACCCTCAGTTGTTCGTCGCTCTAGATAGCTACATTCTCGTTCCTTATCCCTCTAACCCTAAGCTCACTTGTTATATCCATAGCTTAGACGAAGGAGTTCACATTTGAACCCAATCCTTATTGTATAAGGACTCCTTCATTGTTGGAGAAGTTTGTCAAACACTTAAAGTTTGATAGAATTGTAAGCCGGGACTTGTTCAAGTATAATCCCCAAGCCACGGCTTTGTCCAGTGTACAAGCCGACCGAGACTAACTCGGTATAATAAATAGCCTCCCGATCTATCGGGACAATGGACGTAGGATTGTTGATATCCGAACCACTTTAAAAATATCTCGTGTCGTTTACTTACTTGTTTCATTGATTTTACTGTGCATACTGAACATCATATTTAAAATCGATTTAACTGTCTCAGTATTCTGAACTTCTTATCTACTTAACTGAGACTTGCATAAAACGTTTTCCTCATTAAAACTGATTTGGGCCTACACAATTCCGCACATTGAACTCTCACTGATCGATACTGAATTTTGACCTAGTCGGTTAGCGGATCTCGGTCGAGTCGATACTCTTTTAGCCTTTAACACGATTCGAAACGGTTATGCAGTCTGCCTGAACTATTTCAAGATCGGCACCTTCCTGAATAGGACTGTTCGTGTTCGAAAGTTGAGAAATTGGGATTCAGGTGTATTCACCCCCCCCCCCTACACCTGAACTCACTCACGGGACCAACAATTGGTATCAGAGCAGGAGTTCTTTGACTCTTGTTATCTTTGAGACAGGTCTATTCGAACGGATCCGAGGGAAAGCGTTTTTCACAAAGATATCACTTTACATTCATATCATTATTCTTCATGGCTGATATGTCAGGTATAAGGATGGTACCTATGTTCTCGGTGGAGAACTACGGAGTATGGCGAGTCAGGATGGAAGCTCATCTGACATCCCTCCATGACAGTATGACTGAAGTGCTTGAAGATGGACCTATCGTTCCTATGATTGATAGTGTCGTGACTCAGGACCAAGCTCAAGGAGGAAGAATGGTGACTGGGAAGAAGATCCCCAAAGACAGAAGTCTCTTCACTCCTGAAGAGAAGAAGCTTCACAATCTAGATCGAGTCGCCAGGAATGCTATACTAACCACCCTTAGTGATTCTTATCTTGGCAGGGTTCAGGAATGCAAGACTGCTAAAGAACTCTGGGATGCTCTTGCGCTACTGAGTCGAGGGACTCAGAAGATTAAAGCCAACAAATTAGCGCTGGAACTCCAAAAGCTGGAAAGCTTGTCTCTCATGCCCGAGGACAAAATCGAAGATCTAAACGTCAGATTTACCAATCTGATGAATTCTATCAATGGGCTGGGAAAGACATTCGAAGAACCGAGAGATGAATCGAAGATTCGGAGGGCACCGCCGGACGGACACCTGGACACCTTTTGCCACTTTATTGCGACATTCGATTTAGATGCTTGTGTCTCCCGACCATATCTTTTCGGAATTACGAGCGAGGAGTATGAGTTCGACGGACCTCAAAGAAAGCCGAGAGCCGAAGCCGATACGAAGATTGACCATGCTTTCAAAGCTACGGTCAAGCACAACATCTCCCGCTACGAGCAAGACGACGAGTAAGACTGAGCCTTCACTCACTGACCTACAAGAAGGAAGTCTAGCTCAGAAGTACGCGCTGCTGATACTCAATCTTCTGAATGCAGAAAGAAAGATGACTCAGCACCCTCAAGGGATAGTGCAACCAAAGAAGAAAAAGTCATCACTTGCTACAAGCGCAAGAAGCCGGGACATTATCGGTATGATTGTCCCGAGCTCGATAGTGCTGAACGCGCAAGCACGCAAGGCAAGGAGAGAGAAATTCGCCCGAAAAGACAATCCTACATAGTCGGGCGAAATCTCGGACGACTCGAAGAGATCGACTCCTTTATGGATTCATCTGACGGTGAAGCAGCTTTCGTGGCCTTAGAGCATGAAGCAGATGAATCAACTGAAATGTGCATGATGGCAGGCGAAGAGGATGAGGTAAATTCTCATGAACCGATTAACTCCTCTTCACACCGCACACACGACACTATTTCAGAGTGCGGATGGGAATTTGGACATCTCGACCGCATATGAAGATCTACTAGATGAACAAATTCGGATGAGTCGCAGCTCGGTAAGACTCTTCGGGAGTTGGATACCACGAAAGTGGAGAATCGAGACTTTCTCGGGAGAGTCGGGTTGTTATTGAGGCCGAAGGACTTGTGTTGAGACTCGGGGAGGAGATAAACTCTCGATGGCCAAGTCTCGGCATCAAGAAGATCGGATTTCGATCTTGACCAATGACTTGACTCGAAAGATACTTGAACCGAGTCTACGAAGCAAGAACTGCCGGGACTTCGGGCCAGAGCACGACGCACCGAAGAAAAGTGATGATGTCCCGGAGGAACTCGATGAATGAGAGGTACATGGGCGCGAGAGAAGAAATTGGAGGCTATGCTAGCAAGCAATAAGCCAAAGCACTGCAAGGAAGGACTTGGATTCAGTCTAGGAGCTTCCTCATCTGCCCCAGTACACTCAGAAGTACGGCTTGCTGATAGATTTGTTCGAGGGGAGACTATCAACGCAGATATACTGAACCCCTAGCAAAGAACAAACAGAAGATGAAAGCACCTCATCCCACACATCGGCATTCCGACAAGAAGATCAATGTCAAGAAACCCCGGTTCGATCAAGGGGGAACCGAAGAAATCAAACTTGGCGGATCGGTATGGACCTCCGAAGGCGACGCATCTCGCTCGGTATGGATCATATTATTATGAACCCATAGTCCAAAGATGCTCCAAAGGTCGAAGAAGAAAAAAAGGCCGCACGAAGGCAAAGGTCGGCGGTCCACCAACTCGAAGATCGGGACTCCCGAACCTCGAAGCCTCGGGAGTCAGCGTGACCCGATCCGGTGGTCGATATGTTGACTCTAGTGGAAAGAAAATGTCTGAAACCACCAGGGTTGTTAGACAGATTTGGGTTACTAAAACTAACATCTAAGGACCCAAAATCAAAAATAAAGGGTACCCGAATATAATTTTGTTTTGCGGAGTGCGTAAAGACCCATGGTATGTGGACGGGATGCTCAAGACACATGACATACCAAAGGAGTCTACGAAGAATTATATCACCGAAGAAGGACCCGAATTGAGTTCGGAGACAATGCAAAAGGCTATACCGAGAGGATATGGAACACTCGAGCATTGGAGCGCCAATGTTCCAAGAGTATCATATGTTGAAGGACTTCAACATAATCTTCTCTCTCGTTAGTCAATTTTGTGATAACTCAAATAGAGTGATATTTGACGCCGGTTTACGTGATGTTATTGATAAATCCACAGGGAAAACAAGTGTTATCGGGTTCGCGCGAAAGAACATATATGTGGTGGCCCGGAACTCAGCGAACCTCGAAGCTTGCTTATTGGCGAAGAATGACAACCGCATGGGGTGGCTATGGCACGTAAGACTCGGCCATCTCAACTTTAAGACGCTCAACAAGCTTGCAAGAAACACACTAGCAAGGGGACCGTCGAATGAAGTATTCGAAGAAAGACACTCGGTGTGAAGCATGTCCGAAGGGAAAGCAAACAAGGAATCAAAATCCTCCGGTTCCATCGCCTTCCACGGATGGAATTCTTCACTGCTACATATGGATTTGTTCGGTCCAGGTCTCCCAGTGACGATCGAGGCGAGAAAATATGCATTAGTGGTCATAGATGACTACTCGCGCTACACATGGGTCATATTCATTGCCAACAAGTCCGACGTCAAAACAGAGTTACCAACGCTTCGAAAAAGCTCGGTGTCGAGAAGAACACCAAGATCGAAAAAATACGTTCGAGACAGGGAACCGAGTTCCTTAATTCCATGGTAAAGGAGTTCTGCAAGCGTAAGGAATAGAGCATGAGACTTCAGGTTGCACGCACACCTCGAGCGGAATGGAGTTGCTTTGAACGAAAGAACGAAACTCTAAAAGAGGCAAGCAAGGACTCTACTCGCAGACTCGGGACTCCCAACCAAATTGTGGGCGTAAGCTACCGATACGCATGTTATACTCGAATAGATCTCTACCGACAAAGCGGCATAAGCGGACACCATATGAACTATGGAACGGCGGGAAGCCTTCTCTATCTTATTTCCATATTTTTGGTTGTTCATGCTTTATCCACAATAATGGGAAAGATCAGCGAAGACTTTTGATAGCAAGTCGAGATCGGGGAGTATTCTTAGGATACTCTCGGGTCGACAAAGCTTTCGAGTATTCAACCATCGGACTCTTTGCGTGGAGGAAAGCCCTCATGTTGTTTTTAACGAGTTTGCTATCAAGACGGGAGCAATAACTCAAATTCCGAATGCGAGGACATAAGTAAGCGGCTACGGGATCTAAGCTTAAAAGACAAATGCGAAAAGATCCAGCTATGTTGGGATGATGATTCGACGAAAAAAGCGAAGACAAATCTACTCGAATCTCAACCCGGTGAGCAAGTAGCTGGCGAGCATTGATTCTCCCGAACGTAATCAATCCCGTGTAACTCAGGTCGATGAAGAAACCGTTGAGGTAATCGAGACCAACACTACTGCGAGAGCAACACCTCGGGGGGAACGTCTAGTAATGTTCCCGAGCCGAATGCCCCTGAACTCGGTGACTCGATAGACCATACTCTTGTTCTTGAATTACTTCAATCTCAAAATAGTACAACCGAAATGCCTAACTCACCTACTATCTCGTGTTGAACAAGTTTCGGATGAAGAGTTGAAACATCGTAGATCGTGGCTCGATGCTCACACTGCCGATTTAATCATTGGAGATCCTTCAAGAAATGTCAAGACAAGATCCAGATTCGTCAAGGAGAAAGCGCATTATTTTCCCCGCTTCTTGTCTCCGAAGAGCCTCGGACCATTGAGGATGCACCGAAAGATGCTGACTGGATCATTGCTATGCAGGAGGAGCTGAATCAGTTCACGAGAAACGAAGTATGGGAGCTTGTAGACAGACCCCGACATCAACATGTTATTGGAACTAAATGGGTTTTCAAAAACAAGCGAGATGAAAACAACGTTATAGTAAGGAACAAAGCAAGACTCGTGGCTAAAGGCTACTGTCAAGCCGAAGGGATAGATTTCGATGAGACGTTCGCTCCGGTTGCAAGATTGGAGGCAATCGGACTATTCCTAGCCTACGCAACACATCAACGATTCGAGTTTATCAAATGGATGTGAAGTCTGCGTTCCTGAACGGCGTCTTTGAAAGAAGAAGTCTATTTGGAACAACCGTCCGGCTTTCAGTAGGGACATCAAGTATATAGACTCAGAAAGGCTCTATACGGGTTAAAACAAGCACCAGGGCTTGGTACGATACCCTGTCTGAGTTTCTTCTTCATAAAGGTTTTCGAAAAGGCACGATGAGACCGCACTCTATTCAGCATTCGGCCGGAAGAAGACTTATTACTTGTGCGGATCTACGTGGATGACATTATATTCGGATCAAAGAATGTCATCATGTGTCGGCAATTTGAAAAGATGATGAAGGATAAGTTCGAGATGTCGATGATGGGTGAAATGAACTACTTCCTTGGTTTTCAAGTCAAGCAATACGAAAAGGGAACGTTCATCAACCAAAGCAAATACACTCGAGACCTCATCAAAAGATTCGGCCGCACATCCGGCAAATCAATCAAGATCCCGATGAACACGAATATGAAGATAGATCTTGATAAAGAGGGAGTATCAATAGACCAAACTCGAATACCGTGCTATAATTGGTTCTTTATTATATCTAACGGCTACTCGTCCCGACATAACTTATGCTTGTAGGTGTACGTGCTCGATTTCGGGCGAATCCCAAGCGAGTCATGTGGACTCGAGCAAAGAAGATTCTCCGCTATCTACGAGGAACACCGACATGGGTTTGTGGTACCCAGTGATGATAATATTGAACTAACTGGTTATTCCGATGCCGACTATGCGGGATGTAGAATAGACCGAAAATCAACTTCGGGAACATGTCGGTTCCTTGGCGACAAGCCGATCTCATGGTTTTCAAAGAAACAAGCACTCGGTGGCCACGTCGACTACCGAAGCCGAATACATGGCTGCTCGGAAGTTGTTGCGCCCGCATCCTTTGGCCGAGAGCAAGCCCTGAGAGACTATGACGTCATTCGGAATGAAGTGCCGATTTTCTCGCGACGATGCACCGGTGCTATTGCAATCACTCGAACCCCGTACTTCACACGAGATGCAAGCACGTGGACATCGACATCACTTCATTCGTGACCATGTCGAGAAAAAGGATATCGGGATGGAGAAGATCCATACCGACAAGCAACGGCCGATATACTGACCAAGCCTCTAGGCCGAATCCGGATTCGAGAGAACTTTCGGTAGAGCTAGGTCTGTTGGACCCTACCGACCCCGGTCGATAAGAGGTTTCAGGGAGAGAGACATTTCGGTAAAGGGGAATGTTCACTCTCGATCTTGATACATTCGGGACGTAGAGACGAAACCATCTACACGAGGTATCGGTGACTACTATGTTCGGTGACGGGTTTGCGTATCTCTACTCGGTAGTAATTTAATACAACAAGACTTTGCATTTATGACAAAGATTCAAGCATGACATTAATATCTTTTGGTTTGTCTTTATTATTAACGGCTCACATTTAATGCACGACATTCCATACATAAGCTTGCTTCGAACTCGCACGCATTTAATGCATGTCTTTTCACAAGCATTACTACTTAGGCTATTTTACAACCGGCTTTGACTTAGGCGCCTTTTGTGATCATTGCCTATTTTTAACTTCTAATCTTAACCGTCCATATCATAAAGCAAGTTTAAATTCAGCCTTCGATCGAAAACCGTTCACCTTCATAGTTGATATATATATTCGATCATATCTTTGAAACCGCCATTAGCATACTTCATAACTTTCAAATTCGAAAAATCCGAGATCCGCATTCGCAATCCTTACTTGCAACTTCACTCTCAATCTTATCTCGAATTTTATCTATTGGTATGCTTATATCTTAATGTATTTGTTATATGTTTCGATATCGCATTATGCAAAGACCTGTTCTATCCAAGAAACGATGCGATTCATTTCTTGTAACAGTACTATGGCCGGTATATCATCGGTTCTCCCGACAAGATAGAGGAAATCGTCGGCAAAAGGCCGTATGCGGTGCGAACCGGTTATGGAGTTCGACGCGTGCGAGCTCGAGTACATGGACGAGATCTTCACATATCCGAGGAAATCCGGCCTTGAGGAGTTTCTATCGAGGAAGCCGACCTTCTTCCTTCCTCGACAAGTGGCGGAACTATATCCGAACTCCGACTCGGTTGGAGGAGACATTCCGGCAAGGTTCGCCGTCAACGCCATTGACGACACATCGAGGATACCGAGGCGGATGTCTATTAAACAAGCGGCGAAGAAGAGCTTCAACCTCCCGTCTCGAAGGTGTCGGCACCTTGGGGTACAATGACGACGCCGCGCCGACACATACCTCTCCGTTTTACGTGGCAAGCCCACAACATTCAAAGCAAGCATTTCCGAAGAATGCAATGCTACCGCAGTTCGTAGCACCGACGTACATCGTCACTCACCGGTGACGACGAGCCAGTGGCTCTTTCGATCGGGTCTCCCGACCAGAAGATCCATATGATGATGGCGATCTATGGCTGCGTGAAAGTCAATTGGGCCGACTTCTTTGTTCGCGAATTTATGGCTCGGGCGACCAAGTTCGACAAAGCTACGCGAACACCGACCGCAAAGGGAAAGCTTCTCTATGGACTTAAATTGTCGGTCATGATCGAGGATTTCTGCAAGGCTGAGCAGATCACTTATGACGGCAAAGAATACTTTAATGTGAAGAAAATCCGCTTTCACAACAAGTCCGTGGCCCTGCAACATATTGGTTCAGGACCGGCCGCAGAAGCTCAGCCATCTAAGCCTCAGCGGGCGCCTCCTAAGAAAAGGACACCTCCGGCTAAATCACCTAAGGCACCGTCAAGAGGCCGAGGAAGGCCATACCGGATACACCTGCTGAACCGGAGACAACTACGGAGTGGCTACCGAACCGACTCCTATTCAGCCACTACGGTTGGTAGATGAGTCTTCCTCATCCGAGAAGACCAAGTCGGTGGAGAAAGCCGTCTCCACCGAGGAACAAGTTCAAGAGGAACAGGGGAGAGGCTACCGAAGCCCAAAGTGAAGAAGTCCAACGTCCGGATAGCCCTCTCTCGTGCCTCCGCTCGGCGATCGTCCACTCGCTGACTCGAGACCGACTTCGTTGATATCGAGTCGGATTCTGCGTCTCGCGAAGAGACTCTCGGGATGGAAGCGGCAGCTTATCGTCTCTAGAGCTTCCCGAGAGATCATCCAGGTTCATTCCGAGCTTGCCGACCATTCGGATTTGCTCGTCCTAGCCAAGTCGGCAAGGCTCCATATGATCCTACGCTTTCGGAGTGGCCTCGGCTTCAACGCCTTGTTCTACACTACTCCCGTCGGCCAGCCTACACTTGGAAGAACCGAGATTACGTGAGGAGATAGGCTATTCGAGCACGAGAACCTCAACACGATGGAGAATCTAAGGGGCGCACCATGCTTGCAATTATTGCCGATCGACGCCAAGCGGTGGCTCGCCGCCCTCGAGATGGGTCCGACCACGACGGTCGGGACCCACCCGATGATTCGAGCCCCCGGAAAGCCCGATGAGGGACATCCACAGGACAAGGATACCCATACCGAAGCGAGCACCACCACTCGGTATCCTTGGGCACGAGAAGCCTTCGGCCGGTGTCTCGTCCTCGGCGAGCTCGCTCGGCTCCTCGCTCGAGTCGACATACGAGGTAGCGCCCGGCCCATCGCCAAGAGATCCCGTTCGGTTGCCAAAGCTCTAACTGCACAAGGAATTCAAAATCGAGGAATTGGCGAAGGCGATCCACAAGGTGTGGAAGAAGTCTCGCATTGGCCACCAACTCGAGCTTCGGGGCCGAAATCCAAAGCATCTCTACATCATTGCCCCCGATGTTTCCGCTCTCATAATCAAGCATTGGCCCGGCGGCAACGGCGGTTTCGAGACTCGGCTAAGGACAATTCGGGAGGGACGAGCCAAGCTCCTTGAACAATTTCGTAACGCCTTGTCCGCTCATACCGAGTCATTCACCGAACAAGCCCGGAGCCACGGAGAACGGACTAGACCTCATCCAACCGGTCGTGGAGGACAAGATCGGTGAGAAACTAGCTGAATCGAAGTCGAAGCCGCTCTCTCTCATACGGCATACAAGGACGCACTCATATCTCGAGAGGAACGAGCCGCATCTAGCATTGGAGAAAGTGAATAACGATCGGACGACTTGTCCATTGTTTATCGAAGCTAGAGAAGAAGGTACTCATCCCAACCCCTACTGTACTTGATGATGCCAAAAAGGGGGGAAGAAAAAAAGAAGGGTACCGAGAAAGAAAGTGAAGGAAGTGAAGGAAAGAAAAAGAGTACCGAGAAGCCGACTCCCACTAAACCTTCTAGACTATCGAAGGGGACAGACTGCGAAGAAAAGAAGGGGACCGAGAAGAAGAAATCTATTGCGACATTAGCAAAACTCGGTCTCGAAAACTCGACTCGAGACTCGGGTAAGGCCCGGGTGTTTCGAGCTGCGAGCACAAGCAAACCGGCCCAAGTGGCTCAGGACCCCAGCAGACTACTCGAGCAACCCGAACTCCCAAAGACATTATTAAGGAGGTTGCTTGAGTACGCCGAACAAAGCGGTGGAGGACTCGAGAAGAAGAAGAGGCTCCTCTTCCACCACCAGTTCAAGAAGGCAAGGGCAAACAAAAGCTTAAAATTCCAACCCCTCCAAAGAAAGCGATTAAGGTACATATCTGGCCGAGGAGGAAGCCCAAATAGGCTGCGGATGAGAGGCGCGGAGAAATTGCAGAGGCCGAAGCGGCCTAACAAGCCAAAGTCTAAGCCTCGCCAAAGGAAAGACTAAAGCCCCATCCAGAGGAGGAAAGAGAACGCTAGGACGCCTCCGAGAAAGCTCATCATAACGAGATGAAGAGGACGAGAGAAAAGGAAAAGGAGCAAGACGCAGAAGAGTACCGAAAGGCGGGGATACATCCAAATCTAGATCTAGTACCCCGTCTGAATCGAAGAAGCCCCTCAAGCAAGCCACCGATACACAAGGAGAAGAAATCGAAGCCATATTTGATCCGATGAACGGATATCTATACGAGAGGCGAGGAGGCAAGATGTATTCAGCCGCCGAGACGAGAATTTGGAAGGCGGACCTTGAAGCTATGATGAAAAGGATCAAGAGGAGGCCAGGCGAGAGTGCCTTCTAAAGCCGATATTCCATACGGATATGAGGAAATTCGGGAAGCCACCGACTCGAAATTTCAAAGATGGCCAAGAACGAGATGAATGGATACCGGCTCGGCTCAATCAAAGATGGGAAAATGCGAAAATTGAGTTCATCAATAGGAACTATTTTTGGAGGTTCCGGTCCAACAGACAAGGATTGAAGCTTACATGGAATGGATGTTCGCTATCGAACTCGAACTCTACCCATACCTCGACAAAGCCATATCCGAAGGTATAGAAGTCGGTGTTCGGGACCCCGAGAATCATACCTCCACCGAGAAGACAGGGATGACTCGATACACTATGGTACGATTGAAGCGGAAGTGAAGCATGCGAGCGCAAGAAAGAACTTGCGAAGATGAGCCTGCGATTTTGCGAATTTCGAAGCTAAGGAAGATCACATACGGGATGTATGGAGTGCCGCTCCACGAAGATCGGACTCAAGAGTTCATGGACGTAATCAAGAAGTTCGAGTGGCCCTCCTCCTTAGATTTTTTTTGCTCATTCTCTTAGCATAGCAAGATTGTATGCATCTTGAATTTCTCTTACATATATACAAATCTTCTTTTGGCTCGACAACTACTTGTTGTCTAAATAGTCGTGTTTGCTTTATGCTTTAACACTCGAGAATCATCAAGTGATTACTGACACACACACACTTTATTTATTTACTTGTCGGTTTTTGCTCGGTTAGATCTCCGATAGACTAGACTTTCATAGAGTTTTTATTTATAAAGGGGGGAAATTATTCCTTTCTGTCTCCCTCGGTAGTCTAGCACTTACCGGACAACTCCACCGATCCTACTTGTAATATTTGTAAGGAGCTCGTTTCCGAGTAAGTTAGTGTTTAGCATAGTTGATAGGACATAAATGATAGGTTTTGGCATCATCAAATAGGGGAAATTGTTGGGTGATGATTCAATCCTCGGCATGATCATACTTGTGGGAAATTACTCTATCTTCTATACTTGAATCACGCTCGGTAGCCTCGTGCTCGACCGGTGAGAAGATTTGAAGATCCCAAAACCCTATCCGATTGGTGAACCATTCCTTTGTATTCGTATTTGTCTCCCGAGGTTTCGGACTCGGTAGACACTCTGCTCTGGTCAAGGCGCTCGGTAGCTCATCGGCTTTCGGCACCGGTGTAGAAGACTCGGTGAATACTTGGACTCGAGCGGGAGCAGATATGCGAGAGAATCGGTTGAACCGAACTCGGCAGAGTAGTTCATTTGGACTCGGAGCTGATTTTCGGTAGACCTTTCACTTGTCTATCTACCGAATACAAAATCGGACTCAAGCATCGGCTGACAGTCTTCTGAACTGTCTGAATCTTTTGATAATCTATCAGTGTTGTCAAGTACGAGGAAGAGAGAAGTCAACTTCAGTTGCCTCGAAGTTTGTTCTGTCTCAACCACCATATCCACCTCGACGAATGACAAGCATACACGTGTCGTCTCACCTACTAAAGCTACAGTCCAACATATTTCCGTAAAAGGAGGGAAAGGATACCGTACCTACTACAAAAAGAGCCGTTTGCTACCGCAAAAGAGGGAAAAAGAAGAAGATCGTCTCCAACGGATCTATTCTTCTCTCCACTCTATAAATAGAGGGATCATTCAAGATTTGAAGCGAACACCTAGAACCAACACAAGAACGCGAAGCAAGAAACGCACAGAGCATTCAAACGAGCGAAATTAACGACTAAGTCTTCCGCAAGAATCAACCGAGTTATCTCCGTGAAAGACTACATCCAAATTTCAAAAGGAACCAAGCCGAACCGACATAAGCTTCTAGTATCCAAGCGATCGACACGAACCTATAGCTAAACCCTCGCTGTTCGTCGCTCTAGATAGCTACATTCTCGTTCCTTATCCCTCTAACCCTAAGCTCACTTGTTATATTCATAGCTTAGACGAAGGAGTTCACATTTGAACCCAATCCTTATTGTATAAGGACTCCTTTATTGTTGGAGAAGTTTGTCAAACACTTAAAGTTTGATAGAATTGTAAACCGGGACTTGCTCGATATAATCCCCAAGCCACGGCTTTGTCCAAGTGTACAAGGCGGTCCGAGACTAACTCGAGTATAATAAATAGCCTCCTCGATCTATCGGGACAGATGGACGTAGGATTGTTGATATCCGAACCACTTTAAAAATATACGTGTCGTTTACTTACTTGTTTCATTGATTTTACTGTGCATACTGAACATCATATTTAAAATCGATTTAACTGTCTCAGTATTCTGAACTTCTTATCTACTTAACTGAGACTTGCATAAAACGTTTTCCTCATTAAAACTGATTTGGGCCTACACAATTCCGCACACTGAACTCTCACTGATCGATGCCGAATTCGACCTAGTCGGTTAGCGAGATCTCACTGAGTCGGTACTCTTTTAGCCTTTAACACGATTCGAAACGGTTGTGCAGTTCGCCGAACTATTTCAAGATCGGCACCTTCTCCGAATAGGACTGTTCGTGTTCGAAAGTTGAGAAATTTGGATTCAGGTGTATTCACCCCCCCCCCCTACACCTGAACTCACTCACGGGACCAACATTCTTCCAACGGCTCAAAGCGGATATGTCCTGGCCTTATTTCAATTGGAAGAACTTCATTCTCCTCAGCACTTTTGTGCGACTGATTTGCTGCATCACGGTTTTGATGTGTATGTTCTTGTCCAGCTGCACTGTTTTGACCTAGTTGCTCATCCAAATTGTGGTTCGGCTGCTCGGATGTCTCAACCATTTGGGTCAGCTGCTCATGCTTATCACCGTTTTGGTTTTGCTGCTTATGTACATCACCATTTTGATTTGGAAGTTCAAGAAAGTCACAGTTTTGCCTGTGTTTATGCTTTTTCCCCTTGACAAGCAAATTGTTTGGGGAAGGGGAAGATAGCTTCAAGTGTAGCTGGACAGTGAACTTAGGTTAATATCAAATGACAATAAGAGGCAGCAAGCACGGGCTCTAAAAAGAACAGAACTCACTAGTCCTTTTGGCTGGTCATCTGCTTTATTACTTTCAGCATCAGCTTGGTTTTTTTTCCACTTCTTCTGCATAGTTGAGGTATTCAGTTTTTCAACTGTATAGTTAGAGGAAATAGAAAATCAAACACTAACCTGTCCTTTCAATTGGCCACTCGATTTTTTTCTGTCAGCTTTTGCTTGGTTCTCTTTCCAGTTTTGCTGCAAAGAGTGAGTCAAATTGACAAAGTCAAACTTCAGATTACTGCAAATGGAGGAGTCTTAATACAAATATCTGATATCTGATTCTTACAAGACCCTCTGATTCACAGGTGGCATTTTGCTTCTGAAGTTTTGCCAGTTCTTTCAACAAATGCCTTTTGGCATACGTCCGCCTACTACTTCTACTTGGAACCTGCAAATGATCAGGGGCGTACCAAATAGTTTTCCAGGATGATTTATGGAAAAGAGACCAAGAAAAGATAATACGTTACAATCAAGGAAACAGCTTTACGAAATGAATCGTGTAACTGCAAGAGGTTATCATATATCAACATTGATCATCAGTATTTCGCATCCACAAAAGACCAACTTGGAGTTTGATGTCAACCAAAGGATAAACGGAATATAAACTGGCAAAAGTGGAATTTCATGAAAACTAAGACGCTTCTTATTTAGAACAAAGTCATGGCTGCAAGATTCTTGGTATTTACTCCAACAAAAATTTTAGAAGCTACCGTTGGTATAATTTAGTCAACAAAAGCTATGACAAACAGACAAAGAAGTATTTAAAAATTACAAGACTAGTATGATCCAGTAATTAAAAGGCAGTTACCTTTTTTGTTTCTTTAGCGGCAGTTTTGGCACCATCAATCTCTTTGTCTTTCCCTTGAGCATCAACTGTTCTGCACATGCGAATGCATGGCAAAGATAGATAGAATAAATAGATGTGATCTCAACTATGTTTTAACATAAAGAAATATCCTAACACCCACTGGGACAGTTATAATTTATAAATACTTGAGATGTGCTGGCAATCTCAAAGACAGTATACGCTAGCTCAATTTTTCTTAACACATTTCCTCATCACTTTTTCGGAAGGCAATCTCACAGCACAAAGAGAGGGCTTCTGGAATAAATTCCTTTCTTCCAAACTTGATCTTCATATTGGCATCCTTGATGGAAACTGTATCTTCCTTTTAACTTAAATCCTTTTTGCATTTTCATTAGATGTACATAATAAATACTCATCTCAAGCTTTGTTACATCTTGTTTTAAGAGGCACTGACTTTTTCATCTCTATCTCGAAAAAGTTAAAAACTAATTAACACTCGTGAAGCCCTATGCTTCGACCTCCTCCAGGCATCAATTAACATACCTATTTTACTTCACCAAAATTTTATTTACTCATTCAAAGAAATTATGTACATTTTAAGAAGCAAACAAGCCAACATGTAGGAACTCATTCAGTAATTTTTTGTGCAACTTGCCCCCATCAAGAGTAGTCCAACAGCCTGAGATGGGTGCTAACTGCTAAGCATAGGGAGATAAGAGGTGGAAAGTTTTAATGAGAACTATTCATATACATGTGTAAATATTCCTCTAACACAGCTGCAGGAGGCAACAGAATACGAACATACTGGGACCCTCAAAATCTGTTTCACGTGTTTCAAATTTTCTCATGTTTCAAATGATTTTTATCCTAAAAGTCATAGCACCGGCATTTCAATAGCAACTTTCAAGTAGCAAAAATGTCATGGATGAGGCAATTTGAAGGCACTAAATGCAGGAGAGGATTAGCTCTTCTCGATACAGATTTCTTTTGGACTTTGTACTTTAACAATAAGCAGACACTAATAAGCATACCTTTTCACCCCAGCCCCAGCCACATTGAATGCAGGTTCATCTATGTTTTCCACATTACCTCCAGCTACAGAGCAATCATCTTTTGTCCCTTTGCAAACATCACTAGAAGTCTTTCCACTACCCTTAGCCTCAGAACGTTGTTTCTTATCGCTAATAAAGAGTGTATAAGAGCAGAGTCTCAGCACAAAATAGAAACATATTTGAGTATATCCTGTAATGAAGGAGCAGAAAAATGTGTACTTATTGCAAGGTAGACTCTCCATAGCTTTTCTTTTACGATTTCTTTTGTTTGCATTTGCACCTGAAGAATTTTCCACAGCTTCCAAAAGAATTTCACCATCTTCTTCAGATTCCTTTTCCGGTACGTCACTTTCATAACCACCTATTTCTTTCTCAAACTCCTCATTAGTCAAAAGCAAGACACCACCATTTACAGGTTGCTTTCCCAGAGCTTTCAATTTCCGGGAATCATCAGTTGCATCTTTTCCTTCTATCGACAAACCAACTTTTCTTTTCCGCACACTTGACTCCCAGTGCAATAGGTAAAATGTTAACATTGTTATTTTCCATATATATGCGCAAAAAACAAGCCCCTTCTATAGCATTTGAGATGAATCATCTTTCAACTAACCTGATAATTTCATTGTCTTTTAAAATGCTGGTTGATTCAAAAAGCGGTAAGACAAAGCCGGATTTCGGCCAGAAAGTTTTCAGAAACAAATTCTGTTAGGAACAGAACCAAAACACTGATTCTCAGATTTTCAACTTACAACTAGTCAGAGTAGTGCCTTGACGTGCCAATGCAAGACAATGAATCAGCCAAGAAACAAATTCATTGCACCAAAATTCTCAAACTACATTAAGCTAATCTTCAATCCCAAAAATCAGAGAAGTGTGCATAAGTTGGAAAAAAAATAGCCCAGACGAAACAAGCAAAAAAGGCACACATTTTCCATCCATCGCAAGCAATAGAATCTTGATTGAGGTATACATTTTAGAGGAAGGAACATAAACCAAACAACACACACTAGCATAAGAAAAGGAAACAAATGATCAGTGTTGATAACAACATGTTTAATCCCAAAGAAGCTCAACAAGAACGAGGGTTCCGTACGTAGAGGAGGATTCCGTGGGGGCAGGACTGGTGGAGTTGAAAAGCGTGGAGAAGATGGGAGGCCAGGTCGGAAACGGCGTCGTGGTGGTGGGGTTTCAACAGAACCCAGCTGCGGCTCAACCCCTCCAATTTCTGAGTCTCGCTCAAAATGTCGTCGTCTTTGAATACCAAACGGATTCTCTTACCGTTCTCCATTTGCCCATGCAAGAATACCCCAATTCTCTCTCAATCTATTGAGAGAGAGACTAGTAGACGACTGCTGGCTTTCTAGTTTTGTACCCTATTATTTATTTTTGTCTTCTAAACCAATCCGTTCTTGCCCAAAATTGGTGTCTCATTCGGTGTCCCACCAATCACGCCATGCCACGCGTGCATTGATGGATCATGTTAACAATAAAAAAATATTTTAATTTTAAACAGGTGGGCCACCAATGCACGCTTGACGGGGCGTGATTGGTGGTCCACCGAATGTCCCACCATTTTTTGGGTCGATAATCTTCCGGCCTTCTAAACCCACTAGTAATTTTTTCCCGTCTTAAACCTGGGCCGACCATACCCTACCAAAATTAGAATCATGAATGAGATAAATCTTTTTTTGTGTAATAAAAATATTACTCCCTTTTCCCTCCGTCCCAACCAAAGCATCTCATTTCTTGTTTATACGTATATTAAGGAGAGTTATTAGTTGTGAGAGAAAGTATGGATTCCCACAGAAAGAATGGTTAATTATGTGTAGAAAATTTATCATTTTGAATGAGATAAAATGAATAGAAACAAACCGAAAAGGAAAGCGAGATAAAATGAATAGAACAGATGGAGTAATAGATAATAGATAAACTGAAGAGACAGAGAAGAGTTTCCCAAATTATTTACGTTTTCGTTAAATAATAATCCCTCCATCCAATAGTTCTTTTCCACTTTCCTTTTTTAACTGTTCCACAATTTTTGTCTCATTTACTAAAATGATAAATTATTAGAAATACGTTACTTAAGGCTCCACCATCTTTATTCACAACTAACAAGTCTCCTATATTACCATACCAAAAAAATGGAATAACAATTGAAGGATGGAGGGAGTACATCAGTTAAAGGTTAATCACATTTAAAAAAAAGAATGTAAAAAACTAATCTTTAATGCAGTTTTTATGAAGGCAATAATAGTCGTTGCAATTCTTCAACTGCAAAATTGGTTATCCCGTCCATATATAATACCTCTATTTTTGTTCAAATGTGTTGACTCTGCAAAACTGTAGTGTGATTGCCACATTGGTGATATATGTGTTCATACTCGCGTTTTAAACTTCTCTTCACTCTAATGACTGTCGCGCTTGTCTTGTGTTCGATGATTTAGGTGAGGCAAAGATGTAGAAAAGAATAAGAATTGTTCAGAACTCGAATGGAGAATGCAGAGAAGTCTTATTACAAGTCTCTCAAAGTTTATCCTTCAAACTTCACAGGCCATATGAAGACATGATCAAAAGAGCGGGGCCGGCTCGACATTTTTGGTGCCCCGTTCGACGGTAAAAAATTGTGCCTCATACGTAACAATACAAAAATTTATCATATATCACATGTCACGAACGAGCTCGAGACGAAAAAAACTACAAACAAATAAACAACAAATATCAAACTAAAGACATAACAAACTAAATTTTTTACCTCTAAAGACTTGGAGAGGCGAAACGAGCCAATGACAAGTGGATTAGAGAAGAAATTGTGGCGGTCACGATACTAACGCAAATGATGAAGATAAGACGCATGAATTAAAATAGAGTCGAGAGATATAGCATATAGGCGAGACTCGAAAGACAGAAACGAGAGACATAGACGAGGGATGATGAATTGATGATGTTATTCTTAATAAATAATACTATATTATTTCCTATTTCGATTCTTTTTTTCAAAAGAAATATTAAAAAAATATTTAAAATGTAAAATTAGCAAAAAAAATAAAAGCCCAGTTTTTAATGTTGATTTCCATTTATGTGTATTTCAAGTTTCAAGTGGGTCAATTCATTAGTGGGTTGTTTTGATTTAACTAATGAATATAGTGGGATGGGCTTAATTCTAAATAACTATGCAACATTTAGATATGTGGGATATGTGGGCTGTTGCCCCCAAATCTTTGGGGCCCTGTGTAGTTGGGCCGACTGCACAGGCCCAGGACCGGGCCTGCAAAAGAGCATATCATTATATCAGCAATACTACAAAGTAGTTTATGCCGATTGTAGAGTTGCATCATCTAAACCAAGAGTAGCTAAAACTTTATGAGGGCCTAAAAATGTCAAATTTAGTTTTAGTTACGGAGAAAATACAACATATAGCTTTGATCAAGTAGAAAAGCACATGTGGGAATTATGAAGTTGAAGTTGTATGGGTTCGAGTCCTGTACATAGAAATTTTTCATGCATACTCCTTATACTCCCTCCATTCCATAAAAAGTGTCTTATAAGTCATGAAATTTAAAACGAGTTATTAATTGAGTTGTATGAGTGGGGCCAAGCCTGTTAATTGTTTCTCTCTCTAAAATTAAGAAATATTGACTTTCTTTTTCATTTTTTTCTCTTATTTCCTCTATCATTTCTTTTACTGTTCAAGTTCATAATTTGCTTAATTAATTGTGAGAAAACATATTACTCGGTCTAGTGTAATAAACTAGATAAAATAAAAGTAATGAAACTGTCTAATACATTAACAGAAGAATGCAAATTAATTGGAAACATGACAAATCCATTCCAAAGCATAATTAAAGAAACAAATGTATAATCAACCAAGGGAAAATAAGGGGGAACATCCTCCATCCCCACCAAATTCAAATATTAGTAGACACCAAAATATGTTTAAATCAGAAATGGAAATTCAAATTTCCCATCAAATACAATCCTTTAAATAGGTGGAATGCACTATACCATTTGAAAGCAAACAAATGGGGGATTCAGGGAAGAAGGATTTGACAGCTCAAGAAAGAAATAATATCTTCCAATTTCTACTCAGAGGCAGCAAGGAAGGCAAACCAGCTTATGGCAAGATTCTTCAAGAAGCAACCAAATACGGCATATCCAACCGGATGATTTCTAAGATAGGAGAACCAATTGCCCAACTTCAAAGGACTTGCAAATTTTTATCATGCCACATTTTGGTCCTATCCTTGTACCGAGTGGAGACACCATACGCGTCCAGTCGAAGCTCCTCGAGTTCTTGCAGTTGGAATTTGCGTTCCTCTCCACACTTGGATGATTGTAGGTTTACCTATTTAATTGTCCAGAAGGCTTTGTGCTCGATCTCCACTGGCAGGTGACACATCTTTCTCAATACTAACCTGTATGGGGACATCCCAATGGGACTCTTATAAGCTATCCTATAGGCCTACAAGGCATTATCGAGCCTTAGGCTTTAATCCTTGCGAGAGGGATTTACAGTTTTCTCCAGAATGTGTTTGATTTGTTTGTTCGAAACTTCTGCTTGCCTATTTGACTACGGATGGTATGGCGTGGACAAACGATGTTGGACTCCATACTTCTTCATTAGGGCCTTTATGGTTGCATTTGCGTAAATGAGTTCCTTGTCATCGATCACCGCTTCTCGGGCAATCCGATATTTGACTTTAATAAACTTTTGACTACCTTTGAGTCGTTGGTTCGAGTTGCCTTAGCTTCCACCTACTTCGAGACGTAGTCCACAAGTAGCAAGATTTAAATATTACCGAAGGAGTTGGGGAATGACACCATAAAGTCCATACCCTAGACGTCAAAGATGTCACAAAACCTCATAGGTTGTTGAGGCATTTCGTCCCTTCGAGAGATGTTGCCAGTCATTTGGAACCTGTGGCAGCTTTTACAGAAATTAAAAGAGTCTCGTTGCAGAGATGTCCAGAAGAACCTACTGTCCAGAACCTCTCTGGCTGTTCTTTTGGCTCCAAAGTGGCCGCCACATGCTAAGGAATGACAATGGTTAAGAATGCTACCTGGCTTTTCCTCTGGGATGCATCTCCGGATGCCTTGGTATGCCCCAACCCTCCACAGGTAAGGCTCATCCCAGAAGTAATACTTGCTATCACTCTAAAGTTTTGTGTGACTTTCCTCTAGTGAAGTTGGGAGGAATTTGCTTTGATGTTAAATAATTCACAATGGATGCATACCAAGGAAGATTAGCCATCCGGCCGTTTGCAGCACAGTTCTTCATTTCTAGGCAGAAAACTTTGTTGGATATACAAATGTTGTTGACTTCTTTGATCATATATAAGTAATCCTATGGGAAAAGTCTCTCGGATTGACACTCCATCCGCAGGCTGAACAAGCATGCTTAAGTGGTCAGCAACTTTGTTCTCTGCACCCTTTGTATATTTGACTTCCCAGTAAAACTCCTGGAGCAGTAATATCCATCGAATAAGCCTTGTCTTAGATTCTGCCTTTGATAGCAGATACTTCAATATCGAATGATCTGTATGAACAATGATTTGGTATCCCAACAGGTAGGATCTGAACTTCTCGAAGGCGAAGACAATGACAAGAAGCTCCTTCTCAGTTGTTGTGTAGTTGCATTAGGCAGGGTTTAGGGGCTTAGAAGCATAATATATGACATGATTCTCTTTGCCCGACTTTTGCCCTAGAATTGCTCCAATTGCATAATCGATGGCATCGCACATGAGCTCAAATGACAAATCCCAATTCGGAGCTTGCATGATTGGTGCAAAAGTCAGCTTGGCCTTCAACAACTCGAAAGCTTCTCTACAGGTGTCAGTGATTTCGAATAGTACATCTATTTGTAGTAGCTTGGTTAGCTGTTGAGCTATTTTGGTGAAGTCTTTGATGAATCTTTGATAGAAACCTGAATGACCAAGGAATCCTCGAACTTCCTTCACATTCGTAGGATATGACAATTGAACAATCAGGTACACCTTCGCCTTGTCAACCGCAATTTCCTTTTCTGAGACATCATGGCCCAACATGATACCCTTCATGACCATGAAGTGGCGTTCCTCGTGGTTGAGCACGAGATTCTTTTCAACACATCTGGCAAGTACCTTGTCCACACTGTTTAGGCAGTTATCAAAAGAATTCCCATAAACTGTGAAGTCATCCATGAAGACTTCAATGCACTTTTCAATCATAATTGAAAAGATGCACATCATGCATATCTGGAATGTTCCTAGGGCGTTGTAGAAGCCAAATGGCATTCTTCTGTATACATATGTGCCAAACGGGCAAGTGAACGTTGTCTTCTCTTGGTTAGCATGACTCACATGTATCTGGAAATACCCACTGTACCCGTCTAGGAAGCAAAAATATGCTTACGCTGTCAGCCTCTCCAACATCTAGTTAATGAAAGGTAGGGGAAATGATCCTTCCAGGTCGCATTGTTGAGCTTGCGATAATCAGTACACATGTGCCACCCAGTGACTAGACGTGTTGGGACAAGCTCTTTCTTTTCATTCTCCACCAACTGAATTCCTCATTTCATAGGCACCACATGCACAAGACTAACCCACTTGCTATCTGAAATCCGGTAGATGATCCCCATGGATAGCAACTTCAGAATTTCTTTGAGAACAACTTCCCTCATGTTAGGGTTCAACTTGCATTGTGGGTCTCTGCTTGGCTTGCTGTTAGGCTCCATCAGAATATGATGCATGCAGACATTTAGGCTGATTCCAGTGATATCTGCCAAGGTCCACCCAATAACGGTTTTATACTTCTATAGAACTGAGATCAATCTGACTTCTTCTTCTTGGGCTAGACTGTTGCTGATTATTACCAGTAGTGTATCCCTCTCCCCTAAGTATGCATATTTCAGATGAGTAGGAAGAGGTTTGAGCTTCAATACAGGCGGTTGGATGATGATGGATGGTAATGGCTTCTCTAGAATCTGGTCTTAAGGTAGGTCAGTCACACTGTTGACATATGCCTGAACTGGTGGTTGGGCATATAAAGCCAACACAACTTCATTTACTTCAATATCACTCATCCCATTAATGTCTAACTCGGCAAATCCTTGGATAGCAGTTGGCTCGCGCTTATCATGTATAATTTTAGTTTCTAGATGAATCTAGATCAGGGGAGTATATACTCAATTGTGTTGACATTCTCAACATCTACAGGTAGTTTCATTGCCTCATAGATGTTGTGTGTGTATAGTTCTCCATTTTAGGAAATGCTAATTGTGCCTTCATGCACGTTAAGAATGGCTCTGATTTTATCTAGGAAGGGTATGCCCAGAAGTACCCCAACTGTTCCTTTGATCCTTTCATCATTGGTGTTGATGACGTAGAAGTCAGTTGGGTAGAGAAACTCATTGACCTTCACTAGGACATTCTCTAGCAGTCTAACTGGATAGATGCATGACCTATCTGCAAGTTGTATTACCACGCTTGTTTCAATCAGCTCCACACCAACCAAAGTTTTGTACATCGAGAGAGGCATCACACTAATTGATGCACCAAGATCACACGTGGCACGTGGGATTAATTTCTCATCAATCAAACAGGGCAGGGTTAATGTTCCTGGATCAACACATTTCTTTGAGAGGTTTTTCTGAATCAGTGCAGATGCGAACTTTTTCAGTATCACCTTTTCTCCATCAGGAACCTTCCCAACTATAAGCTCTTTGATAAACTTGGCCAATTGCGGGAGTTTAAAAGCTTCCAAAAATGGTACGTTGATTTATAGGTCTTCAAATAATGCCTTATAGTCCATGACATCTTTTTTCGGTTTGGCTTTACTCAGCAAGGCAGAAGGAAAAGGTGGTGTGCCAAATGACTCAATTGGTCTTTGCATCTCATCTTCTATCTGCTCAACCTCATCAGAGTAGGAGGTTCTCCTTTCCTTCCTAACAGGTTCTAGCAGCTCCCTTCCATTCCTTAGAATCACTGCACTAACATTCTCCTCCCTTGGATTAATTTGTACTTGTACATGGATTTTTCCCTGATCTCCTTGGATGTCTCTCAAAGAACTAGCTAATTGCTCTAGTTGCTTAGACATGACACTCATTCCAACCTTTTGTTCAAACTGGGAATTTTGGAATTCATTCCACAACTCCTCATTTGTCCTACAACCTTTCTGCGGCGCATTCTGATTCTTTTGTGCACCTCGCCTTTGATGTGGTGGCTTGTAGGGTTGAGTCTGGATGGGTGGTAACTGAGGTTGGTTCTAATTTAGTTGGGGGGCTTGGTTTTGTGGTTGGTGAACTGGTGAAGATTGTTGTGTTTGCTACGTTGGTGAAGGTAGTTGTGGTTGGAAGACTGACGAAGGTGGTTGTGTTTGGAAGACTGGCGAAGGTGGTTGTTGGTATTGTTGCTGCTGAGGTTGGTTTTGGTAAGTTTGTTGGGGCGGGTGGAAATTCTTGTTTTGTGAGGCTAAAAGTTTTGGTTGTGGAAATTTTGGTGAGGTTGTTGGTAGAAATTCTGGGCAGGCGGCGGTGCATTTTGATTAGGATAACTTTGTTGTTGGAAGTTCTGCGGAGATGATTGGTAGTTAGATTGGCTTTGCTGGGGAGGGTCTCCTGACTCTCTCCATCGGAGGTTAGGGTGATCTCTATTCTTTATGAAATGATACCCTCCCACTACGTTTGCATCTTCGTATTCCACTACTCTCATGGTGCATCTAATAGAAGAATGGCATAGTTCACCACATGCACCAATGGTTACCTCGACAGGTTCTGCTGAGGTTTGTTTTATTCACCACCAAGTTCAACAACTTCTCAATTTTCTCCATCATGTCTTTATTTCTTCTTTCATAATCTGAGGAACTTGCTTGGGCAACTTTCCTCCCATTCTTGACATTCTCCTTATCGTACTCTTTGGTAGAATCCACTAGCCTCTGAATGTAGTGTCTGGTCTCACTAATCTCGAAGTGAGTGAATCCTCCTCCACTTTCAAAATTTACCAAGTCTTTGTATTTCAAAGTCATCCCGTGATAGAAGAACTGGAACAATTCTCCATCCCTATATTTATTGTTTGGGCAGTCTTCCACGAGTCTACCGAAATGCTCCCAATACTCACTCAAGGGTTCATCATATCCCTGCTGGATACTTGATATTTCTTTCCTCAAGGCGCTTGTCTTCGTAGCTGGAAAATAGTACTCCAGAAAGGTGGTCTCTATCTGTGGCCAATTAGCAATGGAATCTGTACGCAGGCTTGAGTACCACGTGATGGCTCGATTGCTTAGTGCATAAGGGAATGCAACTAGCTTAACTTCATCTTCAATCTGTTGGCCAGTTCTCTTCTGGAGCCTACATATCTTCTCGAATTCGTTCCAAAATGAGAAATGATTCTCATTTGTCTTTCCGTAAAACTTGGGTAGGGCATTCAACACCACTGCCTTGAGTTCTACAGGGTTTTCACCATAAGCAGCAATCTGCACAGGGTTCTTTCATTTCCGCAAAACTTGGGTAGGGCATTCAACACCACTGCCTTGTGTTCTACAGGGTTTTCACCATAAGCAGCAATCTGCACAGGGTTCTTTCATTTCTTGGCAGTGTGTTCATTGACCTCAAGGACCTGTGGATCTTCTTCTTCCATGATTGGTTCAAATTATGTCCTTGATTTGAAATCAGACTATTCTTTCTCAGATTGGTCCTCTGCCCGGTCAGATAGAGTATCTCGATTTTCTAGGGAGCTGGTCTGAGTACCAGTGTTATTGGCAGTCTTTGAATGTGTAGTTCGTTTACCCTACGACTCTAGTTCAGTTTGTTGCTTGCACAACCGTGCTTCCTTCCAGAGTCTCCTGACAGTCCTCTCTATTTCGGGATCGTACCAGAAATTAGGGTTGACAAAACCACTCATACACATCTGGAAGGAGCACTATGGTAAAACAAAAATAAAAAGGTCAGTAGAAAAGGTAAAAACAAATCTAAAACGCCATTCCCCGACAATGGCGCCAATTTGGTGGTCCGTCATTGTACCACACAAATAAATTTATAAACACTTGCACAGACAGCTGGAACTAGGATTAGCACAGCTGGAACTAGGATTAGCACAGAGCAAGCGGGGGACGATCCACATGGAATGGGCAGATTGATTCTTACTCTCTCTAAAGACCAAAAGGGATTTTGTTAGCAACCACCATTAGTTTTGGATTTGTATTAAAAATAGGCAGAAATAAAAGGAATATGATTTTGACAAGTACTAAAAAGCAGATAATAAAGGGATCTGGCCAAGACCAATCCACACCAATTCATCTCTGATCCTTGACAAAAGATTAATTAGTTATCTAAAGTTACCTAGCTAGGATGTCGTGTTGAGCACAACACATCCACTCCTACTTATAATGGCGATGACATGTTGAGCATGAACCAATCTCCCTATCCCAACAATTAACCTACCTTGTTGAGGAATGACAAAGTCAATCATTAAGAAGCATTATGATCTAATGAACCAGATTAATTAAGCTACCCATGTTGAGCATGCTAGTAACCTTACTGCCAATTTATTCTATTTTATTAGACACTCAACTAAACTGGGGTGATCAATTCAATCTGCCCAAATAAAGTCGAAAGGAGCACAGTTCAGATCTGACGGAGTATGAATCAGTATTTCATCGTCTTGGCTAGATCAAAAAGTTTAGCTACTCATTGCACTGGGAAGAAAAGAAATCGAAATGCAAATAGTAAACATGATGAACAGAAAACGAGAAACAACTAAGCAGAGATAAAAAATCCAAAAATGCAACAACAGCCACCATAGAAGAAGAAATACGAAAATTGTAAAGAGAAAACTACCAACTGAGTCTACAGGTAGTTAAAACATGAAAGTCTCAAGTTCTTCTCGGAACTTGCACAGACGAAAGTAGAAAACTAAAGTAATGAACTAGTAGGTAGGTTAAACGTAAAGTGATGAAAAGCTCCCTTTTGTTCTCACTCCATCCCCTATTTATAATAGGTTAACATAAAACCCTAGACAATCAATGGGTCTTGATACATCTTCTCGTCCAGTTGGGCTCAAAACAATCCATTTTAGCAGGCAGACTCATATCAATCATTTCCAGTCTGCTTTCAACAATCTTGTACAGTTGCGCTTAGGGCAGCTTTTTCTTCAGCAAGTAAGCCTATATTAAATCCCTTTGAATTTGTCTCCAGTGGCCGGGCCCAGATTGCATGAAATATGCCCAGATTCGTATCTTTCACTCTACACTTGTCTTCATTGGGCTTTCACAATTTTCCACTTGCAAATCCTCCTGCCAGTAGTATCCTGCACAAAAAGTAGCAAAAAACCGCTCATAAATTCAACAAAAATGGAGTAGCGAATAACAGTCATCAAGATTCGACATTAAGATTGAGAAGTCTTTTTATCTTTTCTTTTCAATGCTTGTACACAAATTCTCTTGTGTTTTATTAACTTTTTTGTGGCTAATTCCCTTCGCTAGGGATTAGGGTGTTTATGATTATGAATGATGTTTAATCTTTATTGATTTTAGTTCTTCATCCATTTCTTAATTCTATTAACTTGTTTTAATCACACATGTATGTGCTTGATCAACATATACATATGATGTTTGGGATTGATTTCTTATAACCCTCGAGATTGATTCGCGCAATAGATAGTAGAATATGCCCGAGAATAGTCACGAGAGTAGGGTAAGAAGCGTATAACATGTTCAATACATAGGATTGTAATGAGTTTGTTTAATTTCTATATCATGAAAATAGGTATAACAAGTATATGAGCACATCTTATTCAAATCGAGAGATTGTTTAAGATACATTAGAGTGCATGTCGTAGGATAGTTGAAGAACATAATCAATAGGTTAATTGGATTTCTAATCATAGCCCGACATTCCTAGTTCATTCTCTTCCGCATTTATCTCATTTTAGTGTTTCTAGCTTTCATCATAACTACCACAAATTAGTTTACTTGTTTTATGTTATTAGAATAAGATTTAAGTAGAGAAATTGTTGTCCCTGTGGGTCGACAGTGGTACTCCAGAATTTATTACATCAATAGGACTAAATTTGTAGACTTGCGAATTTAATTCCTCTCAAAGGAAAACAAAGCTTATGGAGAAATAGGAAGAATTGTATAAGCTGCAATCCATTGGGTTTGGCGAGGAGCAGAAAAAACAAAAATAAAATTGTACAAGCTTGCGAACTCCTTGGCTACTTGGTGGCAGCCGGGGGCAGAAGCAGTCGCGGCGGCGGCGATAGATGAACAAAGGCAGAGGAGTTGCATCAGCTAGATGGATGAACGACGACGATGGATGAACAGATGAATGAAGAGAGAGAGAGAGAGAGATCTATTTTTGTGTTGGGATGTAGAGAGAGAGAGGCGCTGAGAATGAGAGATAAAGATGGTGGGAAACTAGAGTTTTGCATATTATTGTATTGTGTAGGTTAGTCTATATATATGAATCTTGGGTGACCCAAATACATGTACATCCGGATGCACCCAAGACTACTCATAAATTAAAAGGTAAGGCATTATATTACATAGAATAAATCACCGGTTAAAATAATATGATTATTTCTAATAGAAGAATAATAAAAAATTATTAGAAAAGTTTATTACTCATAAGAAATCTCTGATCTAATAGATATTTTTGGTCAAATTAATAGAATTTTAAATTAACTAGTATACTACAATTGTTCCAACAATATAATTCTATTGGTATATTCCTAAAATATTAGTTTCTTCCTCATAAATACTATTCCCTCCGTTTCGTTCATTTTGTTTTATTTTTGTAATCGAATTGTTCCACTCATTTTGTCTCATTCTTTATATGTTAAGTTTTTATTTTTTAATTAAAAATTAATGTACTAGGACCCACATGCACCTTTACAAATCAAACTCACCACAAAAGAAGTAAATCAAGCTCAATAAGATTGAGGAAGTAGTACCCTACATCTGTTCGCACAATATAAATTCTACTCAAAATCGACCAAAAAAATCTTCAATTTCGTGTCAAAGTTGAAAAATCCAAGGACACTTTTCATGTTTTTTTTTTTTTTAAAAATTCTTATTTACGTGATTTATATAATAATCCCACAAATCCTCCAGGCCAAGCAAGTAGCCAAACTCTATAAAGTGTTCATTCGAAGAACATAATTTATCTACAAGAACAATAAAGGAACCGAGTTAAGATATGGTATTCTCCTTCGATTGTATGTTCTGTGAAGTTGGAAGGAATTTTTGCAAGAGATTGGATCTGCATTCTCCATTCGAGCCATAAACATTTTCCATTCTTTTTTGCACCTCTGCCTCACCTAAACCATCAAACACTAAGAATCGGGATATCGAGAGATTGAGTGTCATAAATATGATGCCTTGCTACGTACCCGTAACGAGGGTGATTTCCCATCTTCTGCCTAGCCCTGTTATGAGATAAAGCCGAAAGTGAGAATTGTTATGTACAATCCCATTTCAAATGTGTATTTTACAATATCAATGGTTGCCGGAAAGTCATGGATTCAAAACCTACTAAGACAGTTATGTGTTATGTGTGAGTGTGTGAGTTTTGACCTCTAATTATCTGTTGGGTTATGAGTCAGTAGAAGATACTTAGCAATTTATTAGGTAAAACAGTATTGGGGGAAATCATAGTGTCTCATGCTCTGGAATTGAGGATCCCAAAACCCAGCTTGTATCAGTAGTGTAGTGTCGATAGGACTAGATGATGTAATAGGCTAGAATGATTTTGTTTTCATTATCTGTTGGTCCCGAGAGCACGTTCAGGTGTAGAGGGGGGGGGGGGTGAATACACCTGAATCCGATTTTCTCAACTTTGAACACGAACAATCCTGTTTAGGAAAGTGTCGTCTTGAAAGAATTCGGCCGGACCAAATAGGCGTTACCGAATCGTGTTTGGCAAAGAGTCCGACTCTACTGAGATCCGCTAGGCGGACGAGTCGAATTCGATATCGGCGAGATAGAGTTCAGTGGTGCGGAAATGTGTAGGCCCAAATCAGTTGAGTGGAAAACGTTTTATCAAGACAGATCTCAATTCGGCGAAAAAAAACGGTTCGAAGATCTTTGAGACTTAGTTGTATGATTTTAAAGGATAATTTTCATTATGAACAGGTTAAAATCAATGCAACAGAAATAAGAGAACAGTAAGAGACACATATTTTTAAAGTGGTTCGGATATCAAGCGATCCTACGTCCATTGTCCCGAAAGGTCAGGAGGCTATTTATTATACTGAGTTAGTCTCAGTCAGCTTGTACACAGGACAAAGCCGCGTCTTGGAATTTATACTGAGCAAGTCTCAGTTTACAACGGTTATCAAACTAAAGTGTTTGACAAACTCTCCAACTATGAATGAGTCATTTTACAATAAGGAACAAGTTCAAATATGAACTCCTTCGTCTAAGCTATGGATATGATCGGTTGAGCTTAGGGTTAGAGGGATAGGGAATGAGAATGTAGCTTCTAGAACGACGAACAGCTGAGTTATAGCTATGGGTTCGTGTAACGTCGTTTGGATACTAGAGGCTTGTATATCGGTTAAGCTTGGTTCCCTTATGAGCTAGGATGTAGTCTTTCGCCGGAGATAGATCTTCGAGTTCTTGCGGAAGACTTAAGCTTTTCGGATTGCTCGTTTGATTTGCTCTCTTCTTGTTTTAGTTCTCTTTCCTTGTTTGCTCGTGAAGTAGCAGTCGTAGTAGTGCTTTCAAAAACTTGAATCATCCCTCTATTTATAGAGAAGAGATTGGGAAAGATCCATTGGAGACGATGATCCCTTTCTCACTCTTTTGGTAGCTAACGGCTCTTTTGAAAAAGGTGACATTGTCCTTTCCCTCCTTTTACGGAAATATGTTGACTTGCGGCTTTAGTAGGTAAAAAGGCACATGTCTGCTTGTCATTCGTCGAGGTTTTGCAGAGTAGTTGAGACAGAACAGACTTCGAGGCATAATGAAGCTAACTTCTCTCTACCTCGTATTTGACTATGCTGATTGTCGTTCAAAAGATCGGCGCCGTTCGAAGGCGTGCTGCCGTTATTGAGTCCGATCTCGTAGAGAGTACTCGAATTTACTTTGCGAAGGTCAGCTCTTAGTTCGATGAACTACTCTGCTGAGTTCGGTTCCACCGACTCCTTCGATATCTTGCTCTGCTGAGTCCGGTATCTCTCGAGTCTTCTACATCGAGTGCTGAGGGCGATAATCTGCCGAACGCCTAAACCGGAGCGAGTGTCTTCTCGAGTCCGAACCCTCGAGGGCAAACAATTACAACGGAATGGTTCACCAATCGAGATAGGGTTTTGGGATCTTCAAATCTTCAAACAAATTCGAGCACGAGGCTACCGAGCTTTGGTCGGTTAAGATAGAATCATTTCCCACTAAGTATGGCTTGTGCTTGAGGATAGAATCATCACCCAACAATTTCCCCCTATTTGATGATGCCAAAACCTAACAACATCTATGCTAACACTAAACTTCTCGAAACGAGGCTCCTTACAATATTACAAGTAAGATCGGTGGAGTTGTTCTTTAAGTTCTAATCTACGAGGGGATCGGGGGCGAAACAATTTCTCCCTAAACAACAATTTCCCCAGAACGGCTAGTCTAACGAGAATCTATCAAAGCAATCGGCGACAAGTAAATAAACGTGAGCGTGTGAGTCGATAATCACTTCGGTGATTCCGAGTGTTAAGCATAAGACAAACATGGCTATTTAGACAATAAGATATTGTCGAGCCAAAAGAAGATGTATATATATATAAATATGAAAGTTCGATGCAGATACATCTCTTGCTAAGCTAGGAAGATAAAGAAACTAAGACTAAGAATGCTTGTACTGCTTGATCCTGTCCATAAAGTTACTGCGATTGTGTCTCGGGAAGGAGTAGTCCATACATCCCGTAAGTATACTTCCTCGGCTCCCGGATATTCGGCAAAGTCGGTGGCTCATCTTCTTCAAGATCTGCGTAGGGCGGCGGCATCCTTCACTTCTTTCTCTATTACTCCATAATGAATAGAATCATCAAGTCTTACGGGTGGTGGCGAGTGCAGGCTCGGGGGACTTGGACAATGATATTCTCTTTCACAGCTTGTACCAAGTAGGCATATAAGTCTGGTTCAGTAATCCTCATCCATTCAACGTAGGCATATCTGCCTTTGTCATGTTTGGCCAGAATCTCCAGAAATAGTTCCTCTTGATGAATTCTATCTTCTGTGATTCCCATCTCTGTGTAAACTGAGCAGGAATCCATTCATCCGTCCTAGGCCATCTTTGCATTTTTAGATCTGTTGGCTTCCTGAACCTTCTGTATTTATATGGAATGTCAGCTTTTGAAGGTACTCTCAGCCTGACCTCTTGTTCAGTACGGATTCTCAGTGCTTCAAGGTCTGCCATATGGATTCTCTGCCTGGCAGCCTGAATCTGTCTTGCCTCTTCTCCTCGGTATAGATACCTATCCATTTGAGCAAATATAGCTTCAATCTCGGCATCTTGTTCCTTAGTTCTCGTGTAGGAGGGTTTGCGAGGCGACTGATCTTCTGATTCAGCAGGGGTACTTGATTTGTCTTTGGATGTACCCTGCTTTTCAGTGTCCTGATGTTGTTGCTGCTCCCTATCATCATCATCTTGAATTATTAGCTTTCTGGGAGGCAACCTAGTCGTTGTTGACTTCTTTCTGCCACGAGCTAGGGCCTTTGTCTTTCCTTTGGAAGGCTTTGCTTTAGGCTTGTTGGCTGCTTCAGCTTCGGCTAATTCCCTAGCTAGCTTCTCGTCAGCTGCTATCTGAGCCTCCTCTGCAGCAGCAACATATCTCTTTGATTTCTTTGCTGGAGGGGTCGGGAGTTTCAATACTTTCTTACCCTTGCCTTGAACAGGGAGGTGGGAGAGGTGCCTCTTCCTCCTCTCGAGTCATCTGCTCGGCATACTCGGCGACCTCCTTAATTATGTCGGTAGGAGTGCGGGTTGCATGAGTAGCTTGTTCTCCGGTTCCCGAGCCACTTGGGCCGGTCTCTGCTTGTGCTCGCAGGTTGAGACACCCCGGGGCCTCACCGGTTGGTCTAGTAGCAAGCTTGTTGTCCGAGCTCGCTTGCTTCGGCCTGCGACCGTGTTTTCTTTCCCGACTTCGGTAGGGCTTCCCCCCTTAGTTGATGTTGCGACTGGTTTTAGTTAAGGTCAGCTTAGGGGCTGACTTATCCCCTTTTTCACATTTATCCCCCTTTTCCCCCTTTTTGGCATCATCAATTACAGCCGGGGTAGGAGTGGATACTTGGAGATTGAGGCTTTTGTAGGAGGCTAACAACTCTTCGAGTTTCTCGTTGATCTTTGTCAGGGCCTCATGCAGCTCATTCCTCTCAGAAGCGAGTTCTTCTTTGTAGAATTTGTGAGAGAGGTCAGCTGCAGCCTTAAAGTCATTCAGCTTCTCAGAAACCTTTCCTTCAAGGGCCTGTTGAATATTGTCGAGTCTGAGCTCAGTGGCCTAGGATTGGTTTGAGATTGATTCAGTATGGGAGGACTGAGCGGCCTTGAATTCTTCAAGGAGTTTGGCCTGTCCTTCCTGAATTATTCTGAGCTGATTATCAAAGTCCTTTTTCTGCTGTGCCAGCGCGTTAGAGACAATGGAGGAGACATCAGGGGCAGCTAATTGTGAAATGGAAGATCTCAGCCCCTGAAGCTCAGCGTTGGTGGCTTGAGCAGTTTGCTTCCATATTTTGTGGATGGCTTTAGCGAGAGCTCTATTCTGAGTTCCTTGGCTTTTTAGTGCCTTAGCCATGGACTTTGAGCGTCGGCCTTTGGGGTTGGGCGCTACTTCAAAGGTTGATTTCAGCAAGAGCTGAGCAGGCTCTGCGAAAGTTGAAGTACCAGCCGCCGACTTCACAGGTCCAAGGATACTGAGTGGTAGTTCAGTAGGAGTGGGTGTATCCTTGTCCTGGGGTTGTTCCTCATCAGGTTTTCCGGGGCCTGAATCATGGGGTGGGTCCTGATCGTCGTGGTCCGACCCGTCTGAAGGGGCTGAGCCTGAAGCCTGCTTGCCTATCATGCAGCAAGGCCAGCATTGCGGCTCTTAGGTCCTCCAGAGTGCCGAGGTGAGTAGCCTATCTGCTGCCTTATAACCAGCTCCTCTTCATGCAGTTGCTCGCAGGTGTAGTGAAGAATGAGGCGTAGCTGATTGGGCCACTCCTGGAATCTTAAAAGCATATGGAATCTGGCCTGTTTGGCAATAGTCACCAGATCAGAGTGGCCAGAAATCTCCGGTATATGCTCAACAATCTCTCGGAATGCTTGAGATAGAATGGCTGAAGCTTCCATTCCGACAGATTCCTCTTCAGATGCTGTCTCCGAGTCTTCAACATCTATTGGAGACAGCTGTTTCTCAGCAGATGGCATGCTGCTGAGTGGTTGAGCGTTGAATGGACTGTCCAAGGTTTCTAAATCGCCGCTCTGGGCCTCTTCAGTGTGAACCCCTTGGTCCACTTCTGTAGCTTGTTCAGTGGAGATGGTCTTCGCCACTGACTGAGTCTTCTCTGAGGACTCTGACTCATCAATCAGCTGCATCGGCTGTCTAGACTGTTCAGCAGTTTTAGCAGTAGCCTCTGGTACTGCTTCGGATTCAGTTAGCACAGTAGGAGTGCTTTTCTTCAGGCGCTTTGCCGGTGCCTTAGGCATTTCTGCTTGAGGAGACCGTTTCTTTGTTGGCGTGGTCTTCTGAGGCGTCATCTGCTGAGCTGAGGGTCCTGTCCCTATCTGGCCGAAGAGCGACGATTACATTGTGGAATCTGACCTTCTTCACATTAAAATATAGCTTGTCATCGAATGTGATTTGGTCATCTCCGCAGAGGTCTTGAATCATGACCGATAGCTTCAGTCCATATGAAAGCTTGCCTTTTGCGCTCAGCTTGCATGTTGCTTTGTCGAATTTGGCAGCTTGAGTCATGAACTCTCGGAGAAAGAACTCCGTCCAGTTAATCTTCACTCTGTCATAGATCGCCATCATAAGCTGTATCTTGGGTCTCGATACTTGATCGAATGAACTCGCTTGGCTTGTCAGTAGCTGCGTCACAATGTACGCCAAGGCTCGGTACTGAGGCAGCATATTATTCTTCGGGAAAGCGGCTCTGAACGCTGTGGGCTTTCCGTAGAAGATTGATAGGTAGTCGTCTATCATATCGTCGTTATATCCGATGGTGCTGACTCCTTCAGCAGGTAGATCGAAGCTCCTCTTCAGTGCCTCCTTGATAGACATCCGCTTTAGTTGCATAGAAGCATCGCCGATAGAGTGAACTGCAAATCTTTCAATGATGTCGCCAGATACACCGAGTCTGAGTTGAGATAGATCTCAGACACTTATCTCGGAAGGAAGAACGTCGGCTTCCTTGAGAGAAATCCTTCCAGACCCGATTCTCTAAGGGCAGCGAAGATTTCGTCCATGAACTCGAGATCGCAGGCGTCGAATTCCATGACTGGTTCGCACCAGACACGGTCTTTATCCAGGATTTCCTGCATGTTCTCTGGAGTGGTGACTGAAATGTTTGTACTTGCCATTATATCTGTTACAAGAGAAGTCTATCAGTATCGATTTTAATAAAACAATCTGTATAGCGATTCTGAAAAAGAGAGAATAAATTATTGTAATAGATCTAATATCATACCGATGAGAAATCTGATCGTTTAAGAAATATGCAAGAGGGGTTTGCAAAAAAGATTTCAGATTTTTCGGAGTTAAAGGATTTGAAGTATGCTAATGGCGGTTTCTAAGATATGATCAAAAAATATATATATATCAAGGTGAAGATGAACAGTTATCGATCAGTGGCCTAGTTTAAAATAGCTTTTATGAGATGGACGGTCAAGATTAAAAAGGTCTATTATAGGTAATGATCAAATTTGCCGCCTAAGTCAAAAGCCAGTTGTAACTTGCCTAAGTAGTAACTATGATACGACATGCATTAAATGCGTGGCAGAGTTCAGCATACTTATGCATGGAATGTTGTGCATTAAATGTAAGTCGTTAATATTAAATGACAATCCTTGAGATATTAAATACGATGCTGATTCTGAGCAATAAATGCATATTACAGTTCTATTAGATACTATTGAGTAGAGATACGCAAACCTGTCAGCTGAACATTGTAGTCAGCTGATACCTCGTGTAGATGGTTATTGTCTCTACGCACTTAGTTTACTCAGTACTGAGAGTGAACATTCCCCCTTACTGAATGCTCCTCTCCTGAAACCTTTTACTGACTGGGGTCAGTAGGGTCCAGCAGACCTAGCTCTACTGAAAGTTCTCTGAATCTGGATTCAGCTAGAGGCTTGGTCAGTATATCAGCCCTTTGTCGATCAGTGTGGATCTTCTCCATCCTGATATCCTTCTTTTCGACATGGTCACGAATGAAGTGATGTCTGATGTCCACATGCTTGCATCTTGTGTGAAGTACAGAGTTCTGAGTGATTGCAATGGCACTGGTACTGTCGCAGAAGATTGGCACTTCATTCTGAATGACGTCATAGTCTCGTAGGCTGCTGTCTCGGCTAAAGGATTTGGGCGCGAAGCAACTTCCAGGCGGCCATGTATTCAGCTTCGGTAGTTGACGTGGCTACCGAGTGCTGTTTTCTTTGAAAACCATGAGATCGGCTTCGCCAAGGAACGACACGTTCCTCGAAGTTGACTTTCGGTCAATTCTACACCCCGCATAGTCGGCATCGTAGTAACCGGTTAGTTCTATATTATCATCAGTGGATACCATAAACCCATGTCAGGTGTTCCTCCGAGATAGCGGAGAATCTTCTTTCTTTGAGTCCATGTGACTCTGCTTTGGATTCGCCCGAAATCGAGCCCGGACACCTACGGCATAAGTTATGTCGGGACGAGTAGGCGTTAAATATAATAAAGAACCAATTATAGCACGAAATTCAGTTTGGTCTACTGATACTCCCTCCTTATCAAGATCAATTTTCATGTTTGTGTTCATCGGGATCTTGATAGGTTTGCCGGATGTACAACCGAATCTTTTGATGAGGTCTCGAGTGTATTTGCCTTGATTAATGAATGTCCCTTTTTCAGATTGTTTGACTTGGAAACCGAGGAAGTAGTTCATTTCTCCCATCATTGACATCTCGAATTTATCCTTCATCATCTTTTCAAATTGTTGGCACATGATGACATTCTTAGATCCAAATATGATGTCATCTACATAGATCTGCACAAGTAGTAGATCGTCTTCCAGTCGAATGTTGAATAGAGTGCGGTCTACTGTGCCTTTCTAAAAACATTTCTGAAGAAGAAACTCAGATAGGGTATCGTACCAAGCCCTGGGTGCTTGTTTTAACCCATACATAGCCTTTTCTGAGTCTATACACCTGATGTCCCTGCTGAAAGCCGGGCGGTTGTTCCACGTAGACTTCTTCTTTCAGTACGCCGTTTAGGAACGCAGACTTCACATCCATTTGATAGACTCTGAATCTTTGATGTGTTGCGTAGGCCAGGAATTGTCTAATTGCCTCCAATCTTGCAACTGGAGCGAACGTTTCATCGAAATCTATTCCCTCAGCTTGACAGTAGCCTTTTGCCACGAATCTTGCTTTGTTCCTTACTATGACGTTGTTTTCATCTCGCTTGTTCTTGAAGACCCATTTTGTTCCAATAACATGTTGATGCCGGGGTCTATCAACAAGCTCTCAAACGTTGTTTCTCGTGAACTGATTCAGCTCCTCCTGCATAGCTATGATCCAGTCAGCATCTTTTAATGCATCCTGAATTGTCTGAGGTTCGTCAGTAGATAAGAAGCAGGAATATAAGGCGCTTTCTCCTTGACAGAATCTGGATCTTGTCTTTACTCTTGCTGAGGGATCTCCAATAATCAGATCAGCAGTGTGAGCGTCCAGCCACGATCTACGATGTTTTAGTTCCTCATCTGAAATTTGTTCAACACAGATAGTAGGCGAGTTAGGCATTTCAGTTGTACTATTCTGAGATTGAAGCATTTCAGTAATGAGAGTGTGATCTACTGAGTCACCAGGTTCAGGGGCATTCAGCTCAGGAACACTAATAGATATTCCCCCTGTGTTGTTATTCTCAGTAGTGGTCTCAGTTACCTCTGGGGTTTCTTCATCGACCTGAGTTACCTGGGATTGATTCTGTTTACCTGGGATTTCTTCATCGGCTCAGCTACTTTTCTTTCTTGGTTGAGATTCGATAGACTTGTTTTCAGATTCCTCATCTGAATCATCATCCCAACAAAGCTAGATCTTCTTGACTTCGTCTTTTATGCTTAGATCCTGTAGCTGTTTACTGATGTCCTCAGATTCAGAATTAGAGTTATTGCTCCTGTCTTCAGTAGCAAACTCATTAAAAACAACATGAGGGCTTTCCTCCACGCAAAGGGTTCGATAGTTGAATACTCTGAAAGCTTTGCTGACCCGAGAGTATCCTAAGAATACTCCCTGATCTGACTTGCTATCAAAAGTCTTGGCTGATCTTTCCCATTATTGTGGATAAAGCATGAACAACCAAAGATATGGAAATAGGATAGAGAAGGTGTCCTGCTGTTCCATAGTTCATATGGTGTTCTCTTATGTTGCTTTGTCAGTAGAGAACGGTTCTGAGTGTAACAAGCAGTATCAGTGGCTTCGCTCAATATTTGGGTGGGAGTCCCGAGTCTGCGAGTAGAGTTCTAGCTCGCTTCTTTGAGAGTTCTGTTCTTCCGGTTCAGCAACTCCATTTCTTTGAGGTGTGCGTGCGGCCGATGTCTCATGCTCTATTCCTTACGCTTGCGAGAACTCCTCCACCATAGAGTTGAGGAACCCAGTTCCTCTGTCAGAACAGATTTTGACAATTTTGGTGTTCTTCTCGACACTGAGCCTTTTCAGAAGCCTTGGTAACTCTGTTTTGACGTCAGACATGTTGGCAATGAATATGACCCAAGTATAGCGCGAGTAGTCATCAATGACCACTAAAGCATATTTCTTGCCTCTGATCGTCACTGGAGAGACCCGGACCGAACAAATCCTTATGTAGCGGTGCGAAGGATTCCATCGGTGGAAGGAGATGGAACCGGTGGATTTTGATTCCTTGTTTGCTTTCCCTTCAGACATGCTTCACACTGAGTGTCTTTGCTGAATATTTCATTCGGCAGTCCTCTTGCTAGAGTGTTTCTTGCTAATTTGTTGAGCGTTTTGAAGTTGAGATGGCTGAGTATTCTGTGCTATAGCCACCCCGTTCGGTTGTCATTCTTCGCCAACAGACAAGCTTCAGGTTCAGCTGAGTTCCAGTCAGCCACATATATATTTTTCTTGCGCGAACCTGATAACACTGTTTTCCCTGTGGATTTATCAATAACATCACAGAAACCAGCGTCACATATCACTCTATTCGAGTTATCACATAATTGACTAACAGAGAGAAGGTTATGCTGAAGTCCTTCAACATATGATACTCTCAGGACCGTAGCGGCTCCAATGCTGAGTGTTCCGAATCCTCTTGTGTAGCCTTTAGCGTTGTCTCCAAACTCGATTCTGGGTCCTTCTTCACCTGTATAATTCTTCAGTAGGTTCCTTTGGTACGTCATGTGTCTTGAGCATCCGCTGTCCACATACCAAGGATCTTTGTGCACCTGCAAAACAAAATTATATTCAGGTACCCTTTATTCTTGATTTTGGGTCCTTAGATGTTAGTTTTAGTAACCCAAATCTGTCTAACGACCCTGGTGGTCTCAGACAGTTTCTTTCCACTTGAGTCAAGATATTTGACCACTGGACTGGTCGTTGCTGACTTCTTAGGCTTTTCTGGTTCAGGAGTCCGAATCTTTTAAACTGGTGGACTGCTGACCTTTGCCTTTTGTGCAATCTTCTTCTTCTTCTGACTATTGGATCCTCTTCTGACTATAGGATCATAATAATATGACCCATACTGAGCTGGATGTGTCAGCTGAGGTGGTCCATACCGACGCCCCACTTTGGCTTCTTTGGTTCCCCCCTTGGCCGAACCGGGGTGTTTTGGTACTGATCTTTTGGTCAGATTGCTGACGTGTAGGATGAGGTGCTTTCATCTTTTGTTTATTCTTTGCTAAGGGGTTCAGAATATTTGCATTGATTGTCTCCCCTTTAACAAATCTATCAGCAAGTCACACTTTTGAGTGTACTGGGGTAGATGAGGAAGCTCCCTGGGTGAAACCAAGTCCTTCCTTGCAGTGCTTAGGCTAGTTGCTTGCTAGCATAGCCTCCAGCTTCTTTTCAGCGCCCATGTACCGCTCAGTCATTAGGTTCCTCCAGACATCATCCCTTTTCTTCAGTGGGTCGTGCTCGGTCTGAAGTCCCGATAGTTGTTGCTTCAGTAGACTCAGTTCAGTATCTTTATGAGTTAAGTCCTTGGTCAGAACTGAGATCTGATCTTCTTGATGCTGAGACTTGGCCAACAGAGAGTTTATCTCCTCCCTGAGTCTCAACACAAGTCCTTCAGACTCAGTAGAGACCTGACTCTCCTGAGAAAGTATCTGATTCTCCACTTTCAGGGTATCCAATTCCTGAAGAGTCTTACTGAGCTGCAGACTCATCTGAATCTGTTTGTCAAGCAGTTCTTCATATGCGATCGTGACGTCCAAATTCTCATCTGCACCTGAAACAGTGTCGTGTGTGCAGTGTGAAGAGGAGTTAAATGGTTCGTGAGAATTTACCTCATCCTCTTCTCCTGCCATTAGGCACTTTTCCGTAGCTTCTTCAGCTTCATGCTCTAGGGCCATGAAAGCTGCTTCATCATCAGATGAATCCATAAAGGAGTCGACTTCTTCTGAGTCGTCTGAGATTTCGCCAACTATGTATGCTTGTCTTTTCTTGGCGAATTTCTCTCTCCTTGCTTTACGTGCTTTGCACGTTCGAGCACTACGAGCTCGGGGACGATCATACTGATAGTGTCCTGACTTTTTGCAGTTGTAGCAAGCGATGACTCTTTCTTCTTTGCTTTCGTTATCTTTTGATGGTGCTAAGTCATCCTTCTTTCTGCATTCAGAAGACTGTGAGTTAGGAGTGCGCTTTGGCGTGTATTCAGACTTACCTTTTGTTTCTCGATAGGCTTTAGTCACTTTTCTGCGCCTCTCCTTCTCCTTCTGATATTTTACAGCGAGCAGCGCGTACTTCTGAGCTAAACTTCCTTCTTGTATGTCAGTTATTGAAGGTTCAGTTTTGCTTGATACGGGAGATGCTGTGCTGACTGATGCTTTGAAAGCATGGTCAATTTTGGTGTCAGTTTCAGCTTTCTGCTTCCGGTGAGGTCTGTCAAACCCGAATTCCTCTGCTTGAAGTTCTGAAAAGATATGGTCAGGAGTAACAATATCTAAGTCAGAATGGCGTAATAATGTAGCAAAAGGAGTCCAATGACCGTCTGGTAGTGCCCTCAGTATCTTGAGATTCATCTCTCGGTTGGAGAATGTCTTTCCCAGCCCGTTGATGGAGTTCATAAGATTCATAAATCTGACATTTAGATCTTCTATTTTGTCACCAGGCATGAGAGACAAACTCTCCAATTTTTGGAGTTCCAGCGCAAGTTTGTTAGCTTTGATCTTCTGAGTCCCCCGACTCAGTAGCGCTAGAGCATCCCGAGCTCTTTTTGCTGTCTTGCATTCCTGAACCCTGCCGAGATAAGAATCACTTAAGGTGGTTAGTATGGCATTCCTGGCGACTCGGTCTAAGTTATGAAGTTTCTTCTCCTCAGGGGTGAAGAGATTTATGTCCTTGGGAATCTTCTTTTCGGTCACCATTCCTCCTCCAGCTGTTTGATCCTGAGTTACGACACTATCTATCATAGGAACGATAGGTCCTTCCTCAAGTACTTCGGTCATGCTGTCGTGAAGGGAAGTCAGATGAGCCTCCATTCTGACCCGCCATACACCATAGTTCTCTACTGAGAACATGGGTACCATCCTTATACCTAACATATCAGTCATGATGAATAATGATATGAGTATAGAATGATATGCAGTGAAAACATTTTTCCGGATCCGTTCAAGTAGACCAGTTTCAAGATAACAAGAGTCTTATAGAACTCCTGCTTTGATACCAATTATTGGTCCCGAGAGCACGTTAAGGTGTAGAGGGGGGGGGTGAATACACCTGAATCCGATTTTCTCAACTTTGAACACGAACAGTCCTGTTCAGGAAAGTGTTGTACTGAAAGAATTCAGCAGACCAAATAGCTATTCTGAATCGTGTTTGGCAAAGAGTCTGACTCTCTCGAGATCCGCTAGCCGGCCGAGTCGAATTCAGTATCGTGCGATAGAGTTCGATGGTGCGGAAATGTGTATGCCCAAATCGGTTGAGTGGAAAACGTTTTATCAAGACAGCTCAATTCAATTCGAAAAAAAACGAGTTCGGTATCTTTGAGACTTAGTTGTATGATTTTAAAGGATAATTTTCATTATGAACAGTTAAAATCAATGCAACAGTAAATAAGAGAACATGTAAGAGACACATATTTTTAAAGTGGTTCGGATATCAAGCGATCCTACGTCCACTGTCCCGAAAGGTCAGGAGGCTATTTATTATACTGAGTTAGTCTCAGTCAGCTTGTACACAGGACAAAGCCGCGTCTTGGAATTTATACTGAGCAAGTCTCAGTTTACAACGGTTATCAAACTAAAGTGTTTGACAAACTCTCCAACTATGAATGAGTCATTTTACAATAAGGAACAAGTTCAAATATGAACTCCTTCGTCTAAGCTATGGATATGATCGGTTGAGCTTAGGGTTAGAGGGATAGGGAATGAGAATGTAGCTTCTAGAACGACGAACAGCTGAGTTATAGCTATGGGTTCGTGTAACGTCGTTTGGATACTAGAGGCTTGTATATCGGTTAAGCTTGGTTCCCTTATGAGCTAGGATGTAGTCTTTCGCCGGAGATAGATCTTCGAGTTCTTGCGGAAGACTTAAGCTTTTCGGATTGCTCGTTTGACTGCTCTCTTCTTGTTTTAGTTCTCTTTCCTTGTTTGCTCGTGAAGTAGCAGTCGTAGTAGTGCTTTCAAAAACTTGAATCATCCCTCTATTTATGGAGAAGAGATTGGGAAAGATCTGTTGGAGACGATGATCCCTTTCTCACTCTTTTGGTAGCTAACGACTCTTTTGAAAAAGGTGACATTGTCCTTTCCCTCCTTTTCTGGAAATATGTTGACTTGCAGCTTTAGTAGGTAAAAAGGCACATGTCTGCTTGTCATTCGTCGAGGTTTTGCAGAGTAGTTGAGACAGAACAGACTTCGAGGCATAATGAAGCTGACTTCTCTCTACCTCGTATTTGACTATGCTGATTGTCGTTCAAAAGATCTCGACGGTCGGAAGACATGCTCGCCATTACCGAGTCCGATCTCGTAGAGAGTACTTAATTTACTCTACCGAAGGTCGGCTCTTAGTTCGATGAACTACTCTCGCCGAGTTCGGTTCCACCGACTCCTTCGATATCTTTGCTCTCGCCGAGTCCAAGATCTCACCGAGTCTTCTACATCTGGTGTTGAGGCTGATAATCAACTGAACGCCTAAACCAGAGCAGAGTATCTTCTAAGTCTGAACCCTCAGAGACAAACAATTACAACGGAATGGTTCACTAATCAGATAGGGTTTTGGGATCTTCAAATCTTCAAACAAATTCAGAGCACGAGGCTATTGAGCTTTGGTCAGTTAAGATAGAATCATTTCCTACTAAGTATGATTGTGCTGAGGATAGAATCATCACCCAAAATTATCTTTTGTGTCTAAGTCCTGTACGGGGTAAAATGTTGGACTGATCTTCAGTAGGAAGCTTACTTTCCAGAACCCCACGTCATCAGTGTAAGAGCTTGTGTTCTTACGTCATCAGCTAATCTTCGCTCAGTAGAAGACATCTCATCAGCTGACCGACATCAGTAGAGGAACCCACTATGCAAAGCTCAGTACCTTCAGAGTCATCAGCTGACTACACTCAGTAGAACATCTTCATCAACCGACTCAGACGAAGAAGACAGAGACTACATCTAGTCTACTGTATCCGACAGGAAACGACCTAGCTTTTAACATCATTCGAAAGTCAGCAGAAGATCATACGAGGAAGAGTGAGAGTCAACTCCGATGAAGACCAATGTCTGACATATCTCACCTACCATAAACCTCGACCAATGAGAAGCCATCAAAGCACTACCTGCTCTGACCAACTAAAGCTGCTCTCATACACAGTAACCAACAACTTTGCTGCAACAATTTGAACATATGGCCGTTTTCCTTGGACACTTGTGACATGTGGCATCGTCCTCTCCAACGGGCAAATGCCTGGGTCACAACTATAAATAGAGAAGCAAATCCGAGCTCCACACACGGGATATCAAAGGGACAAAACGCTCAAGCTTTCGAAACAACTCTAGCACATTCAAGATAATCCAGTGAAGAACTTGCCTAGCAGAATATCTTTAGTTCTTCTCTCTAGAGTTTCTTTCTTTAGATCCCTCTTCTCTATCTAAGCTCAACGTTTATATCTATCGCTTAGAATCTCGAAGGAGTTCACATTCAGTAACTGTTCTTATTGTAAGAACTCCTTCATAGTTGGAGAAAATCCCCTCCCCTTCAAACTTAGGTTTGATTTGTAAAGTCGCTAAGGACTATAACTTAGAAGGGTCTGTCCAGTGTACAGATACCTTGCTGAGGCTTGCTCAGATAAATCAACAAGACCTCCTGTTCAGTAGGACCGTGGACGTAGGATCTTGCGTATCCGAACCATGTTAAAAATTGTTTGTGTTGTTTACTGTTTTATTGCATTGCATATAAATATCTTATAAACTCACATCTTGCATAAAACATATTCGAAAAGTGCACTAGCCAAAATTATTTAACATGTGAAAATCACATTTTCAACAGCGACGAATCTTCAGGCCCTACACACTTATCCGCACTAAGTCAGCGACTGAGAATCAAGCACTGACAAAAGTCAGTAGGAGAGACTCAATAGTTGGCACACTCTGACCCGCGATCAGAAGGTTACTATTTGGCACTGTTCATCAGTAGCAACCTACAGCTCAGTTGTCCTTCGCGTTTGAGAAGTACTCAGGTGTATTCACCCCACCCCCCCCTCTATACCTGACTCTCGTCTCCGGACCAACAATTGGTATCAGAGTTTCGGTGTTCTTCTGATCATCGGTTCTGAAACTACTGGTCTTCTCGAACAGATCCTTAAAACGTTTTTCACTACACAAGCATCTCTTCATACATCCTTATACTCTTACCCATAATGTCTGATATGTCAGGTATTCGGATGGTGCCGATGTTCTCCATAGAGAACTATACGGTATGGCGCGTGAGAATGGAGGCACACCTTACATCGCTGCATGACAGCATGACGGACCTCCTAGAGACAGGACCCATCATTCCCATGATCGACAACGTACAATTTGCAGCTGTGGAAGGTGTAGGAGCACAGACAGGTGCCAAAGTCGCAAAAGACAAATCTGCCTTCACGCCAGAAGAGAAAAAGCTGCACAACCTCGACCGAGTTGCGCGAAATGCAATCCTGACTACGCTCAGTGATTCACACCTCGGGAGGGTGCAAGACTACAAGACGGCAAAGGAACTTTGGGATGCCCTGGCTGTACTGAGCCAAGGAACCCCACAGATCGAAGAAAATAAGCTCGAGCTAGAGCTACAAAAGTTCGATACATTTGCCATGGAGCCCAACGAGATCATTGACGAGCTAAGCATCAGATTTACCAACTAGATCAATGTGATCAATGGGCTGGGGAGGACGTTCACCAACAAAGAGATGAACACGAAGATCTTGAGAGCGCTACCTCGACTGAAGTGGCTTCCTTTTGCTACTTATTTACGTCGCTCAGATCTTAATGCTCTAACTCCTGATGTTATATTTTCAGAATTAAAGATAGAGGAATTTGAGCACAGCCTACCCCAACGATGTTTCAGTGCTCCAGCTGACACTCAGATAGATCATGCCTTCAAAGCAACTGTCAGCAAGACTTGAGCCAACCCTATTTCTTCAAGCAAAGTAGTAGCTCCGACTGATGCTAAGTCCTCTGAGACATCTGCTACTGACCAGCTTGCACTCATGGCTCTCAAATATCAAAGAGAAAAGGAAAGAGTCAGGAAGCTGAAGAAATACCACAGAGATTCTCCCTCAGGTAAAAAAGACTATCGAAAAAGGGAAGAATCTAAACCTTCTATTGATTGCAGGAACGCAGAACCTGCTGCTAGTCCATCCAACGACTCAGTTGGAAAAGGCGACAGATCATCTGTGTGCTATAACTGCAAGAAGGAGGGACACTATCAGTACGACTGTCCGAACTCTCAGCTGCTCAAAGAGCAGAACGGCAGGCCAGACGCGAGAAATTTGCCCGAAGGAGGTAGGCCTACATCGCCGGAGAGATATCCGATGACTCAATCGAGGAAGATACATTCATGTATTCCTCTGAAGACGAAGCTGCATTTGTAGCCGTTGAGGTCGGATCCTGAATCAACTGCAGAATACTGTCTGATGGCCGGAGAAGAGGCTGAGGTAAACTCGAAACTGAATATAACTTCTTCTTCACATAGCACACACGACACGTGCTCGGTCACAGAAGAACCTCTAGACGTGGTACAAGCATACGATGATCTACTAGAGGAGCAGATTCATCTGAGCAGAGAGTTCAGCAGAACCATTCAGGAACTGGAACAGGTAAAGGCTGAAAATCAGAGACTTTCTTCTGATTGTCAGGTCTCTACTGATTCGGAGAATCTAGTTGTGAGACTCAAGGAAGAGATTAAATCTCTTATGACTAAGTCTCAGCTTCAAGAAACTCAGATATCAGTTCTGACCAAGGACAATTCTGAGAAAGATACTGAAATAGCCCGACTCAGTCAGAAGCTCGTAGAAGTCGAAAAAGATTATGAATCACTTTGGAGAAGTGATGAGGTCTGGCGAGGACTGATGACTGAACAGTACCTAGGAGCTAAGGAGAAGTTGGAAAGTATGCTCAAAGCTCAAAGGCCAACTGTCATGAAAGAAGGACTTGGCTATACTCATGAAGCTTCCACTTCAACATCGAAAAGCTCAAAAATGCTGGCTGATAGGTTTGTCAAAGGAAAAGTTCAGGTCACTGAATCAACACCTCAGGCAAAGAACAAACAGAAGATGATTGCACCTCAGCAGAGCAACAAGAAGCAACTGACCAGAGGTTCTAGCCCCAGGACACCACGATCGAATGCAGGGGGAACCAAGAAAGTCAGGTGGGCAGAGCAGTACAATGAACCACTTTATGAGCATCCAACACAGTAAGGTTCGTACTACTATGAGCCCAGGGTCAAGAGGAGCATACAACCTAAGAAGAAGAAAGCTCCTGAACCCAAAACTGCCAGAAAGTCAGTATCTCCAAGTCATGTGGAGAAGAAAGCTGACAAGGTTCAGAAGAAGAAGTCTCAGACTTCTAAGGTCCCGAGACAGATCTGGGTTCCGAAATCACCCACTAACACTTAAGGACCCAAACTGAACCAAAGGGTACCTAAAATCAGTTTACTTTTGCGGGTGCATAAGGACCCTTGGATTGTGGACAGCGGCTGCTCGAGACACATGACTTATCAAAAGAGTCTGCTGACCAACTACGTACAAGAAGATGGTCCCAGAATTGAGTTTGGTGACAACTCTAAAGGCTATACAAAGGGATACGGAACACTGAACATTGGGACTGCATCAGTTCCAAGAGTAACATATGTTGAAGGACTTCAACATAATCTCCTTTCTGTCAGTCAATTCTGTGATAATCTGAATAGAGTTATCTTTGACACTGGTTTCTATGATGTTGTTGACAAATCTATAGGGAAAACAGTGTTATCAGGTTCGCGGAGGAAGAATATCTATGTTGCAAACTGGAAAACCGCAGAACCTGAGGCTTGCTTACTTGCTCAGACAAAATCTAGTGATAAAGTAGGATGGCTATGGCACAAGAGACTTAGTCACCTGAACTTCAAGACTATGAACAAGCTAGTCAAGAACTCTAAAGTCAGAGGACTGCCCAATGAATCGTTTATCAAAGACAGAAATTGTGAAGCATGCTTGAAGGGAAAGCAGACAAAGAATAGCAATCCACAAATTCCGTCACCTTCCACTGATGGAATCCTTCAACTGCTACACATGGACTTATTCAGGCCAGTCTCTCCAGTGACTATAAGAGGCAAGAAGTATGCCCTCGTTATTATTGACGACTATTCAAGATATACGTGGGTCATCTTCATAGCCAACAAATCTGATGTCATGACTGAGTTACCAAAACTGCTGAAGAAGCTCAGTGTGGAAAAGGACATCAAGATTCAGAGAATTCGCTCAGACTGAGGAACAGAATTTCTCAACTCAGTAGTGAAAGAGTACTGCGAAAAGGAGGGAATCAAGCACAAGACATCAGCAGCTCGGACCCCTCAGCAGAACGGACTTGCTGAACGTAAGAACAGAACACTTAAAGAAGCAGCAAGAACGCTCCTAGCAGACTCCGGACTACCCTCAAAGTTCTGGGCTGATGCTACTGACACCGCCTGCTACACTCAGAATCGCTCACTGCTTACACAACAACACATGCAGACACCTTACGAACTATGGAAAGGGAGAATTCCTTCTATTTCTCATTTTCATATTTTTGGTTGTCCTTGCTTTATTCACAATAATAGGAAAGATCAGTTGAAGGTCTTTGATAGCAAATCTGATCAAGGAGTATTCTTAGGATACTCTCGAGTCAGTAAAGCCTTCAGAGTCTTTAACTATCGGACTCTTTGCGTGGAGGAAAGCCCTCATGTTGTCTTTGATGAGTTTGTTACTGAGGAAGGGAATTCTAAGAAGACAAATACTGAAGATGTCAGCAACAAGCTACAGGATCTCGCACTAAACGACAAATCAGAAAAAGATCCAGCATTGTTGGGATGATGAGTCAGACGATGAGGAAATTCAGACTCATCCCACTGGAAATGTAGCTGACCTGGTTGATTCTACTGAACAGAATCAACATCAGGTAACAACGGTCGATGAGGAAGCCCCAGTGGTAACTGAGACCTCTATTGAGAATATAAACTCAGGGGGAACGTCAAATGTTCCTAAGCTAAATCCTCCTGAACCTGGAAACTCAGTAGATCCTAACCTTGTTACTGAACTGCTACAGTCACAGAACAGTACTACTGAAATGCCTAACACTCCCGTTGACTGTGCAGAAGTAGTCTCAGAAGAAGAAGCCAGACTCAGACGTTCATGGCTTGACGCTCATTCTTCTGATCTTATTATAGGAGATCCATCAGCGACAATCAGGACGAGATCTAGATTAAGCCAAGGAGAAAGCTCACTCTATTCTTGTTTCTTGTCCACAGAAGAACCTCAGACAATAGAGGATGCACTCAATGATACTGACTGGATCATTGCCATGCAAGAAGAGCTGAACTAGTTCGTTCGAAATGAAGTTTGGGAGCTTGTTGACAGACCTAGACATCAGCACGTGATTGGTACTAAATAAGTCTTCAAGAACAAGCGAGATGAAAACAACGTCATTGTCAGAAACAAAGCTCGACTTGTTGCCAAGGGATACTGTCAAGCAGAAGGAATAGACTTTGATGAAACTTTCGCTCCAGTCGCCAGATTGGAAGCTATTCATCTGTTCCTAGCCTATGCAACGCATCAAAGATTTAAAGTATATTAACTGGATGTAAAGTCAGCGTTTCTGAACGGCGTACTGAAGGAAGAAGTCTATGTGGAACAATCGCCCGGCTTTCAACAGGGACATCAGCTGTACAGACTTCGGAAAGCTCTGTATGGGTTAAAACAAGCACCCAGGGTTTGGTATGATACCCTATCAGACTTTCTGCTTCAGAAAGGTTTTCAGAAGGGGACAGTAGATCGCACCATGTTCAACATAAAGTCAGGAGATGACATCCTACTGGTGCAAATCTACGTGGACGACATCATTTTCGGCTGCAGAAATGTGACTATATGTCAATAATTCGAGAAAATGATGAAGGAGAAGTTCGAGATATCTATGATGGGAGAGATGAACTACTTCCTTGGATTTCAAGTAAAGCAATCACCTGAAGGAATATTATAAATCAAACCAAATACACTCGAGACCTCCTGAAAAGATTCGGCTGCGACTGAAGCAAGCCAGTCAAGATCCCCATGAATACAAATTTCAAAATCGATCTAGATAAAGAGGGAGCTTCTGTTAACTCTACTGATTATAGAGTTGTTGTTAGTTCTTTACTATATTTAATAGCAAGCAGACCTGATATAACTTATGTTGTAGGTGTATGTGCAAGATTTCAAGCGAATCCCAAGCGAAGTCATATGGACTCAGCAAAGAAGATTCTGCGATATCTGAAGGGAACATCTGATGCATGGTTATGGTATCCTGTTGATGATAATCTTATACTAACAGGTTATTCTGATGCTGATTATACAGGATGCAGGATAGATCAAAAATCAACTTCTGGAACATGTCAGTTCCTAGGCAGCAAGCTGATATCATGGTTTTCAAAGAAACATCATTCAGTGGCGACGTCTACTACTGAAGCTGAGTATATGGCTGCTGGAAGTTGCTGTGCCCAAATCCTTTGGCTTTGACAACAACTGCGAGATTATGGTATATCTCAGGATGAAGTGCCCATCTACTGCGACTCCACCAGTGCGATTGCTATAACTCAGAACCCAGTTCTTCACACGAGATGCAAGCACGTGGATATCCGACACCACTTCATCAGAGACCATGTCGAGAAAAAGGATATCAGAATGGAGAAGATCCATAATGACAAGCAAAGGGCAGACATACTGACCAAACCACTAGCTGAGAACAGATTCGGAGAACTATCAGTTGAGCTAGGTCTACTGGATCCTACTGAGTCAAGTCAGTAGAAGGAAACAGTACGACAGGTCAGAAGACTCAGTACTCTGATTCAGTTGGGTGAATCAGACGGTACACAGTAAGGGGGAACGTGGTCATCAACACATCAAATGTCCTCATGAGTCTTAACGGTAACCATCTGATCATAAAAGTTCAGCTGAAGAGGTTTGCGTAGTTTTAAATACTTACTATTCTCATAAGCATGCTCGCTTTTATTATATCAGTCATTTGCACTCAGTAGATTAATGAGTATTTATTTCCCGCCATTAAGTTTTTAAGGTTTAAGTCAGTAGAAACCGTTTTCATTTAAAAATGCTTAGACTTTGATGCTGCCTGCAACGCATTTAATGCATGTCTTCTCACCTTACCTTAACTGCGCTTATCTTACATGGGTCTAGATTAGAGGCTGCCTTAGTAATCATTCCGTTTATAACATCAAATCACAGCCGTCATTAAAAAGCGAGTTTTTATCCCAGCCCTTCGATCAAAATCGGTTGATATTCAAATCTTATAAAATCTCTCGTTTTTCACTCTAATCTATCCTTTCGCCATTTTCATCCTTAGAGCTCTCTATATTCAGTTTTTATCTTCATACAAACTGTCTCTATTTTTTCACTCAAGCTCTTCATATACGGTAATTTCTTCATTCTCTGCTTAAAACTCTACTAACTTACTCTATTTTCAAGTGCTAACAAGTTTTTTGTAAATATTCATGGCGATCGTAATGACCCCACCAAACGTCAAGGAGATCATCAAGTCGAAGGTTCAGTTTGAGCCGACGATGGTTCTCCACCAGGCGGACCTTCCCTACCTTGAGCCCATATTCTCGGCTCTGGAAGCGTCCGGCCTCGAGCTTCTGATCACGAAGCACCCCAAATCGTATCTCCCCCGCCAAGTGGCCAAAGTTTATTACAACTGGCAGACGGTGGAAGGTACAGACGACGAGGTATCCCAGTTCACCTACATAAGGGAGGTGACTCCTCAGAAATGGGAGTCAGACCACTCCGATATCAACATCCGGGCAGTACTGAAGGCGTCTTTCGACCTTCCTGCCCATGGGATATCTCCGGCCGGATACAAGGAGAAGGAGGTCAACTCCTATGTTGATCGTTTCTGCGGGAGAGACGATATCTCCTTCAAATCCGCTCTGTCAAAGAATCAGTTGTTGCCAGAGTACCGCGGGCTCGCCTGCGTCGTCACTCATATAGTTACGAGCGTCGAATCATGATCGTGTACAGGTCAACTAGATGGAGTTCTAGGCCGAGGCTTCAGCTCTGTCAAAGAATCAGCTGTCTAGGCCGAGGCTTCAGCTGATGATGCGCGATTATTGATGGTGTACAGGTCAACTAGATGGAGTTCTATGTGACTGAGCTCAAGGCTAAGGCACAGAAGTTTGTCGCCACACCTACAGGAGAGAGAAGATTAATTAGTGTGGGCAAACTATTGTATGAGACGAAGATGTCCATACTTATTGAGAACTCAGTATCGAATCATGCATTATTTGCTGATTCTCGATACTTCGACAGCAAGCTCGTAAAGTTCAAAACCAGAGCCGCTGTTGAGAAGTCGGTCGGGCGTGGACCAGCTGCGCTGAAGAGGTCTACTACTGAACTGCCTCCACGCACCGACCCACCAAAGAAAAAGAGGCTTACAAAGACTGGAACGTCTGAGGTTCCAGCAAAGCCTGCTTCTCCTCCACCACCTCAGGAGGAAAGCATACTGGACGCTGATACTAGTATAGAGGGTGCGACCCTGAAGGATAAAGTACAGCGTATTAGTTCTGAGGAGACTCAATCGGAAGAGGTTGAACCGGCTGAGGAGATATCTCCTGAATGGACGACCTTGCAGTCAGCTCGTCTCCGAGCCACAGGAGAAGTGACTGCACGAGATCCCATAAATTTCTGAACATAAGGATCTGGTCGACATTGCGATCAGGGCGAGGACGCAGATGCTGCTGAGGTTCCTAAGTTGGGACATCCTCGAAGAGCTGATCATGACTCAGTCAGCGCTGTCATTGCTGACGGAAGAGCAAAGTTTACAGTCAGCAATCGGGTTTGGGGAACCCGCTGACTTAACCTCGTTCGAGGATCTGAGAGCCGCTATGCTCTATCTTCTCAGTCTGAGATCCTTCGAACAACATGTCAGCAGCCCATCGTAGCCATCCCATCACGACGATGATAATGACGAGAAAAATGATGATGCGGATCAGGCACCACCCAAGGAAGCAGACTAGGGATGATCTGCTGAGGGTAAAACTCCCAGCAAGAAGGGCAAATCACCACCTCCACCGTCTATATCAGGTGATGCCCCCGTTGCTTCAAAGTCGAGTAGGAAGCACCAACTCACAACATCTGAGTAGAGGCTCGGAACCAGCTCTTATCAAGCTCAACCCATCGGTTCCGTGTCCTCCAAGTCTGTCAACAGAGCTATCAGGAAGCGGGGAGACAAAAATCGTCTCCTCGCTAAGGATGTCCACTCGAAGTGGGCACAGTATACCAAGTCTCAGACGGAGACGGTTGACAGACTTGCCAGCGAAGTGAAGAAGGTCTCCGAAGCTCCTCCGAAGCTCCTACTCCATCTGTTAATATTCAAGAGATAGTTCAGACTGCACTCGCAGCTCAGAAGGCGGACTTAGCCGCTCAGAGTCAGCAGCTCCTTCAAGCTCAGCAGAAGATGTTTTCTGAGCAGCTGACTCAGAGCCTCGCTACTGATCCAGGCATCGCTATGGATGAGCGCAATATGATGGCCACCTCCAGCATTCAGAAGGCCATTGAGATTCAGGCTGCGGCCCTCAAGCTCATCCAAGCAGAGATGACTGCTTCTCTAGACGCATCACTCCTGAAGCAAAGACAGGAGATAGGAGCCCAAATTCAGCAAATTCGCGCTGATCAAGAAGCTGATTGGGAGCATTATTGTGATGCAGTCAGAGATTTCGACACCACCGCCACTTCAATAAAAACTATTCTTTTCAATCTAGAAAAGGAAGTGGTTTCCATCCGCACTCGTCTGTCCCTAGCTAATGATGCCAAAAAGGGGGAAGATAGGATAGAGGCGGAAAAGGCTCAGGTTGGCAAAGAAGCAGAGGCAGGGATTGTTGCCAAGGGGGAAGGTTCAGCTGCACAAGCTGGTACCACCTCAGTTCCCCCTCCCACAGTCCAACTCCCTAGTGTCCAAACAACTGAGGTGCGTGAGCCGACTGCAGGATCAGGAGAAGGATCCTCGGCTCAGCACATTGAAGAGGTCGCTCAGTTCATAGACCAAGAGGACGAGCAACTGCCACCGCAAAGGCCGGGGAAGGAAAAGGCTACTGAATCAACTCCTCCGCCTTCCCCTACGCCCAAATTCAAAACAAAAGCGGAGCAGGAAGCGTATGAAAAGCAAGTCACTCAGAAGCTCCAGGATGAGCTTGATCAGGAGCGATAGCTTGAAGAAGAGGCTCAGAAGGTTAAAAAGAAGACGAAACAGCCTAGTGTCAAAGCATCCAAGAGCCAAGCTAGAAAGCTCCTGGATGAACAGAAGAAGAAAAAGGCTCAGGATGAGCAGGCTGCTTCTGACACTGACCTTCAGCCCCTTGCTCAGAGGATAAAAGATCTTCCTAAACTCACTGCTGAGCAAGAGGCAGAGGATAGAGCCACCTGGGAGGCGACGCAACAGGGACTGAATCTCCGGAGAGGAGATACTAGAGCTGCAGCCCTCAGAGGGAAGAAGAGATTGGAAGATTTGGCCAAGATTGTAGAGCTGACTGATAAGATGGTCAATGAACCAGTTCTCGACTAGAGAAAATAGATACCCAGGTCTTCCAAGTACTACAGGCGAGGCGCTCCCAGAGCCACTTATCAGAAGAAGACTCCTCACCGCCATGTAGACAAATGGATACCGTGGAATCTGAATGAGGAGTGGGAGGAACTGAAGATAGAGTTCATCAAAGGATACTACGTTTGGCAATGCTATCCGAATGAGGTTCCGGCAAATCAACTCTTCGATGAATTCCTTCATCAATCAAATGCCAACCTCAGAGCGCAAGTTCAACTGATTCTAGCAAAGGAGAAGCTGCCTCTCGTTGCTCCTACTTACAGGAAATTGCCTCCTCCCATGACCACTCGTGGTGTACTTTGCACCAAGGAGATTGAAGATGAGGTCGACTCAGCTGCACGCCATCATAATCTTAGTTCTCAGTTGCCCGACGATCTCAAGGATATCCAGACACTCCATGCCACAATCTACGAATCCTACGGTTTGGATCCTCCTGCTGCCAAGTCTGCTGATTTCAAGAGCAAGACCAAGAAGTTCAGACGATAGCAGTAGTTCTTTATCTCTTGTATAGAAGTTAGGAACTGTGTAATCCAATTCTCATACATATCAGTTCTTTCTTCTGGCCAGACAATCACTCATTGTCTTACGGCTTTTGTTTGTTTTATCACAACTGATCACTGAAGTGATCTGACACACAATCACACATAACAGTTTCTCTGATGTGCCTATCTTTCAGCTGCTGACTTACCTTGAGTTATTTGCTCAGTTTTTACTGAAGTCTTTATCATGTCAGTAGGTTGGGACTTATATTCTTAGAATTTATAGAGGTTTTGGCATCATCAATTAGGGGGAAATTGTTGGGTTATGGGTCAGTAGAAGATACTTAGCAATTTATTGGGTAAAACAATATTGGGGGAAATCATAGTGTCTCATTCTATGGAATTGAGGATCCAAAAACCCAGCTTGTATCAGTAGTGTAGTGTCGATAGGACTAGATGATGTAATAGGCTAGACTGATTTTGTTTTCATTATCTTTTGTGTCTAAGTCTTGTACGGGGTAAAATGTTGGATTGATCTTCAGTAGGAAGCTTACTTTCCAGAACCCCACGTCATCAGTGTAAGAGCTTGTGTTCTTAAGTCATCAGCTGATCTTCGCTCAGTAGAAGACATCTCATCAGCTGACCGACATCAGTAGAAGAACCCACTATACAAAGCTCAGTACCTTCAAAGTCGTCAGCTGACTACACTCAGTAGAACATCTTCATCAGCCGGCTCAGACGAAGAAGACAGAGACTGCATCTAGTCTACTGTATCCGACAGGAAACGACCCAGCTTTTAGCATCATTCGAAAGTCAGCAGAAGATCATACGAGGAAGAGTGAGAGTCAACTACGATGAAGACTGATGTCTGACATATCTCACCTACCACAAACCTCGACCAATGAGAAGCCGTCAAAGCACTACCTGCTCTGACCAACTAAAGCTGCTCTCATACACAGTAACCAACAACTTTGCTGCAACAATTCGAACATATGGCCCTTTTCCTTGGACGCTTGTGACACGTGCCATCGTCCTCTCCAACGGGCAAATGCATGGGTCACAACTATAAATAGAGAAGCAAATCCGAGCTCCACACACGAGATATCAAAGGGACAAAACGCTCAAGCTTTCGAAACAACTCTAGCGCATTAAAGATAATCCAGCAAAGAACTTGCCTAGCAGAATATCTTTAGTTCTTCTCTCTAGAGTTTCTTTCTTTAGATCCCTCTTCTCTATCTAAGCTCAACGTTTATATCTATAGCTTAGAATCTCGAAGGAGTTCACTTTCAGTGACTGTTCTTATTGTAAAACTCCTTCAAAGTTGGAGAAAATCCCCTCCCCTTCAAACTTAGGTTTGATTTGTAAAGTCGGTAAGGACTATAACTTAGAAGGGTCTGTCCAGTGCACAGATACCTTGCTAAGGCTTGCTCAGATAAATCAACAAGACCTCCTGTTCAGCAGGACCGTGGACGTAGGATCTTGCGTATCCGAACCACGTTAAAAATTGTTTGTGTTGTTTACTATTTTATTGCATTGCATACAAATATCTTATAAACACATATCTTGCATAAAACGTATTCGAAAAGTGTACTAGCCAAAATTATTTGACTTGTGAAAATTACGTTTTCAACAGAGACGAATCTTCGGGCCCTACACACTTATCCGCACTAAGTCAGCGACTGAGAATCAAGTACTGACAAAAGTCAGTAGGAGAGACTCAGTAGTTGGCACACTCTGACCCGCGATCAGAAGGTTACTATTTAGCACTGTTCATCAGTAGCAACCTACAACTCAGCTGTCCTTCGCGTTTGAGAAAAAGAAACAGTACTCAGGTGTATACACCCCCCCCCTCTACACCTGACTCTCGTCTCCGGACCAACATTATCCCCTCCTGTCTTGTTTGCAAACTAGAACACAGAAGCGAGGTTTACCCAGTACGCACTTTGGTAGCACTGCATGTTTCCCTCGTCATCCAAAAACAAAGGACTGTCATAACTCTTTATAATATACCTGGCTTTGCAGTGAAGGAACTGCTTGATGAATGATCCACTGAGCATCTACGACTCCGATACTCTCATGAGCATGCTAAACAAATGAGGTCTCATCAGCGTACTAAAATGTGAAAGTTGTTTAACAAGGTTAGAGGATGCTGACCTTGACACATCTATGGAGGGCAAAGTCCAAACCCCATCCATTCACCAAGTCATACTACAATTTATTTCATCTCAAGCAGATAAACATATAGGCCAAGGAGAGAAGGAAATGTTAAGGAAAAGGTAGAAACCTGAATCATATGCCAAACGCAGAGCCATGTTGTTGGGATTTTGTATACTGGAAGGAAATTTTATGCTTGTATGCAATGTGTTTTGTCCCTACCACTATTTTATTCTCCTATCTGATAAATAAATATATTTGCACATGTTATCCTTTATCTTATATAAAAGTTAGACTTGTGTAGTGTGTCGGGTATCACAGAAAACAATATAAATTGGTTGAACTGACAAGATATAAACAGTTATCACAGCTGAGATAACTTCATGATAAGTTGTCGGTTTAAGCTGCAGTTTAGATAAGAAGTGGCTTGTCTTAGCTGCTTGTCTTTACTGGTACACTGAAGGTGGTGTATTGATGGATCACAGTGAGATGTATTCTCCTAACTGACCTTAGTGGAGAACCAAGATCTCGGTGACTTAGCTGGTCTTAAGCTTGGTAAAACTTCCGCTGAGTGCATTTGGCTATCTATCACTTTGACCTACTATGGGGAACGTCATCGCGACCGGATCTACGTATCTTAGGTACTAGTAGTCATTTGTAGCCCAGGCTGGTTGTCTGTATCTTGCAACCATATCCTAGTAAAATGGGTTGATAATATCCCCTAAGGAACTCCAAAGGATTAGCACACTAAACTCGGCCGGTTGATTAAGTTCAGGTGTGTTAATAAGGTCGAGTGGTACTACTGAGGAATATAAGATGTTAATTAATTTAAGCTGTCAGTGAGCTTAATTAATTAACGGATATTTCTATCTTAAATACGGAGATCGATTAAGTCTAAAATATAAGCCCTTGCTCAATTTGGGATAAAGGGGTAAGTCAGCACGGATTCTCTAGTGGAATGAATTTGTGTTTATTAATTAATTTTGCTCTGGGCTGAGCATTGATGATTAATTAATTTGAGGCCCAACTTTATTTCTTGTATTAGATCCCTGATCTGGCCAAATTAGTTGCCTAGTTATTTATTGTCTCTCGGAAATTATTATTAATAGATTAATGTAAATTTTACATTATTTAATAATGTTATTTATCTGAAATTAATTGGTTGGGCCAATTAATTGATAAATATTAGTAGCCCAGTGGATTAATTAATTATATTATGGGCTAATTATGTGGAAGCCCATAAGGAATATAATTAAATTAATGGGCTACAAATATATTAATATTATATTGGCTTTTGAAGCATATATATAGTAGTATTCTGTTCATAAACAGAACACACACATACACAAAATTACACGCGCACACGCGTGAGGTTTAGGGAGACAAAATCTTATTTTCTTCAGTTCTCTGACCACCCAGAGGAAGAAAAAGGTCGGGATACAGATCAGAAGATCTGACACACGAGCAACAATCAAAGCTGCAACAACATACGAAGGAGGAAGGTAATCGATTCCTAACCTAATATTTCCTTCAATTGGTATCAGAGCCTGGTTTAGGCTCTGATTGTTGCTCTTAGGAGCATGATTAGGGTTTAATTTCGTCGTTATCGGGTTAATTTTCGTGTTTGGGGCGGCCTGCGAGCCACTGTTTTGACACTGTTGTAACGTTTTTCTTGTAAGAAAATCCACGAGTAGTTGATAGGACCAATGTGTTACATAATTGTACTGTTTTTGTACTGTATTTTGGTCCCAAATGCACGAAAATTGAGGCGCGACGGCGCAGAAAGACTGAAAAGTTGAAACCCTATTTTCTGGTAGAGCACGACCGCCGACTTGAGGCAGTGCGTGGGGGCGCGTGTCAAAGTATTTTTTTGATCCGTTTGGATAGTTTTGTTCGTTTTGTCTTTAGCTTCGTCTGGATAGGTTGCACGAGCCATTCCGATTTCTGGTTTGTCCAGAATAGCATCGGAAAGGAGAAGTGGTCGTGCTTTCCAGAAATCCCCAATTCGGCCGAAAAACCCTAATTTGGCTAGGGTTCCGCCGCATCTTGCGGCAGCGATTCCCGGCGCATCCGGCGTCTGATTGACGATCGGCTTGAACCGCTAGATTCCTCATCACACGAGCTTCGTGTCGATATGTCGTATGGGGTCATTCGATCCTAGATACGACTGGAATCGATGTCTGAGTTTGCTACCCACCATAAATTTTTTCCGGCGAGTCGTTTGAAATTTGGGAAATTGAGGAACTAATCTCAGCCAGAATCCATTACACGGTGGTCGTGAGTGTTCCACTTAAGTTTTCCCTCTTTTAATTGATCGAATTGCAGCTCAGAAAGAGGTCAATTTCCACGGCGAAGCTCGCTGGCGACATGCTGCGTAATTACGCAACGGTATGTCGCAGCAGCGGCGATTGCGGCCAGATTTAGGTCGCCCTAACGTCGGAGACGCAACGAGATAGGTGTGGAGAGGTAGAGGAGGCGGCGGTGACAGGCAGGAGCCGCGGGCGGCGCGGCTACGACTTCCGGTCGGCGCGCGCAGCTCGAGCGACGCAACCGGCCGTTTACGGTCGCTCCGGTAGCGTGGTGCTTTGCTCGGGTTCGTGTTGTCCGACCTCCAGCAACGTCGGGGAGGCGGCGGCGAGCCGCCAGCGGTGCCGGAAAGGCGGTGGCGGCGGTTCTGCAGGTTGAAGAGGATGATGACGTGTGTCTGCCACGTGGCAGACGCCCTGATGATGTGGCGGTGCTGTTTTCGATGCAGTTTCCATATTCGAAGATTTTGAAGATTTCGAAGATCTGTATTTTGATCGGGCTATGTAATAGTTAGGAATTACTTGTTTTAAAGCCCGATAACGACGGTTTAAATTTCTATTTGCGCATGTATTTATTATTATGCTTTAGCATGCGATTATGTGATTAATTGCGCTTAGAAAAGCATGTAAATAGGATTTATGTCGTTATTAAGCCTGTTTTAATTTTTGCGAGCACGTTTTATTATGTGCGTTTAGAAATTGCATGCTTTAGGAATTAAGTGATGATGCATTATTCGTAACAAACCTTTTGAATAAAAAGACTAAGCAATTTTAAATTAAAGGTTTAATTAGATTCCAATAATTTGGATATTAAACACTTAATCGGACCTCCATTAATTAGACTCTACACGAAAGTAGTAAGATTATGTGAGTAAACGTCCACATGCGTGACTTGCTTGCATTTTTGAGCTACCAGTTTTGTGAGATGAGTTTTCCAAAACAATATTTGATTATTATTGAGTAGTGGGAGCGAAGCCGTAAACGTCCACCTGCGTGGCTTGCGTGCCTAGTAAACACAAGTACTCTAGAAGATAATATTTAAATAGGATGGCTAATTAGATCAAATTGAATGCGGCATGGTTCGAGTAAGTATGTCAATTTCGAGAATTTGATTCTATTATGTTCAAACTAATGGTCAATGCTTAGATGTCACCGCAGGTAAAATTCACTTCCCTCGAAGTCCCTTCCCGCGTTTTAATAGGGACATGGTCCAGAATATCGAACTATTAATTTCATTCGTCTTAAGAACCTAGACGTGGATTGGAATTAAAGAGCTAGGTAAATAGTTTGGTTTAGGGTTACGCTAGTAAACGTCCACCTGCGTGGCTTGCTAGTGGAATTCCTATAGTTGTTCGAGGTTTTTAATATCATTGTTTTTACAAAAGGTTACATTGAATATTAATTACGAATTATGTGCAAATATTAATTTCATACATGTTTTTAAATTATATTTTTTCACATATGTCTGTTCGAATATTTTTCGAGTTCCTAAACTGTCACAAATATAATATCTATTTTATTCACAAAACATAATTTTAAATTATCTCCTAACTTAATACAATATATAATATTATTATATCCTTTCATGAATTTTAGGAAATCCAAAATAAATAAATATAATTCTTGCCTAATAATTCTAACATGATTTCTAAATAAATAAATAAATAATATGATATAAAAAATACATTCAAAATTTAAAATAAATTTACATAACAAAATGATTTAACGAAAAATAACATAAATGCTTTAATTTTTCATTTAAATTTTTAAGGCGCGACTTATAGAACCAAAACACTTGATAACATGCATGAATAGATATGCAGTGCATTTTATATCGAAAATTTTGGGGCATTACACCAAAACCCGAATAATGTAAGTTTTCACACTCTAGGTAACGTATTAGTTTTGTCCTCCAAACTTCGAAAATCAGAATCGAGAAATTAAGCACACTACAATTATCTACTAGAAACGTAGATCGATGGTATATATCTCAATTCATAAATTGGATATATATCGAAGCTCAAAACGGCGATCAAACGGGCTGAATTTTGCCCAAGTCCAAATAGCATTAAATGCTAAATTAATTTCCATAATAATATATATATATATATATATACGATTTTTCAACACTAATCAAAATCGTGAAGAGCATAATCGAAATAAGGGAAGAGAGAGAGATAAGAGTAACACAGGAATCATTATTTTAACTATATAAATTCCTGAAATCAAGTCGAATGGGATTATATAAATATAAATATTGAGTTTGATTTTTTTGATTATTATTCATAATAAGGGTGATCTTGCCACATTGCACCTAACTTTCAATAGTTTAAACATATAGTTATTTATTTTGATATTAACGGCGAATTAAAAGAAACGCATGAAATGTGATTGAAGTATCTTTCTGGGGTGTTTGGTTCGGATTTTAGAATCAAATTTTAATAATTTCGGGATCATTTAGAATTCGAAATGAGTTGATTCATCTTAATATCTCTCTTTCGTTTTAGTCTTTGTGTTTTAGATCATTATTATACTTTAAATTTCGTCAGTTTGCTTATTCTTTCGATCTCAATGCAAGAATGAGAGAATGAAAAAGCGAAAGAGAATTGAATGTCTTTCAGAAAATTGTAGGGGTATATCAAATTTGAGGTTTAAATTAAAACTCACCTAATACTTTATTTTTTTCAATCAGAAATGTATGATTTTCACAATAACTATTTTATAATCCCAATTGCATAAAATGAAGGCATAAGAAGCTTATGCATGACCAAGTTACTACGTGTATTGATTATTCTTTTGTGGAATTATGTATTTTCTAATAATCAAATATAGGTAATGTTACATAATATATATAAATAACATGTATAGGCACACTATTCAAGTCAAGTCGGGTGCCATGTTGCAGTATAATTTATAACTGTAATAGAACAAAAACTGAACTCTCAAAAACTATAATTTTATTTTGCAAAATCAACTAATTTAAATTTGCCAAGATATAATATCCTCTCGTTTTTCTTAAACATATAACAATATTATGATTTCTTTTTTCTTTATCTTTTGAATACTCTGATAATCTTACCGCTTATGCATGAGATACACATTATTTGCATTTAAATTCATATATTCTCTTTATCTCACAATTCTTGTTTTACTTTTTTTTTTTAGTCAATTCTACAATTCTTATTCCATTCCTTAAAATAAAAAATTATTACATACACTTTATTTAATGATTTACATCATAACTAACAACTCTTTTAAAATAGCATGTTGAGAAAAATGAAATAAGAATTATGAGATGGATGGAGTATTATTTTCTTAAAATCAATACTCAGCGAGCCGAGGAGAGTGATATATTGTGGTTATTAATGCCAAAAGGAAAGACATTCGAGAAATCCCCCTCAACCCAAACAAATTAAGTGGCCTAATTAAGATCAAAACATCGTCAATATTTGGTAAGTTTTTCAAGAGACCATAATTCTTTGAAATTTAATGCAATAAATGTTGCTCGGTCTAAGATATTTATGCCTTTGCTTTTAACTCTTCTTTAACGCCATAATGACATCTTCAAATGACTTCTTTTATTCCATTATTAATGTTTCATTTGCTATTTCGGATTCTCCTACTATTTATATTTTGCTCAAAAAGTAAATATAAAATATGTAAATTATAATTATTTAAATAATTGAACCATATTATTTTATACTTTTATACATATAATCCATTCCTAATACTAATGAGATATAAATAATGGAATAGAGAGTATTAAAAATAATCAAAATTCAAACTCAATATATATAAAAAAGAAAAAAAAATCTGCGTTACTCTTCTCTCTACCCATATTTCTCTCTTTATTCACAGCATTTCTGCTCATAATCACGATTTTTATTAGTGTGTAAGTTATGTCCGTGCTTCAGTTTCAGCTATTTAGTCGAACTTCCATGCACTCACTGACGGATTAAGAGTTAACCTTGCGCGTTTTCTTGACTCTCTCTGGTAAATTAACCTCTCCTTATGTATTCTTTCTCGTGATTCTTTTTTTTTTTTTTAAATTCTTTTCTCTTGTAAAGTGTCCTGTAGGAGAAGGCGTGTAGGCTGTTCTAAGTTGGCATTCTCAATTCATAGAGGTTGAGGGGTTTCCAAGGTTAGGATGATATTGAATTGTTTATTGGGCTGCCGATTTTTATGATTCTCTTCTTTTGTAGGAATATTCTAGTTTCATATTTCCTACTAGTGGATGAGTAACCTTGGGAAAGTTGAAATTCTTGTTGGTTGTATTTTCATTCAAGGTATTTATAATGGCTATCTGTTTGCAGTTTCATTGTAAGTGTTGAACAGTCGGCTGTTAGATCGATGAAAATGGACTTTGATACGTACAGAAAGAGGAACATTGGACGCAGGTAATTGTATTTTGATTGCTTAAATGCAAGAGAGTGTATTCTGATGTGTATATATATATATATTTGGTGAATCAGCACAATGGCTAAAAAAAGAAACGAGACAAGGAGGGTGGTTGTTATCATCTCTGTTGGGATGACGATGGGCTTCTTTATAGGTGTGTCATTTCCATCACTCCCGCTGACTAAGGTAAGCTACTTGCTATGAATGTGGATGTCTTTGTTGCTCCTTCCAATTTTATCTTCATCATCATTTTGCAGCTAAATATCACGTCTGCTCTTCTTCGTGATTTCGTGATTATTGGCGACACATCTACAGCTAACTCTACTCAAGATGCTACAAACACCTCTTCCAAAAACCAAGTCACATCCAAGGTTTGTTTTGCTTTCTACATTTATATTAGATGTTCTGCTATGGAACATTTTCTTCAAAGACATAAAAGGGATTTTTTGATTTACTTCACTTTTTTATACTATTAGCTTTCTTAAGACTTGGGGAGGGAAGAGGGGTGGGGAGAGAGTGAGAGATGTAAGTGCTTTTTGGCAAGTTCAAGCAAAGGAAAATGATGAACAATATACTGGCTAAGAGCTTCATTGATCTCTCTGTTGCTAAGTGTTTGCATCTTTATAATCGTATCTCCTCAGACACACTTATGTTTTATGTGCCCTCTGATTTGGCTGTATATCAGATTTGGGTTCCATCAAATCCAAAAGGAGCAGAAAGGTTACCTCCAGGTATTCTTGCATCACAATCAGATTTGTACTTGCGAAGACTTTGGGGCAAACCTAGTGAGGTAATTCACCATCACCCACAGATTTAGATTGCTATTAATAGTTTCCAATTGTTAGAAATAAGTTTGCATTTTGATTTCTGTTCCTAGGACTTTTCCAGCAAACCAAAGTATCTTGTCACCTTCACCGTTGGTTATGATCAAAGGAAAAACATTGATGCAGCAGTGAAAAAGGTCAGTAAGCTTCTAAAAAAGCCTCCCCATAAAACCCAACACTTTGTATTTCTCATTGTGTGTATGTGGTTGCTTTGCTGCAGTTTTCAGAGAATTTTACCGTAGTTTTGTTTCATTATGATGGAAGATCAAGTGAATGGGATGACGAGTTTGAGTGGTCAAAACGAGCAATTCCTATCAGTGCCAGAAAACAAACGAAATGGTAACTTCTCATCACACAGTGTTGAATCTCTAACATGTTCTATTTCTTGCTGAGTTATATTGTAGCTGTGTCTGAATTTGTGTAAAGGTGGTATGCTAAAAGGTTTCTGCATCCGGATATTGTTGCTGCATACGACTACATATTTATATGGGACGAAGACCTTGGAGTGGAACACTTTGATGCAGAAGAGTAAGTCAGTTCGTTCAACTAGATTTTACAATGCTAAACTTCTTTTCTGACCTTTGCAACTTGTAGATATGTCAAACTTGTGAGGAAGTATGGTTTAGAAATCTCACAGCCGGGTCTAAAACCCAACAGGTGCACAACTTGGCAGATGACAAAAAGAAGAGGCGGTCAAGACATTCACAAGTAGGGCTCCTTTCGTCTATTGAGTGATACCTTATGCAACTCGTTTTACTCCTTATGCTTTCATCTTTGTATAGGGTGACAAAGGAGAGGCCGGGCTGGTGCTCCGACCCCCATCTGCCTCCCTGTGCAGCGTATGAACTTCTCCTTACGTGCATTCATAATTTATGTGATCACTCTCTTGATCCCTTCACTCTGCTTTCAACAGTTTAGTAGAAATCATGGCTCCTGTCTTTTCTCGAGAGGCATGGCTTTGCGTTTGGCATATGATTCAAGTTTGTGACTGAAGAAAGATAATAGTTTAGATAGTTTATTAATTTATCGGGTATTGACTTGTAGAAATTTTACTGTAGAATGACTTGGTCCATGGATGGGGTCTGGACTTTGCGCTCCAAATATGTGTCGAGGTCAGCATCCTCTAACCTTGCGTCTTAAAAGATAAAATATTTATGCATCAATTAGTACGCTGATGAGAACTCAGTCGTGTAGCCTGCTCATGAGAGAATCGGAGTGGTAGATGCTCAATGGATCGTTCATCAAACACTTCCTTCACTAGGAAACCAGGTACAGTATAAAAAGTTATCACAGTTTGCATCAAACACTTCCTTCACTCTCTTATTCCGTACTAATATATTCGATGACAGGGCGAAGCAGAAGACGGGAAGGCTCCCTGGCTAGGGGTACGTAGCATGCATACACGATATCTGTGTTAAACTTCTGGATCTATTTTGACAATGCTGGCGCTTGTCTTGTGTTTGATGGTTTAGGTGAGGCAGAGGTGTAGAAAAGAATGGGAAATGTTCAGAACTCGGATGGAGAATGCAGAGAAATCTTATAACAAGTCTCTCGGGCCATACAGAGACGGGATCAAAAGAGAATACCATATCGTATCATAACAATACTACATATAGTTTTGCCGATCATAGTCACCAAATCAGCTCAATTTTTATTAGGATCTAAATATATTAAAAAAAAAACTTTTACGTACGCAGAAAATGCATCAAATAGCTCGGCTTCGAGTCTTGTAGATAAACATTTTTCTTTGTTAAGTTAGAAAATTAGCAATGAATACAAACAAATTAAATACAGGACAATAGCATGTATATACAATCTTGCGTAAACTTATTATGGACCAAATAGGGAAAGTACGACATTATTCAAGTTGTAATAGCAAGGTTGTATATAGAAGTTAGTACACCATCTACTTCCACTTGCTTAGCTCAAACTTGTGATGCTTCGACCGAATGAATATCTCAGCCTCACAATCAACGACTCCATTGCAGTCTCGCTTTGGTGAGCTTAGCACGGTTCCACCCGTCTTATAGTTGTCACCCTCCACCGGGCGCCAATGGGTCCGAATCTCAACTTCCGTACCATAAAATTCATCGAATGTGTGTTCTTGATGAGCTTGAGGCCTAGCACGACCATTTGGAGCCTTGATGAGGTCGTGTGGCATGTGCTCGACCTCGTAAAGCTCGAAGGCGTCCGGCTGCCTATGTAGACGACGGCCTCCGTGCTTCGCATTCATTTGCGATCTATCCATTTGTTTTCGTTTTCACAATCAATAAAGGATGCTTGTGCCTTAAAGTGAGATGGATGCATGTAGTTGTGGTTTATATAGCTAAATAATTTGAGTTTTTCTCAAGTTGAATGTTAAGATGGAATCTGATTCCTTAATGTGTAACATTATTCTAATATGTTGCTTGATTCGTTTCTAAAAGTTGGTGGCGGCTCAATTTCTTAAGTTGATGAAATTGTTTATTTACATTCAAAGAGGAAGGCCGAACCTTTATTACAACTTTAATTTGATTACTGATTGAGTTAAGATTCGAAAGTAATAGTGGCGGTAAAAAGGGTTAGGGGCAATTAGTGTGGTTATTATACGTTGGTTTTGATTGTTATCAGTTTGGTGAGAATGTTGTAAATTTATACATACTCGAATTTTCTTTTCTCTTGACGGACTTATGGTCTTCACCACTTTTTTGTCCCGTTCAATTAGTCAAATTGTTCTCCCTTTAATATGCCTGAATAGTATGTACGTAACTCATATAATTGTATATAATATATTTTTCTTTTTGCCAAAATAAAAAAAATAAAAAAAAAAAGAAAGAAAAGAGAAGACGATGGACTTGCTCGGAATTTAGGTAGATAGGAGAGAGAAAGTAGTAAGAAATTGAATTTTTTTTAGCTTTAATTAGAAGCATGTCAATTTTGGTGGCGTCGCATTCATGAAGAACGTATATAGTTGCTCAAGAAGCTTTACGACATTTGACTGCAATAAGCGCATATGCACCATTCATAGAGAGATAGAGACTAAAGTTTTATGAACCAAAAATTGAGTTTGATTGGAACAAATATTATATACATAGATATGATTTTGACTACTATTAATATGACGCGAATTATAATGTTAACAATGATTTTGAAATGGATTGTTTTGAATCGTTTCCGAATAAAGATATTGAGTATATTTTGGGTGTCTTTTTCATTTTTAAAGTTCAATCTTTTAATCGTAATAAAGTACTACCTCCATACCTCCTCATTATTAGTAGTTCAAAGTTTTCCAAAACAAAAATTAATAATTGTTGGGAAATAATGTAAGTTTTAAATGATTTCAAACCTATATTTGATTTACGAACTAGTCTGATGTATTTGATGAGTTATTCCAGTCCGTATCTATATAGTCAGACTGAAAGTTTTGTTTTTCCGGCTAGGTTGTTCACATTGTGTTTGGTCAGCCCATAAACCGTTTGAGTCTAGCTCTTAAGCTGACACTCTTCAGGCTGAACCATTCTCAGATTAAGATCTTCACCAAACCGCATTGAAGTTTCAAATGTAAAGACAATACAAGGGTACAAGGCGCGACAAAAGTTGATGGTCAACGGAGCAAGACGACAATATCAGAATCAACATTTACCAATCTCAGACCGTCATGTCAGCCCTAGTGAAAGGGAGACAGAACAGTACACATACAATATCCGCAGAACCAAGCGGAGCGACACGTGTCCAATCATTTAATGCATAAGATCGTTGTCAACATGGAGACAATGGGAGATAGATCTTGTTCAACGGATCTTTCCCTTAGCTCATCCATAAATAACAGAAGACCTCTCTCAACGAGGTTACAGAATTTCAAGAAGCTCAAGTGTACTCTCAAGCAGAAGAACAAGCCTTTTACTCTACTCATCCAAAAGTTCTCTTGCTAGAAATTCATATTGTTGTTCATACTCCAAGTGTTTATAGTTTATCATAAGCTTGGAGTAAAGAGTTTTTAATACTCTTGTTGTTGAACAAACTCAAAAAAAATCCCACCTTTTATCTTGTTAGATAGATTGAAGCTGATTGAGTAATAGTTTGATAGTTCATTTGTATGTGTTAATCTACACTCGTCAGTCTACGAGTACCCTTAGTGGATTTCTGTTGAGAAAATAGAAGAATGGGCGTAGGATCTTGTGAATCCGAACCATTATAAATTTTGTGTTATTGATAGTACATCGCATCAGCTTACTATTCATTGCATAATATTAGATTAATTGTTGCATTTAGAAAAGCATATACTTTTAGGGCCTATCATATTTCCGCATATTTTCTCTGACTGACTCACTATTAGTCAACCTTTGATTTGAAAAGGCAAAGTTTGGCATCAAGTGTATTCCCCTCCCCCCTCCTCCCCATACACCTGAAATCGTACCGTGACCAGCAATAATGTTATATTTTATGTGTAAAGTAATATAATAGTATTGTATTCACTATAATATATTAAAGTATTATTTCAAAATTGGTATGTAACAAAGAATTAATTGATGAATTTGATATTAAAAAAATAGGGATATTAGCATGTAAATACACGAAGTTTGGCTGAAATTTGATTTTGCACACGACCTTTAAAACGCTCATCAAAGTACATGACTTTTCAATTCGTTAAAAATTGCACATCGACGAAAAACTCCGGCAAAATCGAAGCTGACATGGGGGATGACGTGGCGTTTTCGTGCTTAGTTGGAAGATAGATTTCTCCAACTAAGAAATTATATAGTTTTTGTCGCCTGAAAATAAATGAAGTTTGAGTTTAATCTAATTTTGCACATGACTTTTGAACTTTACTAAAAATATGTTTAAATTGTAATATATGCTTAGTACTAGTATTTAATAGAGAGTGTGAATAGAAGAACCGAGTATTCGAATCGAACCAATAATTTAAATATTAGTAACGGATCGAATACAAATCAAGTTTAGCATTACAATAATATCAAAAATGAATACGAATATGAATAGATTACAACTTGTGATATTTAATTCGATTTGTTTCGTTTACAACTCTATAGTAAATGATAAATTTTCAAAAAATATTTTAGATCTATCTTGTAATTCTTATTCATGTTAATTAATCATAAATACTAAACTTATACTACAATTGAAGCATATTTTTATTAAAGTTCGAAAGTCATGTGCAAAATTATATTAAACTCAAATTTCGTGTATTATCAGGTGACAAAAATTACATAATTTCCTACTTGGAGAAATCTTCATTCTAACTAAACACTAAAACTCCACGTCATCCGCCACATCAGATTGGATTTCATCAGAGTTTTTTGCCGGTGTGCAATTTTTAACGAATTGAAAAGTTATGTATTTTAAGGAGCATTTTAAAGGTCGTGTGCAAAATCAAATTTCAGCAAAATTTCATGTATTTACAGGCTAATATCCCAAAAAGGTATAAAAACTTCGTTTATTTGAAGCATGCATGATGTCATTTGATGAGCTTTGTCAACTTAAAGTACCAAGAGCCTATTTATTTATTAAAATTGTTGGGAACGACCATCGATGTTAATATTCATTCATTCCATTGAATAGATTGTCATATCTAAATGAAAATATAATGTGCACATCTAAAAATATATATTTTATATATATACCTGGAACAACTTAGGAATAGAAAACATACAAAGTTATTAATTTATTATGGAACTGATTAACAGGAAAACTACAACGACATCATTCAAGCTCTAAACCTTTATGTAGGGTATTTATTCCCTTTCTAATACTTGATGAGTGTAGAATATTTACTCCATCATCGACGTCCATTTGCTTGGTTCAAACTTTTGATGCTCCATCCGAATGAACATCTGAGCCTCACGATCAACGTCTCCGTTGCAGCCCCCGCATCATCACGCGACTTAGTTCGATACGTCTCATAGTGTTCGGGACTAAAGATCACCCTCTTGCCACCCTCTACCTCTATTCCCCTACCATAATATTCATCAAGTGTAAGCTCTTGATGACGAGCTTTGAGGCCGGGCACGATCGTGGCTTGGAGCCTTGGTGAGCTTGTGTAGATGTCCTCCATGCTTAAGAGCTTTGTGGTTGGGACTTAGATTTATATACATAGATTGAGATTTTGAAGTGGAAAGTTAAAAATGGAATGTGATTCCCTTTGTAACATTATCGTAACATGTCATTTGATTTGTTTCTAGGAATAGGTGGTGGCGGCTGATCCATGTTCTAGATGAGTTAATGAAATTGTTCTTACGTTCATCAAAAGACAAAAATTGTACTATAAACTTCCAACTTCAATACTTCATTATACCTCCTTTTAAGAATGGTTTTTTTCGTATAATTTATAATATAAAAATAATGTATGTATGAGTCAATAATGTAGCGCAAATACATGGTGCGACTCCTTATAAGATAACATATAGTAAGAAAATTTATAGTTCCAATGGGATGGTGTAGCACTAAAGTGGGTTTTGTGGATTAAAGCTCAATCAACCAGCTTGACATCGAATCAAGTGATTTAGGCTCAACTTATTTTGGACCTTCAAATTATGATTCCAGTCCAACCCTAACTATGGGTGGACCAAACCATTTCGTACCAATTTCATTCAACCTCTCTACTTATAACTTAAATACTACTATATAATAAAATCTCTTAAAATAAAAGTTACATCATAGAAATTACAAAACTTAACATTTCAGTCTTTCACTCAACAAAATAACTATGTAGCACAAGAAATAAGATTTAGTACCTTATGAAGAGTAAAACATGATTAATTCCCATGTCAATTTTTCCTGAGGGGCAGGCACAATGCATATCGTATAACACTTGAAGGTTTACAAACAACAAAAGTCCCCTCATTTCAACTTGCTCCAGTCATGGCTAACTCCCCAAATGTAAAGGGGATTCTATCATTCCCATGAAAACCCACTTTAGAAACACATATATACAGCAGAACTAACCATTGAAAACGAAGAAAACTGTCCGGTTTTCCCAAACACTCGTAAAAAGAACGAGATAAATATATCGAACATGTGACCTTTCCGGCTTTTCTGCCAGAAGCTGACTTCAGTCTATACGAAGAATACAGTTTCCAGTTATTCACCTCAGCCACTCTCTCTTAAGCAATTCCCAGGCAATAGGAACTTAAATTGATCGGCATTCTCCAAAAGATAAGCCGGGAGATGAACAGCAGAGTATGAATGTGGAACAGGTCCCATTTTACCAATTATCTCCTTGAAAGTATACTCCTCAGGCAGCATATCAAACAAATCAGCACCTTTACATATCACTCTCTGCACCCTCTTCGGATTGAGGAAATGAGAGAATCTCACGCGATCAACATGACTGTAAGCTTTCATCTTGAATATGAACTCATTGATGTGTCGGAAGCAGAAGCTGCAATGCCACCCTGCATCAGCCAACAGTTCATCAGACTGGCGATAGTGAGCGTACTTTGTCTTCCCCGATTGATACACGTGGACTGAAGCCCTCCAACTGTTGTGATCCGCGAGAAACTCAAAAGAGTAGATATAGTTGCTCAAACGAAGATGGAGGACAGGAGGTATTCCATCGCACCACCTCAAGAGATCAACCGTGTGTCGACTTGGTATCTCATCAACATCAGCCATTATCAACAAGTCATCATCTTGAATGCCAGCTTGTTTGAGGAGATAATCTAATGCAAGCCTCTGATATGCTTCCTCAATGAATGGATTTTCTCCTTTTTTGAATCTACCCGGAGCTTGACCATAAGTTAACCGTGGCCCGAGGAATTTAAACTGATCTTTGTATCCAGAAAACACGAAAGGCTTTGGTAGACCAGTGAATGTTGAGTTGGACTCAAGGAGGACAAACTCTGAGACGTAAGGGTATAACTCATTCCATCTTATCTTGAGGATGTCAAGCTCATTGTTGAACAACACGGCATCAAAAATACGCCTAGGGTATTCACGTATACCCCAACCGTGAAGCTTACACAGATTTTCCATCGACACGTTCTCGTGATAGTAGTGAGGTATTTCATGGAAGGGCTTAGGCGGAGACTCCCATAAAGGGCGTAGGAAGTATGTGATCTTCTGGCCGTGCACGTATATGATAAAGAGAGATGTTGGGACCAACATAACAAGAAAGAGAAAGGCTTTAATATCCAGCCGGCACAGAATGCATTTTAATCTTGTCATGCCCAAACTCCTCCCTAAGCCCTGCAGGTTGAAGGCTTATAAGAAACAAAATCTACAATTACCACAATTCCTAAAGAAGAAACATGAACAGCATATCTTATAAGAAACACAAGAATCCAATTATACTTGGAAGAAGTAAGATTGTGCGCAAGGTGACAACTTGAATGATTCTTGTCAATATCACAGCTGAGTAATATTCAAATGTAAATTCCCAGCTTTTCATCTTTTGCAATACAAAATTTGAACTTCAAAGTAGAAGAGAAACAACTGCAAAGCACTAATACACAAATACAAAAGAAACCCCAATTAGAATCTGGGCATCAATTATAAGAGGAACTCAAGAACATTAAGTTACCTCATGACGTACATCATCGGTCTTCTTGGAACAGTAATGAGATCCCCCGTCCGCCATCACATATACCTTATCACTAAATCTCGTCACACTGCACATCTTTCTCTCTTTCACTGTGTAATCCCAAATCCTAAAATGAAGATTTGCCCATAAATTTGAAATCTTGGGCAGAAAAAAGGGATGCAAATAGCCCTAACAACCCAACCTCATGAGCCCTAACGTTTCCTTGTGCAGAGTTGGGAGCAGAACCACTTCAATTCTTCGGATTTCGGACCAATTTGAAATGGGTGGGTGTTGGGGCTATTGTCAAATGATCAATCGATTTCTGTTTGAAATAAATAATATGAAAATGAGATGGTATAATTTTTTAAATTAGTCTATTTAAAATATTTGAATAAATATATTATGTTAGTTTGAATGAATTGATTATTAATTTTTTTTAATTAATTAGTCCCAAAATAATGATAGTTTGCATGAATTAGTCATACTGTGGATTTTAAGTTACTCAATTATTAGTCATATGTGCATTTACGAAATAAATGTTTTATGGACTAATTCATTTAATTTTTAAATTAAGTTTTAAATATTTTTTTTAATTATAATTTTTTTCAAATAAATTTTTTGATAACAAAAAAAAAAATTAAAAAACTTAAATTAAAAATTAATTAAAAATAAAAAAATGATTACATCTAGAATAACAAATATTCTCTCCATCCCACTAATCTTGCAACATTTCCTTTTCGGACTGTCCCACCAATCTTGCAACATTACCTAAAATAGAAAGAAAATGAGTGGACCACATTCACTTAAACAAGTGGACCCCACTATTTTTTAACTTTACACCACTACTTTATATCTTTACACCCATTACTTTACCTTTTCACCCACTATCTTAAAATCTGTGTCGAAACACAAATGTTGCAAGTTGATCGTGTCCTACTTAGACCTCTACCCACAAGTGTATGGGGTGTTGGAATATATGTGATGAGCAAGGTCGTCTCCCAAAGGACTATGCGGTTAATCGTGTAACTAGTCCTATTCAGATGCTTAAACTCTATCTAGACGATGAAAACTTAGCGGGGTGATTAGTCCTAGGCAATAATTGAAATAAATCTAAGTTAATGGCAATAAAGAAGCTAAATTGATGAAAATCCAAGAGAAGATATTCTAAGGGTAGACACTAATGATATGTAAAAGGATCTAGCTTACTTGAGTTTGCTACGGTTAATTACATCTATTTATGAGCGACGTTGGATATAGCCTAACTACCTCTCGGTGAACTTAGACCGTTGATTCTAGATTAAGACTATCGTCTCCAATTCATCGAAACCTAGAACTCCCAAAAGCCCTCGAGTCTATTGCCCTCACCCGTATCCCGCAACCTCTCGGCCTATTGGAAAGAGGTGCTCTATGCTCCTAATCTAGAATTAATTCTCAACTCTCGTTTATCGAATTAGTTCCATGGATAAATTTAAATGGTGATCAATCATTCAAATAATCATTAAAAGCAAGAGCATAGAGAAATATAGTAGATTAACCATAAGCAAATCTAGTAAACATCAATTCTCAAACAAACTCATCAAGTCTAGCCCCTAGAATAGGGAATTAGCTACTCATGTTCTTGATTAGCAAAATGCTCAAATCATAGTAAGTCAAAGACATGAAAAAGCAAGGGGAAAAGAAAATGCAAATAAATCCTAAAGTCTTGTCTTCAATCTTGATTGCTTGACTCTTTCTTCTATAATCTTCACACAATTATCAACTTCAATGGTGGAGAATGGAAGATTTTGGGTGTTTAGGGGTGAAGGGATGGATTTGGAGAGTGAAAATGGTGAAATTTCGTGTGGTAGGTGAGTTATGGTGGCTAGGGCTTCAAGTTTTGGCTTTATATAGTGACCCGGGTCGAAACCGAGTCAAAAACTAGATAATCCGCGAAAAAGGGGGAGGACCGCGGTCCAGTAGAAAGCTCAGACCGCGGTCCGGAACTGTTTTCTTCAAAAAAAATTCGGGCATAAGGCATCGGACCGCGGTCCAGTACAAAGCTCGGACCGCGGTCCCGTTTCTGCTGTAGCGCAACAATTTTGTTTTGGCTCGTTCTCCCTCGTTTCTTATCCAAATCTCGATCCGTTTTCGGCCACGTGACCCCAACGAGCTGAACTTTAAGGCCTAACTTTCCTTTTCTTCAAAATAGGTCTTAATTCTCCTGAAAAATCAATAGAAACCAACCCAAGTAGCATATTCTTCGAAAATGATGAACTATGCAAACACAACATGTACAATCATGATTTTTCCTAGTAAATAAACAACTTGTAAACTCTCTAAGACCTATAAAATCCATCTTTGTCAACCCCCCAAACTTAAACCGTTGATCGTCTCGAACAACAAAAAGAAGAAGAAGACGAAGGCAACAAACATGGAAAAGCGACACGTTGACTATAGAGGCTTCAAATCTTCTCAACAAAAATAAGTTGTAGATAAATCCCACAATACATCTCTTGCATACACCAACAATTATCAAAGCTTGGCCAAATTGAATTCAAAATCCTCACAAAAAGGGTAAACCAATCACTCACTCTCAAGTGTATTATGTGGGACGTGTTTACACTCAATTCAAGTCAAACATGCAATCTATCATAAGCTTGCTAACCTCTCCATCGCACAATGTAAGTTCTCACTAAGATCACAAAGGTCTTTGATAAGGGTTGTAATGTTGGCTCTTTAGAAGGGTGAGAAATAATTGGCTAAAGTGACTCATATAACCCAATTTGCATGTAACATTTTCATATCATATACTCATCACTTCATATGATCTTTTATCTTCATTCCCACAATTCCAACTAGCTCATCTTTGACATTAAGCTCTTCTCTAACCCAAGTTACATCTCTTTTCTTTTAGCACCACTTTTTTTTATTATTATTTTTTTTTTCATTCTCATGTGGGTGCACATAATTCCAACAATTGAACACTTTCAACATTTCTATCTCAAGATAACATTCTTCATTCTTACTCATTTATCATTTATCATTTTTCAAAAACCTACAATTTTGTTTTGGCTCGTTCTCCCTCGTTTCTTATCCAAATCTCGATCCGTTTTCGGCCACGTGGCCCCAACGAGCTGAACTTTAAGGCTCAACTTCCCTTTTCTTCAAAATAGGTCTTCATTCTCCTGAAAAATCAATAGAAACCAACCCAAGTAGCATATTCTTCGAAAATGATGAACTATGCAAACACAACATGTACAATCATGATTTTTCTTAGTAAATAAACATGTAAACTCTCTAAGACCTATAAAATCCATGTTTGTCACAAGATTCATGGGACAGAGGGAGTAATATTTTTAGGGATCAATTCATTCAATTAAGTTTTAACTATTTAAATAATTTTTTAATAAATATTTTTTTCAAAAAAAATTTTTTGTACTTAAAAAAATAATTAAAATAAAAAGTAACTACATTTAGACTATTTAATAATTTTGCATCTCACGGCAGAGGAGGAAGCGGATCGACACAGCGGTTTGGGAAAGTTGTTGTGCTTTTCGATGTTAGAGTGTCGCTGAAGATGATCGGTTGGGCGACTAGGAGGTGAGAGAGATAATCGAAGGATGACATAGGCGGCGGAGGATTGGGAGATGGTGGTGTAGGCGAGGGTGGTGAAGTTGCGGAGTTTGCTGTTGTGGTTGCGCGCTTGGTCTTGATACAACAACTGAGAGGGGATTAAGTTAATTTTATTATTTTTATTTAATTTTTTTTATACTAAAAATAATTTAAAATTAAATGAATTATTCCCTAAAATTATTACTCCCTTCGTCCCGCTATTACTGTCCATTTTGGTTTCGGCACGAAGATTAAGAAACTTTATTTAACTGTGTATTTTATGAATTTTAATTGTATTAAGAAATGAGCACAATTTTCGAGGAGTGGTTTGTGGAAGAAATGAGAATTTATCCAAATTTTTGCAGGGCATAGTTGAGACAATCGAATTTTTTTCTATTTTTTTCATATTATATTTTAAGAAATAATCTTAAGTTTCCAAAAGGTTAAAAATCATAAATTTTCGAGTACGGAGTGGTAGGAGAACCGTGTGAGATTTAGATTTTTGGCGAGAGAGAGTATGATAATATGAGGATGAGTATTAAGTAGGAAGGACCCACTCTATTTTTTTGTTTAACAGTAGTTTTTGCTATTTTAGGAAAAATGACAGTAATAGCGGGACAACCCGATTAGGAAAGTAAGACAGTAATAGCGGGATGGAGAGAGTATTAGTTAATTTAGATTTAATTAATTTTTTTATTTTAATTAAATAGAATTTTTCGATGCCAAAAATCTTATTTGAAAATAAAATTAATTCAATAATTATTTGAAAATATTATAATTGAGAAAACAATTGAAAAAAAATTGTTGAAATTTATTTTAGAAATGGATGAATTGGTCCATGAAACTATTATTAGTTAATTTAGATTTATTTTTTATTTTTTAATTAATTTTTATTTAATTTTTTTAATTATGTTTTTCCGTTAACAAAAAATTATTTGAAAAAACTAGTTAAAAATTTATTTGAAAAAATTATAATTTTAAAAAAATAGTTCAAATTTAATATAAAAATTGGATGAAATATCCCTGAAATTTTTATTCCTTAAACACCCCTATTGACTAATTTAAAATTAAACAGAATGGTCAATTTATCCAAACTACCATACATTGGAGGACCATTTTGCCAATTTGCCTAAATTAGAACTAGAATGAATATTGCTTCCTTTCCATCAAATTCACATACTCCCTCCGTCCCATTATTAATGTCTCACTTGCCTTTTTTGGTTGTTCCATTATTTATGTCCCATACCAAATAAGGAAATAAATGAGTGGTCCACAATCAATCTAAGCAAGTGGACCCTCACCCCTTTATACTTTTACGCCACAACTTTACACCTTTACCTTCATTATCTTAATTACCGTGCCCAGTCCCAATAGGACATAAATAATAGGACGGAGGGAGTATAACCTAGGAAAGAGAAAATGACATATTTTATGTAGAAAAACTTGCGTACGCCGGGCCCAATACATCTGGCTCAATTTCGCGACCCGGACCCGACATATTATATGCTAAATGTATTATATTATTTGTTTGTAGTTCAACGGTAGACTCTTCTCTCTATCAACTCAGGAGGTCTTGGATTCAAGTCCTATTATTTGCATTTTTTTAACTCATTTTTTTATTTTTTTATTTAACAAAAATTAATATTCTTTTTTTTAATTATTTATAGTTTTATTTTTTAATTATTTTTTGTTCTTTACTTCTTAAAACCTTTTTTTTACTTTTTCTTAAAGTTTTTTTTATATATTTTTCCTCTTATGTTTCCCAACTTCTATTAAGGATGGGGCGTGCCATTTGTTGTAAACAATAGTGTAATTTATAGAGTATCATTTGTTTTGAACAAAATGTTATTTGTAGAGTATCATTTTTTGATTATCAATTTTTTTTTAAATGTGATTTATTTCAAAAAAAAGTGTAAATTATTGTGAACAAACATGTGTCATTTTTCCCAACTTCTATTAAGGACGAGCGTGTCATTTGTTGTAAACAAAAGTGTCATTTGTAGAGTATCATTTATTGACTTTCAATTATTTTTTTTAAATGTGATTTATTTCGAAAAAGTGTAAATTATTGTGAACAAATGTGTCATTTATCTCAAAAGTGCCAATCACTTTAATCCAAAATCACACAATAAAATATGAAGTATAATAACCCAAAATGTTACTCAAAGTGTCAAATGCAATAAACAAAAGTGTTAATTGCAACTAACTAAATATTAATTATCTTAAAGTGTCAATCACACTGAAATAAAGTGTCATATGAAGTCACCGTTCAATAATTTAGTCAACAAAATACGATCAGCATATGAACCATAAATGTTACTCAAAGTGTCAATCATAGTAAATAAAAGTGTCGATTGTCTCGGAGTAGAGTGTCACATTCTTATAGAGTGTCATTTGTAATGAATAATTGTGTCAATTGCAGTGAACAAAAAGTGTTATTTATCTCAAAGTTTCAATCACACTGAAGTAAATGTCAATTATAATTAAGGAACGTGTCACTTTAATCCAATAATTACACGAAACCACAGAGTTACATCAAAGGTATCGACAACATAATAAATATTCTTCTTATACAGTTCCACAATTCTTTAATGCCAAGTGTACACACAAAATCAGCAAGTCAATCATCACGACTCAGACCAAATACATCAACTATCTACAATTCTACATACATATCCATTAGCTCGGGCAAAAAATAAAATCAAAGAACAAACTAGAGTTTGATCAAACCTTCACTGAAGCAGGGTCGAAGGTGATGTCCGCCTTATTCTGAAGCAACGGTTGAATAGTGGAATAATCCGACCATTAGATTTGTACGAGAGAGAGACGAGAGATTCGAGAGATTTCGGAGAGGGAGGCGAGAGAGAAAAAGAGAGAGACAGAGAATGAGAGAACGGAGGCGGAGAGAGTGGTGGCGGAGACCAGAGGTAGAAACTGGAGGCAGAGAGCGGAGGCGGAGGCAGAGGAGCGGTGACAGAGATCGGATGTGGAGACTGGAGGCAGAGACATAGAGCGGAGGCGGAGAGAGTGGAGCAGAGAGCGAAGGCAGCAGATAGATGATAATGAGAGGGAGGGATAGAGTTTTATATCTATATCTATATCTATATATATATATATATATATATATATATATATATCAACCAGGCCACGTAAAGTAAAATGGATCTTGCGTGTGACCCGAATGTACCATACATCCAGCGCACGCAAGTCTACCCCTATTTTATATTAGTAATAGAGCTGAATTACATAAATATAAAATTAAAAATAAATTAATTTTGTATTTTTTATTAGAATTAGATGTCATGTTTACTTAAATATATATATATATATATATATATATATATATATATGACACAATAATTTAAATATTATGTCGTGTTTGAATGTCCAACACGATATGTTGAGATTTTCGAAGTGTAATAGCATACACTGTTATCATACCAATCGTCAAATGTATTCAAACCGCCAAAGATTACGTATAGTCTATAAAGCAAATAATTACAAAGACAATTAGTAAATGGTCATGTATTTTATAGATTGATGAATTAGATATTAAAAAAATATAAGAAGATAAAGATTAAGTATATTCTAAATTTGATATAGTCTAAATTTGATACTGATGAATTTGATATAAATTGATCAAATTTGATATTGATATTAAAAGGATAAAAAGATAAAGACTACGTATAGTCTAAATTTGATACTGATGAATTTGATATAAATTGATGAATTTGATATTAAAAAAATATAAAGATTACATATGGTCTAAAAGCATTTAACTACTAAGCCCAGGCCCAAGACAGCCTTTTGCATCTTTTTCTTCTTTTGGGCCTTCTTTCCCTTGATTTCTTGCTTCCCGCAGCCTTCAGCAGTTCTCTATTTTATACTTCTTATTTTTTATTTTATTTTACTCGCATGTTATAAATAAATTGCACTTCAATTGTCATCTAAAACTCAGAATTAATAATAAACACGATGTATGAGTGTACGAGTAAAAATCATTAGTATAGAACATTATACAATTAATTTAATGAAAAGGTTAGTTTTGGTGTCTTTAGGTAGTGTTTGGGACAATTTATTTAAACTGTTTTTGGGTTTTTCTACTGATACACATTTTTCTATATTTTGAACATTTGTTTTTGCTTTTTGTGCTTAAAATAAGTCAGAATAAGCAGAAACGCATAAGCTGGTTAGAGAGTACTTTTTAAAAGCAGAAGCAAAAAAATAAAAAAAATAAAAGCAGTTTATGAGAGTGTTTGCAAAATTATTTTCTCTAAAATTAAGCTTTTTTTTTCCTAATATTGCAAACACCAACATTTTTTTCTTAACAACTTTAAACAATTTTAAGTATAAACAACTATAAGCTGCTTATAAAAATTCTTCCAAACACTACCTTAGTATACTAAAATCCAAAATCATTATAATTGATAGGGGAAAATGACATTTTTGGTCCCATAACTTTTATTTACTTGCGGTTTCGATCCCTTAAAATTTTAATGCTGCGTTTTTGGTCTCGTAACTTTTTTTCTTGCGATTTCGGACCCATAACTTTTAATTTTACAATTTTAATCATACATCTTTATTTAGTTACAAATTTGGTCTCGTAACTTTTACTTATTTACAACTTTGGTCTCCTAAATGATTAGTCACTATCTTTAAATGGGATAAAATGTTTAATTTTGTGTTACGGTAGTGTCTAATTGTCTCAATGCTATAAGCATGGCGGAGACTCCACCGATTTTCACGCCAATGTCTATTTTTCGCCGTTGGGAAGAGATCGTCAGTGTCGATTGAAAATCCATTGATTTTTAATTATTATTTCTAAATGTAAAAAGTAATTAATTAATTAGGTTAATATATTCAATTGAATAAAGTTTTATGCTATCCAATTACATTTTGTGTGGAGATGCTATTTGATACATCTATATCACATATATATTGTTTAAAAGTTGATAGAGTCAAAATTTAAACACAAAAATGCAGTGAGCAAGTGCTGCAAATAATTTGCAATCGTCCAAACACAGAAATCAGTTTAATAATATTTCTCTCTTCAAAAGTTAGTAGCTGCAATTATGTATTCCCTCTGTCCCAATTATAATGTACATTTTGTTTTTTGCACAATTTTTAAGGAGAGTTGTTAGTGTTGAGTAGAGATGTCTAAATGTGTGAGTTCTACAAAAAAGTTGTGATACAATTTGCTAAAAAAGAAAACTGAACATTATATTTGAGACAATTCGAAATAAAAAACTAGACATTAAAATTGAGACGGAGTGAGTATCTAATTATAAATGTGAATAATTATTATTACTATTAGTATTTATGTAGTTATGCCTAATTACCAAAAGAGAATTTAAAATTTAAATGGAAGCAGTCAACCAGTGAATTTCTTTGTACATTTGAAGAATAAAAAATATTTAAATATCCACAATAATTGAAGAATATAAACTTAAAGGTTCACTATACAAAGAAATAAAGACAAATTAGATGGATAAATTGAGTAATTATGCAACAAAAAAAGCAACACTATAAGTTATGGGATTGAAATCGCCACTAAGTGAAGTTATGAGATAAAAATGTAGCACTTAAAGTTATGAGACCGGAATCGTCAGTAAATGAAAGTTATGGGACTAAAAACACATCAATAAAAGTCATGGGACTAAAATTGCAAGTAAGTGAAAATTATGGGACCAAAAACGTCATTTTCCCTAATTGATACCCCGTCCCACTATAGGTGACTCAATTTAAAAAAGTAAAGAATGTGTGGACATAATTTAACTATAAAAGTCTAATATATACACCACAAATTACAACTTTCTTAATTTTCATGCCGGAAAAAAAACTAGTCATTTATATCGGGAAGAAGGGAGTATAATTTAGGATGCTATAATTTTAATATATTTCCAGCATAATCCAAAAAAGTATATTAGAATTAGAATTCATCACCCTTGAATATGCGATGTGGTAGGCAAATAAAAATTGGTAGTATCTCTTATCATGCGTCTAATTGAGAAGCAATAATTTTTTTCAACAGCATCGGCAGGCTACTCCTACTACCCCTGCCCGGGGCTATACAACAACTACATAAAAATATGAAAACATTGTGTACAAGTCTTTTTTCTAAACAAATGATCTAAATGTGCACCAGTTAGCATGGCAGAATGAATTGGAAATCAGTTCATTTATTCGAAAAAGTGACAAATGTACGACCGTGATCAAGATTGTATCGGGATAGAGTTTATACTCCGGAGAAGAATAGACAAGGGAGACAAAGAGAGATTTAGGAGGAAGAAGAAGATACATAGATTAATTCATTAGTCTCCTAGGGCAAGCACAAAACATATATATATATATATATATATATATATATATATATATATATATGTATGTATGTACATATATGTACATACACACGCTAGGACTGAAACAGAGATTGCAAGCGTAAACATTCGCCCACAAAACTTTCTTTCGTTAAGTTGATAAATTCGGATAATGCATAGACAAGAGCAAGATTATGAACATCCACACGAAGTGTCAAGTGAGCGGAGTGTTCTATATGCCAATTAATTGTCATTTAGCTAATAAGCGCGTGGATATTGAAAAACATACTAAAAATCTCACTTATTAGGTAACAAATACGAAGAACGACATATTTTTACAGGAGAAGCACTAATGTGGATCATGTTGCAACATGATTCAATTACCCAATTTTGATTCGTTTGACCTAGTTTGACCAGGTTCACTATTATTAAAAAAAATAAAAAATTAAAACCCTACCCTAAAATCCACTCGCTGCCTCTCCACCTCAATCTCTCATTCTCTCGCCTCTCTCCGCCTGCTCTCTCTCCGCCTCAGCTTCTGCAGACGCCGTTCACCATGGCCGATCCAACCTGCCAAACCTGGTTTAGCTCCACTACCGCCGCCGGCAGCGCCATCATGGCGTAGATCGTAATCGTTCCCTTTGATGCCTCTGCGCTCTTGCTTAGAACATCGTACGCAATCTTCGATTCGGAGATCGAACCATTGGATGAGATGTTATATTGTTGGTCCTAAACACGCGGTTCAGGTGTAGAGGGGGGAGGGGTTGAATACACTTGAATGCAAATTCAAACTCTAAACGCGAAAGTCAGCTTTAGCTGAAGAATGCTACTGAACGAGTCAGTTGGCCAGAAATACTTTCTCGATCGCGTGGGCAGAAAGTTCTCCTACTGAGTACAGTCCTACTGACTTATGTCAGTGAATAGTAGTTCAGTACAAGAGTTGTGTGCGAAAGTATAGGCCTTTTTTAAAATATGTGTCTTTTATGAAAACCCGATTCGTGCAAGTTTGATTAAAATCTCAGTTGGATGCTGAATGAACTAGTAAATCAATGCAACAGTTATAATAAAAAATGACACAACGATTTTTAAAGTGGTTCGGACACGCTGGGTCCTATGTCCACTGTCCTGACACAAGCAGGAGAACTTGTATTATTTATACTGAGCAAGTCTCAGTGATCTGTTCATAGGACAGATACAAACTTGTTTGCTTATACTGAGCAAGTCTCAATTGTCTGTACACAGGACAGATCCTACTTATAGTCGTAGTGACTTTACAACTCTTAACCGTTTAAGGTTTTGTTCAACTGTGAAGGAGTTTTTTCAAGAAAGAACAGTTCAAAAGATATGAACTCCTTCGAGGTTTCTAAGCTATAGATTTTACAATAGGCTCGCTTAGATAGAGAAAGGGAACATAAATTCTCCAGAAAGAAGAACTAAAAAGATATCTAATCTAAGGGCAAGTTCTTTGTTTATGTGTTGCTTGTAAGTTCGCTAGAGTTCTTGAGCTTGTTCACTTGGGTTCCCGTATCTTCTTCTGCTTGAAGACCTTCTCTATTTATAGTCTTCGATTTGTGAATAGATCCGTTGGAGAGGGTCTAGCCACGTGTCGATTAAGACAAGAAAAATGGTAATATGAAATTTGAACGTTGAGTAGAGGCACTGTAGAGATTTCCCCTTTTTCCGGCTATGAGCAGCTTTATGGCAGAGCAAGTAAGGCGTTGTCGGCTCCTTATTGGTCGAGGTACATGAGAGTTGGTGAGGCTTGTTCAAACTTAAAGTACACTGAGTTGACTTCCTCTGAATCCTCGGACTGTCGCTTGATTGTCCTCTATCGACATTCGTCTGAACACTTCAGTCGCTTGGCACGAATTCCTTTGCAGATTCAGTTGCTGATATACAGACCAACTGACTTCTTCGATACTGAGTCCTTCAGCTGAGTGCAATATCTTCTACTGACTTCACAGCTACTGAACTCTAGCCTACTGAGTTCTAACAGCTGAACTCAAACTAAGCTATTACAATATCGAAGGTTCATCATTCAGCTAGGAGTTTTGTGATCTTCAAATCTTATCAAATAAACTCATCCCAATATATATATGCTTTAACCGCCATAGATCCGTTCGCCAGTTTGGACGCGACGAGCACCTGTGCGCCGACCATTCCGGTTCCGGTCGGATTCAGCGCCCACGCCACCCAATCGTCGGGCTTCGTCGGTGGAGCGGTGAAGGCGACGGTGAGAGTGGGCTCCGGCTTCGCTGCCGGATCTTAGCTTCAGTGGAGGGAGGCTTTAAGCATGGGGAGGTTGGTGCAGTTGGCCAATGTGATGTCGTTGTGAGAAATTGTCAATGGTTTGCAGGACTGTGATAGCGCCGGAGTGAGGAGCAGAGCCCTGACGACGATTAGGAGGAGAGAGAAGGAAGAGGCCATGGCTGGTGGGGAGGAGAGAGAGAGAGAGAGAGAGAGAGAGAGAGAGAGAGAGAGAGAGAGAGAGAGAGAGAGAGAGAGAGAGAGCCACGACGACGCGGCGACTCGCGTGCGGCTCCACCTGCTCTGCTGACCTCGTATTTGCTTTTTTCATTTTCGTTTCCTTCTATTCATTGCTGAGTGCGTATATGTTATTTTCCCTTTCTTTCACACAAGATCAGTCATGTGTGCTGTCAAGTACAGATTGATAACTATTTATTATTGTGTAATTACTGTATTAAAGTGACACGTTCTTAATTATAATTGACACTTTACTTTATTGTGATTGACACTTTAAGATAAATGACACTTTTGTTCGATGAAATTGACACGTTTGTTTATTACGTTTGACACTTTGAGTAACATTTATGATTATTATAATTCATATTTTATTGTGTAATTACTGAATTAAAGTGACATGTTTCTTAAGTGTAATTGACACTTTACTTCAGTGTGATTGACACTTTGAGATAAATTTTGTTCATTGCAATTGACACATTATGAGAATGTGACACTCTCCTTCGAGATAATTGACACTTTTTTTTTTAATTACGATGGACACTTTGGGTAACATTTCTGGTTTTTATGTTTCATATTTTATTGTGTGATTATTGGATTAATTTTGATTGACACTTTAATTTATTGTTATTGACACTTTGACACTTTGATAAATGTCATATTTGTTCACAAACAATTGAAACTCTTATTCATTACAAATGACACGTCTTCTCTTATAAAAAAAATAGTAAAAAAAAACTTTTGTTTAGAACAAATGACATTTTTGTTTACAACGAAAGAGACGCTCGTCCTTTCAATAAGGGGGAAAAAATTAAAATAAAAAATAAAAATAAAAATGAAAAAAGAATTACATGCTGACGTTTGTGGGTCAAAATTTGGTAATGAAATCATATTGCATATGCAACATGATGCATACAAGTTTTTGCCATTTTACAGAGTTCGCATGTTATACTTGATCCGTAAGTCCGTGAATATTGTGACACGTAATCAAAATCTCATGTACTAGATTCCAATGCAAAAGGACATTTTTTCTACAGTGTTCGCTTGATATACATGATCCATAGGCTTGTCTATATTACATGTACTCAAAATCTAATTAATTAAATTACAATGCAAAAAGTAACATTTTTCCTGGAGAATTCGCTTGATATACCTGATCCAAAAGTTCGAGGATATTGATCACGTACTCAAAATCTCATTAATTAGTTTCTAATACTAATACCGACATTTTTTTTCTAAGGAATTCGCTAGATATATCTGTTGGGTTATGAGTCAGTAGATGGTATTCAGCTGATTAGTGGTTAAAATAATATTGGGGGAAATCATAGTAGTACTATAGAATTGAAGATCCCAAAACCCAGCTGATATCAGTAGTGTAGTGTCGATAGGATTAGCTGATATATAGGCTAGACTTTTCGTAGTTGTTTATCTTTTGTCTAAGTCCTGTACGGGGTAAACTGTTGGACTGATCTTCTGACGAAGTTACTTTCCAGAACCCCACGTCTTCAGTGTAATCGCTTGCATTCTTCTGACTTCAGCTGTATCTGACCTTAGTAGGAGATAACCCATCAGCTGATAGTTATCAGTAGAAGAACATAATGCAAAGCTCGCACCTTCGGATCCATCACCGACCCACCAAAGTCTTATCGGCTCGTCGGACGACTTCACCCAAAGAAGACAGAGATGTCTTGAGTCTACTGTATCCGACAGAAAATGACCCAGTCGTATAACTCATTTCGAAGTTCAGCAGAAGATCATACGAGGATGTGGACTAGTCAACTCTAATCTCTGACACATTCTCACCTACCACAAACCTCGACCAATGAGAAGCAAACAACGCTTTACTTGCTCTGACCAACTAAAGCTGCTCTCATGTACAGTGTCAACTGCCCTGCTGCAACAATTCGAACATTATGGCCGTTTTCTTTGGAAGCTTGTGACACGTGGCATCGTCTTCTCCAACGGACATATGCCTGCTCACAACTATAAATAGAGAAGAAATCCGAGCTCCACGCACGGGATTCACAAGGGAAAACGCTCAAGCTCACAAACACTCTAGCAAATTAAACATCATCCAGCGAAGAACTTGCCTTCATAGAAAATCATTAGTTCTTCTCTCTAGAGTTATCTTTAGATCCCTTTATTCTCTAGCTAAGCTCATTGCCATATCTATAGCTTAGAATTTCGAAGGAGTTCACTTTTTGTGAATTGTTCTTATTGTAAGAACTCCTTCTTAGTTGGAGATTATCCCCCCTTTCGAACTTAGGTTTGAATTGTAAAGTCGCTAAGGACTATAACTTAGAAGGGTCTGTCCAGTGTACAGAATCCTTGCTGAGGCTTGCTCAGAATAATCAACAAATTCTCCTGCCTTGTCAGGACCGTGGACGTAGGATCTTGCGTATCCGAACCACGTTAAATTGCTAGTGTTATTTACTATTTTATTACATTGCATACAAACTGGTTTAAAATCATATCTTTGCATAAAATGTATTTATAAAAGCGCACTAGCCAAAATACTTTAACTTGCGAAAACATGTTTTCAAACTGAGATGAATCTCCGGGCCCTACACTTATCCGCACAACGTCTCCGACTGAGTTTCACCAACTAACTTAAGTCAGTAGAGTAGCTGACACACTCTGACCCGTGATCGAAGGTTAATATCTGGCACTGTTCATCAGTCGCAACCTACAGCTCAGCTGTCCTTCACGTTCTGAGAAAAAGAAACTGTGATCAGGTGTATTCACCCCCCCCTCTACACCTGACTATCGTCTCCGGACCAACAATTGGTATCAGAACATCGGTGTTCTTCTGATCGCCGGTTCTGTACTACTGGTCTTCTCAAACAGATCCTGAAAACGTTTTCTTTGTATAAGCATCTCTTCATTCATCCTTATACTCGTTCACATAATGTCTGACATGTCAGGTATTCGGATGGTACCAATGTTCTCGATAGAGAACTTTACGGTATGGCGCGTGAGAATGGAGGCACACCTCACATCGCTGCACGACAGCATGACGGACGTCCTTGAGTCTGGACCCATCATTCCCATGATCGACAGCGTAGAATTTACCGCTGTGGGAGATGTAGGAGCACAGACTGGTGCTAAGATCCCTAAAGAAAAATCAGTCTTCACGCCAGAAGAGAAAAAGTTGCACAACCTCGACCGAGTTGCGCGAAACGCAATACTGACAACGCTCAGTGACTCTCATCTCGGGAGGGTGCAAGACCGCAAGACGGCAAAAGAACTTTGGGATGCCCCGGCCGCACCGAGCCAAGGAACCCCGCAGATCAAAGAGAACAAGCTCGAGTTAGAGCTTCGAGGTTCGATGCCTTTGCAATGGAGCCCGGTGAGACCATTGACGAGCTCGGCGTCGATTCACAAATCAAGTCAATGTTATCAACGGGTCGGGGAGGTCGTTCACCAATAAGGAGATGAACACCAAGATCTTGAGAGCGCTACCTCGACAGAAGTGGCTTCCTTTTGCTACTTATTTACGTCGCTCTGATCTTAATGCTCTAACTCCTGATGTTATATTTTCAGAACTGAAAACGGAGGAATTTGAGCATAGCCTACCTCAACAATGTTCCGGCGCTCCAGTTGACACTCGAGATTGACCATGCCTTCAAAGCAACGATCGGCCAAAAAATGGAGTCAAACCTCGTTTCCTCAAGCAAGGCGGTGGCCACAACAAGTAGCAAAGTCCTCCCGAGACGTCGGGCCACCGACCGGCCTAGCACTAATGGCTCTCAAATATCAGAGAGAAAAGGAGAGAGTCAGAAAGCTGAGGAAATACAACAGAGATTCTCCCTCAGGTAAGAAAGATTATCAGAAAAGGGAAGAATCTAAACCTTATACTGAATGCAGGAACACAGAGCCTGCTGCTAGTCCATCCAAAGACTCAGCTGGAAAAAGCAGCAGAACATCTACCTGCTACAACTGCAAGAAGGAGGGACATTATCAGTACGACTGTCCCGAACTCTCAGCTGCTCAACGAGCAGAACGGCAGGCCAGACGAGATAAATTTTCCAAAAGAAGGCAGGCTTACATAGCCGGAGAGATATCCGACAACTCAATTGAGGAGGATACATTCATGTATTCCTCTGAGGACGAAGCTGCATTTGTCGCAGTTGAGATCGGAGAGACGGTTCCTGAAGATACGGCTGAATACTATCTGATGGCCGGAGAAGAGGCTGAGGTACATAAGGACCCTTGGATAGTGGACAGCAGCTGCTCGAGACACATGACATACCAGAAAAGCCTGCTGACCAACTACGTACAAGAAGATGGTCCCACAATTGAGTTTGGTGACAACTCAAAAGGCTACACAAGGGGATATGGAACGTTGAACATTGGGACTGCTTCAGTTCCAAGAGTAACATATGTTGAAGGACTTCAACATAATCTCCTTTCTGTCAGTCAATTCTGTGATAATCTTAACAGAATAATCTTTGACGCTGGTTTCTGTGATATTGTTGATAAATCTACAGGGAAAACAGTGTTATCAGGTTTGGGAAAAAGAATATATATGTTGCTAACTGGAATACCGCAGAACCTGAGGCTTGCTTGCTTGCACAGACGAAATCTAGTGACAAGTCGGGATGGCTATGGCACAAGAGACTCAGCCACCTGAACTTCAAGACTATGAACAAGCTCGCTAAGAACTCTAAAGTCAGAGGACTGCCCAACGAATCGTTCATCAAAACAGAAATTGTGAAGCATGCTTGAAGGGAAAGCAGACAAAGAGTAGTAATTCGCCTATTCCTTCACCTTCCACTGATGGAATCCTTCAGCTGCTGCACATGGATTTATTCGGGCCAGTCTCTCCAGTGACTATAAGAGGCAAGAAGTATGCCCTCGTCGTTATTGACGATTACTCGAGATATACTTGGGTCATCTTGATCGCCAACAAATCTGATGTCCAAACTGAGCTGCCCAATCTGCTGAAGAAATTCAGTGTGGAAAAGGGCATCAAGATTCAAAGAATTCGCTCAGACAGAGGAACATAATTTCTTAACTCAGTAGTTAAGGAGTACTGCGATAAAGAGGGAATTCAGCACAAGACATCAGCAGCTCGCACCCCTCAGCAGAACGGACTTGCTGAACTAAAGAACAGAACACTCCAAGAAGCAGCAAGAACGCTCCTAGCAGACTCTAGACTACCCTCAAAGTTTTGGGCTGATGCTACTGACACCGCCTGCTATACTCAGAATCGCTCTTTACTTACACAGCAACACATTAAGACACCCTACGAATTATGGAACTGGAGAATTCCTTCTATCTCTCATTTTCATATTTTTGGTTTGTCCTTGCTTTATCCATAATAATGGGAAAGATCAGGTTGAAGGTCTTTGATAGCAAATCCGATCAAGGAGTATTCTTAGGATACTCTCGAGTCGAAGAAAGCCTTCGAGTCTTTAACTATCGGACCCTTTGTGTGGAAGAAAGCCCTCATGTTGTTTTTGATGAGTTTGTTACTGAGAACAGGAAAACTACAGAGACAAATACGAAGATGTCGGCAAGCAAGCTACATGATCTCGCACTAACTGACAAAGCCGAAAAGATCCGAAGATTGTTGGGATGATGAGTCGACGATGAAGAGATTCGGACTCGGCCAACAAGCAATGTAGCTGACCTGGTTGATTCTACCGAACGTAATCAACAACGGTAACAACGGTCGATGAGGAAGCCCCCGTGGTAATCGAGACCTCTACCGAGAATATAAACTCGGGGGAACGATTAATGTTCCCGAGCTAAATGCCCCCGAACACGGAAACTCGGTAGATCCTAACCTTCTTCTTGAACCGCTACGATCACAAAACAAGATTACTCGAAATGCCTAATACACCTACTGACTATGCAGAAGTAGTATCAGAAGAAGAAGCTAGACTCAGACGTTCATGGCTTGACGCTCATACTTCAGATCTCATCATTGGAGATCCATCAGCAACTATAAGGACAAGATCTAAATTAAGTCAAGGAGAAATATCACTCTATTCTTGTTTCTTGTCTACAGAAGAACCTCAGTCAATAGAGGACGCACTCAATGATGCTGACTGGATCATTGCCATGCAAGAAGAGCTGAACCAGTTCGTCAGAAACGAAGTTTGGGAGCTTGTTGACAGACCTAGACATCAGCACGTGATTGGCACTAAGTGGGTCTTCAAAAACAAGCGTGATGAAAACAACGTCATCGTCAAAAATAAAGCTCGACTAGTTGCCAAGGGTTATTATCAAGCAGTGGGAATCGACTTTGATGAAACATTCGCTCCAGTCGCAAGATTGGAAGCCATTCGTCTTTTCCTAGCTTACGCAATGCATCAAGGATTCAAAGTATATCAGATGGATGTAAAGTCAGCTTTTCTGAATGGCGTATTGAAGGAAGAAGTCTACGTGGAACAACCGCCCGGCTTTCAGCAGGGACATCAGGTGTACAGACTTAGGAAAACTTTGTATGGGTTAAAACAAGCACCCAGGGCTTGGTACGATACCCTATCGGACTTTCTACTTAGAAAGGTTTTCGAAGGGGACGAGATCGCACCTTGTTCAACATAAAGTCAGGAGATGACATCCTACTGGTGCAAATCTACGTGGACGACATCATTTTCGGCTGCAGAAACGTAACTATATGTCAGCAATTCGAGAAAATGATGAAAGAGAAATTCGAGATGTCCATGATGGGAGAGATGAATTATTTCCTTGGATTTCAAGTAAAACAATCACCTGAAGGAATTTTCATAAATCAAGCCAAATACACTCGAGATCTTCTCAAGAGATTCGGCTGCGACTCTAGCAAGCCAGTCAAGATCCCCATGAATACAAATTTCAAAATCGATCTAGACAAAGAGGGAGCTTCTGTTAACTCTACTGATTATAGAGCTATCATTGGTTCTTTATTATACATCACAGCTAGCCGACCTGATATAACTTATGCTGTAGGTGTATGTGCAAGATTTCAAGCAGATCCTAAGCGAAGTCATCTAGACTCAGCAAAGAAGATTCTGCGATATCTAAGAGGAACACCTGACGCTGGGTTATGGTATCCTGCTGATGATAATCTTATACTGACAGGTTATTCTGATGCTGATTATGCTGGATGCAGGATAGATCGAAAGTCAACTTCTAGAACGTGTCAGTTCCTAGGCAGCAAGCTGATATCTTGGTTTTTCAAAGAAACAACACTCAGTAGCAACGTCCACTACTGAAGCTGAGTACATGGCTGCTGGAAGTTGTTGTGCCCAGATCCTTTGGCTTCGACAACAATTGAGAGACTATGGTATAGTTCAGGATGAAGTGCCCATTTACTGTGACTCTACAAGTGCTATTGCAATCACTCAGAATCCAGTTCTCCATACGAGATGCAAGCACGTGGATATTCGACACCACTTCATCAGAGACCATGTCGAGAAGAAGGATATCAGAATGGAGAAAATCCATACTGACAAGCAAAGGGCAGATATACTGACCAAACTACTAGCTGAAAACAGATTTAGAGAATTATCAATTGAGCTAAGTCTACTGGATCCTACTGAATCACATCAGTAGAAGACAACTAATGATAACAACAATTGGCAACAATTGGTATCAAATGAAAGGAACCAGTATGACAGGTCAGAAAACTCAGTATATTGATTCAATCGGGAGAATCAAACTGTACACAGTAAGGGGGAACGTGGTCATCAGCACGTCAACCATCCTCCTTAGTCTTAACGGTAACCAACTGATCGTAAAAGTTCAGCTGAAGAGGTTTGCGTAGTATTACATACTTAAACTTTTTCAGAAGCATGCTCGCATTTATTATATCAGTCGATTGCACTCAGTAGTTAATGAGCATTTATTTCCCGCCATTAATTTTTTTAAGGATAGGTCAGTAGGAAACCGTTCTTATTTAAAATGACCTAGTCTTTAATGCTGCCTGCAGCGCATTTAATGCATGTCTTTTCACTTACTTTAACTGCGCATTATCCTTCGTGGGTCTAGATTATAGGCGGCTTAGGTAATCATTCCTTTTATATCATTAAATCTCAGTTGTCTATTAGATTGAAAGATTAAATCCTAGGCATTCGATCTAAACGGTTTATTTTGCATGATCTTATAAAATCTTTCGTCTTTCGTCTTCGTCTCACTTCTCGCCATTTCTGAAATATTAGAGCTTTTTCCACTGCAATTCAGTTTTCTTCCAAATCTTAAGACTGCTCTGCATTTTAGTATCTTCAAGCTCTAAATCACTCGGTAATGTATTTAATATTGCTTAAAACTCATACTAACTTACTCTATTTTCAAGTGCTAACGAGTTTTTCTGCAGATTCTAATGGCGACAGTACAGACACCCACCAATATCGATGAAATCATCATCTCTCGCATCCAGTTTGAACCGACCATGGCGCTTCGCCAAGTTGATCTTCCTTATCTGGCGCCCGTATTCACTGCTATTGAGAGTTCTGGACTAGAACTGCTCGTCTCCAAGCAACCCAGAGCATTTTTGCCCAGACAAGTGGCGGAAGTGTACTACAACTGGAGAACCCTAGATTCAGGGGTTGAGGAATCTTCATTTGCCTTCATGAAGGAAGTAGTACCCAACTCGTGGGATGCTAGTGAGCACGTCATCAACATCAGGGATGCTCTGGAACTAGTCTTTGATCTTCCGGCGACTGGAATCTCTCCTCTAGGCTATAAGGAGAAGGAGATGAACTCATATGTTCAGAAGTTCTGTGGAAGGAAGGATATAACCTTCAAGACAGCGCTGCCGAAGATCCTTCTGCTACCGCAATACCGAGGGCTCGCATATATCGTATCTCATATCCTCACGAGCTCAGCGGGTTCCCACGATCAGCTGTCTAAGCCGCGCATCCAGCTGATGATGGCCATTGATGATGGAGTCCAAGTTAATTGGACGGACTATTATGTAGCCGAGCTGAAGGCTCAGGCTCAGAAGTTCACAGCCTCGCCCACTGGACAGAGAAGCCTAATCAGTGTTGGGAAGCTGTTGTATGGGACGGAGATGTCCATACTTATCGAGCAATCAGTCTCGAGGAGTTTAGCTTTTGCTGACTCCAGATACTTTGACAGCAAGCTCACTAAATTCAAGACGAGAGCCGCTGCTGAGAAGTCTATCGGGCGAGGGCCGCCTGAACCGAAGAGAGTAGTCTCTGATTTGCCCCCTCGCGCCGACCCACCTAAGAAGAAGAGGCTTGCTAAGACTGGACCGTCTGAGGTCCCAGCAGTACAAGCTCAACAAGCCTCTCTTCCACCCACTCAAGAAGAACAGCTCCTAGATTCTGACACCGGCATTGAGGGTGCCACGATAAAGGATAAAGTTCAGTGCATTAGTTCTGAGGAGACTCAGTCGGACATCAGGGTACCGACTGAGGAGACTTCCTCTGAGTGGACAGCCTTACACTCCACTCGTCTCCGAGCTACAGGAGAAGTATATGCTCAGATCCCTGAGATCTCTGAGCATCCTGACTTAGTGGATATAGCCATAAGGGCTAGGACACAAATGTTGTTGAGGTTCCTCAGCTGGGACATTCTCGAGGATATTATCAGGACTCAGTCAGTTTTATCTTTGCTTACCGAGGAGCAAGAATTGTAGTCAGCCATCGGGTTCGGGGAACCGGCTGACCTTGCTTCCTTTGAAGACTTGAGGGTAGCGATGCTTTATCTACTGAGCATGCGCTCCTCAGTTCCCGGTGACAGCCCTTCGCCTCCATCTCATCATGGCGATGATAAAATGACAAGGATGATGAAGAGATGGAACAGGCACCACCCAAGGATGCAGAATTGGGAGGTTCTGCTGAGGGTTCCACTCCCCGCAAAAAGGGCCAATCACCACCACCCTCCACATCAAGTGAAGCTCAAGTTGCCTCGAAGCCAAGTCGAGCGCAACAACTCGCGATGTCTGAGCAGAGGCTCGGAACCAGCTCATACCAGATAAAACCAATAGGTTCCGTGACCTCCAAGTCGGTCAATAAAGCTATCAGGCGCCAAGGAGACAAGAATCGTCTCCTCGCTAAAGACGTGCATCTCAAATGGGCTTAATACACTAAGGCCCAGACTGAGAGCGTCGACCGACTGACCGAAGGGCTTAAGAAGGCCTCAGAAGCTCCTACTCCTCAACTTAATATTCAGGAGATCGTTGAGGCAACCCTTTCAGCTTAGAAGGCGGACTTAGCCGCTCAGAGTCAGCAGCTCTTATTAGCTCAGCAGAAATCTTTTTCTGAGCAGCTGACTCAGACTTTCGCGATAGTCCAAGCCACCATGGAAGAGAGAAACAAATTGGCTACCTCTAGCCTTCAATCAGCCATTATGCAACAGGCTGAGGCACTGAAAGCCATTCAGAAAGAAATGACAGAGTCTCACGATCAGTCTCTTCTGAAACTCCATCAGGAGTCAGCTGCTCAACTGAAGACATTCAGAGTTGATCAGGAGAAAGACTGGGAGCAGTATTGCGACTTGGTCAAGGATTTTGAGGCAACTGCTACCCAAATTAAAGACTCTGTATATAACTTGGAAAAAGACGTGAAAGCCATCCGCACTCACCTCTCCCAGGCCGATGATGCCAAAAAGGGGGAAGAAGATGTAAAAGAAGAAACTGAGGCGGAACCGGCTGTAGTAGAGATCATTAAGGGAGATAATAAGGGGGAAGGAACCAGCTCTGCACCTCAAGGAGAAGGTTCAGCCGCTCAGGCGGAAACCAGTTCAGCTGTACACCTCCTGGAGTATACCCCTCTCCGACCGACTGTGACTGAGGCAGTTCCTATCTCATCTGCTAAGCACATCGAGGACAAAGCTCGCTTCTTCGATCAGGAGGATGAAGAAGAGCCTCAGCAACTGCCACCGCAAAGGCCCGGGAAGGAGACTACAACTGAAACCACTCCTCCATCCTCCCCGACGCCCAAATTCAAAACTAAAGCGGAGCAGGAAGCTTATGATGCTAGAATTGCTCAACAGCTGCAAGGCCAGCTGGATCAGGAGCATCAGTTTAAAGAAGCTAAGAAAGCCAAAGAGCCTAAGAAAGTAACTGTCAAATCTGCAAAAGGCAAGGCTAAGAAAATTTTGGACAAACAGAAGGAGAAAGCTCAGAAGAAGCTAGCTACTGTAGTCCAGTCTTCGGCTCAGAGTGCTTATTTTTCCACTCTTATTCCTGAGCAAGAGGCTGAAGATAGAGCTACCTGGGAGGCAACGCTGAAAGGACTTAGTCTCCGAAGTGGAGATACTAGATCAGCGGCCCTCAGAGAGAAGAAAAGGTTAGCTGACCAGGCTAAAATGATTAGCTTATCCGAGAAGCCAGCAACTGACTTGAGAAAGCAAGTACCCAGAGCTTCAAAGTACTACAGGAGAGCGCCCAGAGCACCTCATGTTAAGAAAGCACCTACTCCTCACACAGATAAATGGGTACCAGCCGAGCTAAACGAGCTATGGGAGGAACTGAAAGAATCTTTTATCAAGGGATACTACGTATGGGGCTTCTATCCGTCGGGGATACCTGCTGATCAACTTTTTGATGAATATCTTCATAATAACTTTCCCCAGCTGGCGGATCAGCTTGTGCAAATTTTGGAGAGAGAGAAGATTCCCATCCGAGCTCCAGCATTCAGAAGAACCCCTCCACCCATGACAGCTCGCGGCATGCTTTGTACTAAAGAGATAGAAGATGAGATCGAGGCTGCTGCTTATCATCATAATCTCAGTTCTGATCAGCCTGATGATCTCGAGGAAATCCAGACTCTGCGGAAGAGAATATACAAGTTTTATTGTCTGGATCCTCCAGCTGACAGGTCTGCTGACTTCAAGAGCAGAACGCAGAAATTTAGAAGTCAGACTTGACCTTCTTATCTCATTTGCTGTAATAGTGATAGAAACCTTGTAATTCTCTGATCATATATATCAGTTTCTATTGCTTGCCAGACAATTACTCATTGTCTCACGGCATTTGTTTGTGTTTTTCCTTCACGTGATCTGACACACACTCACACATAGCCGTTTCTCGGATTTTGCCTACCTCTCTACTGAACTTATTGAAGTCATCTAATCACTTCATCTTAACTGAATCCTCAGATCAATTAGGGGGAAATTATAGTCAGTAGTCTAGTATTCCTGTTTATTATTTTACAGGGGTTTTGGCATCATCAATTAGGGGGAAATTGTTGGGTTACGAGTCAGTAGATGGTATTCAGCTGATTAGTGGTTAAAATAATATTGGGGGAAATCATAGTAGTACTATGGAATTGAAGATCCCAAAACCCAGCTGATATCAGTAGTGTAGTGTCGATATGATTAGCTGATGTATAGGCTAGACTTTTCGTAGTTGTTTATCTTTTGTCTAAGTCCTGTACGGGGTAAACTGTTGGACTGATCTTCTGACGAAGTTACTTTCCAGAACCCCACGTCATCAGTGTAAGCGCTTGCATTCTTCTGACGTCAGTTGTATCTGACCTCAGTAGGAGATACCCCATCAGCTGATAGTTATCAGCAGAAGAACATAATGCAAAGCTCAGTACCTTCGCAGTCATTAGCTGACCCACCAAAGTCTTATCAGCTCGTCAGACGACTCAGCCAAAGAAGACAGAGACTGTCTTGAGTCTACTGTATCCGACAGAAAACGACCCAGTTCATTTCGAAGTTCAGCAGAAGATCATACGAGGATGTGGACTAGTCAACTCTAATCTCTGACACATTCTCACCTACCACAAACCTCGACCAATGAGAAGCAAACAACGCTTTACCTGCTCTGACCAACTAAAGCTGCTCTCATGTACAGTGTCAACTGCCCTGCTGCAACAATTCGAACATTATGGCCGTTTTCTTTGGAAGCTTGTGACACGTGACATCGTCTTCTCCAACGGACATATGCCTGCTCACAACTATAAATAGAGAAGAAATCCGAGCTCCACGCACGGGATTCACAAGGGAAAACGCTCAAGCTCACAAACACTCTAGCAAATTAAACATCATCCAGCGAAGAACTTGCCTTCATAGAAAATCATTAGTTCTTCTCTCTAGAGTTATCTTTAGATCCCTTTATTCTCTAGCTAAGCTCATTGACATATCTATAGCTTAGAATTTCGAAGGAGTTCACTTTTTGTGAATTATTCTTATTGTAAGAACTCCTTCTTAGTTGGAGATTATCCCCCCCTTTCGAACTTAGGTTTGAATTGTAAAGTCGCTAAGGACTATAACTTAGAAGGGTGCTCCGTTCAAGTACGGAAATCCTTGCTGAGGCTTGCTTAGAATAATCAACAAATTCTCCTGCCTTGTCAGGACCGTGGACGTAGGATCTTGCGTATCCGAACCACGTTAAATTGCTAGTGTTATTTACTATTTTATTGCATTGCATACAAACTGGTTTAAAATCATATCTTTGCATAAAACGTATTTATAAAAGCGCACTAGCCAAAATACTTTAACTTGCGAAAACACGTTTTCAAAGTGAGACGAATCTTCGGGCCCTACACTTATCCGCACAACGTCTCCGACTGAGTTTCAACAACTGACTTAAGTCAGTAGAAGAGCTCAGTAGCTGACACACTCTGACCCGTGATCGAAGGTTAATATCTGGCACTGTTCATCAGTCGCAACCTACATCTCAGCTGTCCTTCACGTTCTGAGAAAAAGAAACTGTGATCAGGTGTATTCACTCTCCCCCCCCTCTACACCTGACTAAAATCACGTACTCAAATCTCATTTATTAGATTCCAATTCAAAAAAACAACATTTTCTCTAAAGAATTCGCTTGATATACCTTACGTATCCATAGGTCTGTGGATATCGAAACACGTACTCAAAATCTAATTATTAGATTCTAATGCACAATACAACATTATTCCTAAAGAATTCGTCATGATATACTTGATCCCTAAGAAAACATACAAATGTTTTATTGTTACTTAGTATTGACAACAGGTCATAAAAGCTATCTAATATAATAGCAGCATGTTCTTACGCGTTAATCATTCGTCCTTCACCAGGAACACAACCTCTTATCCAACTTTAATTAAATTGAGAAATTAGTCTGTATATCTCAATTGTTAGTTGATAAAATGAAATAGTTACAAACTTTTAAATGGATATGATATTATCTTTGATCATTTGGTCGTATAAACATAGCAAGATATACATCAAGCATACTAAATACACTACTGATGCAATTTTTCATCATCTATATGATTGAGCAAACTAATATGTTTGTAGATGCCTAGCAACCAACTCCTAGTCCTTTTAAATCATGAGAAAGGAGTACGTATGTATGTGTTGGTGGATTTTGGAACTTTCTGAAAAATCAATAAATTCTCCTAGACAAGAATCACTTGTATGAGTATGAACACCTCTGGCATGGTTTCACCGGAAGTCATTTAATGCAGTAGAAAGCCAACCAAATTTACGAACACCGAGGATTCAGATTATAATATTGTAAGAAACTACAACTCAGATCGAATATTTATTTCTTCTCTCCAAGACTCCATCCATACTTCTGTCAGTCCATTTGTTTTAGCAGCTGCTGCTATCTCCCTGGGAAGAGCTGCTTAAGTCAACTCATTTAGGTTTTCACTTTGCTCCCATCTCACATTATTTGTGATCTACAAATTTTTTCACAACTTATTATATTCTTTGGTATGTGTGAGGGACAGATGATTAAGGTATATTTTTCTTACGTATTAATTTATACTTTATTAATTTTGAAATAAATATAAAAGAAAATAAAAGATGTTTTTAGGGTTTGGTGAAATTAGTGGATCTACAAATTAAAATTAGAATCTCTGAGATCACAGTTGTTCATAGATCTTGTTTCCTCAATTAGAGTACTATTAGTTTATTTAAAATTGGTTTATCTTTAAATTAAAGAATACATCTACATTGTAAAATGGTTAGATGGTTTTATTTCTTAAATACATGCATACATAATGGCTTTTTTTTTATATACTCTTGAGTAGTGAACTTACATGGATATTTATCTATTACAAACAATAAATGGAGATTTAATTTACTTAAAATTAAAACATTTTTCTTTCTTCTTGGATTAGGGTTTTGACACAAAAAGATTCATCAAAGCTCTTGTACACATCAATCTAATTTTTAATAGTATGTCTGAATACATTTTCCATTAATTATTTGTTGGGAGGTTTGATTTATTGTAAACAAATATGGTAAGTTTATGTCCTAATGTCATCTTCTTTATTATATATTCAATTACTAGTTTTATTACTTGCTTATTCTATAAAAGCACATTCCCAGTTACAGATTTGTTCTTTTTGTTTGATTAATTAAGGTGCATTAGATCTTCACCGTAAATAATGGATAAACGCAAAGGCAAAAGAGAAAGTAATCCTGACTCCGACGATGATGAAGTTAGACAGATTGATCTTACATTAAAATTAGGGCCATCACCTCATTGTAAGAAAAAAGAAGCAGGAGACGGTGCTCAGAACGGAGGAGTGCAGGGGTTTTCTTGCATGGTACGACACTCTCTTAAACAACTTGGCTATATTACTATTATAGAATGTATTGCATTTCTATATGTATAAGCTAATTTACAAATATTGAATGAGCATGCTTTAGAAGAATTGGGAAAATTTAATTCGATTTTTCGGTTTTTGTTTCGTGCAACTTAAGTTAATTGTAACGTAATATGATATTTAGAGTGTGTTCATATGCTATGATATCGTATTATTATACGTATGTGACAAGAGATAACTATTGAGTTTACGTCGTATAGGGAAGTTCGAACGTGGAATATAGTAGTTCACCACCAACTTATTTGACAACCGAAACCGGCTCAACCAACTACTTGACCAATCATCAAGGCGGTTTCCCCCTCAATGTTACAACTCCTAATCGTAAAAGAGGTATTGTAGATGATATCAAAGTTTGCAAAGCTTGTGGCTCCAACACCACTCCTCTTTGGAGGAAAGGTCCAGATGGTCCACAGGTTAGTACTATAGCCTTCATATCCAATTATCATTCCAATTGAATGCATAAAAAGGATTTTAATGTTATGCAATATCTCAAAGATTCACTAAAACTTTCAAAATGAAATTGTTTCTCTATGGATTAATTCTCAAGAAAAAAATGATTCTTTGCGAGAGGTGTAGCTCTCAAATTTTCTTGGTTACTCATGTGCGACTTTCTTCGTATTTTACCCTCTTCGGGTGGTAACTCAGAACATGAACTTTGAACTCATGTATTATGTATGTATGAATTGAGATGCGGTATATTTTCAACCTTCATGTCATTTTCACCACTAATATTGTAGTAACATAGTTCCTTTGACATATGTAGTACACTTCTTATATATAAATACGGCTGCAATATCTACATATATTTCTTTAACCTAGTTTAAATAGTTGTATGGAATTTTAAAAAAGCCTATCTACTTCATCATTTTCTTTTATAAGCTTTGCCTCGAAAGTAGACATTTAATGTCTTAACCTTATCCAATGTGATCTTGTACTAAAAATTTAGCTTGTTTAGTTTTTAGCTATTTTACATCAATTATAACTTGATTTGATTTGATTTATTACTCTGTAATTGAATTATTGTTTTGCAGACGTTATGCAATGCTTGTGGGCTTCGACACCTGCGAACAATTAAAAGAGGTGGGGAGTGACATTTGCTGAAACAATTGAAGATGGATTTGGAGCTAGCGAGCTAGCTTTGAATTTCAATTTAGAAGACAGTTACTCCATAAATAGTTATTAATATCGATACATTTTATTGCAATTTACATTTTATCGATACATTATATTTCACAAAATCGTCTTAGTATTTTTGGTAATTTTAAGTGATTATTAATTTATGATATTGATGGGACCTTGTGTTGGTCCAGAGACGAGTATCAGGTGTAGAGGAGGAGGGGGGGGAGTGAATACACATGAGTCCAAGTTTTTGCTCAAACGCGAAGGTCAGTCTATTACTGTCTTCTAATCGCGGGGCGAGTGATTCAACGATTGAATCCTTTCTACTGACTGATGTCAGTAGTGAGAAACTCAGTAGATGAATAAGTGCGGAAATGTGTAGGCCTGATTTTAGTTCGTCTCTTTGAAAAACGTTTTATGCAAACCAAATCAATTTTGGCTAGTGCACTTTTTAAAGCTGTTTTATAGAAAGTATGATTTTGCAAGTAGTTTACCGCAGATGCAATAAAACAGTAAATGACACGAGCAATTTTTAATGTGATTCGGATAAGCAAGATCCTACATTCACGGTTCTGCTGAACAGGAGGTCTTGTTCATTAATCTGAGCAAGCCTCAGCAAAGTTTTTGTGCACTGGACATAACCTTCTAAGTTATAGTCATTAGCGACTTTACAAAATCAAACCGAAGTTCAAAAGGGGTTTGTCTCCAACTAAGAAGGAGTTCTTACAATAAAAACGTTTCACTAAAAGTGAACTCCTTCAAGTGTCTAAGCGCATGATCTAATAAGGTTAGCTTAGAAAAGAGATCGGGAACAACTCTAGAGTGAAGAACTACTAGGATATCTCTGGGATTTCTAGTTCTTCGCTGGATGTAACAGTTAGTTTGCTAGAGTGCTTAAGAATGTGTCCTTGAGCTTCTTGCGTTTCTGTTCCCTTTGGTCTGTTGTAGACACTTGAACTCTTCAAGATGATCTCTTTATATAGTCGTGACCTATGCATAAATTCGTTGGAGGGGACCATGTAACGCTCCAATTTTCATAACTTTTTAAAGGGACGTCAACCACATGCGTGTATAATAAGGATAAAAGAAAAAAAATCTCACCTTAACCTTTTGAGTGAATGAAAAATAATGGATATCAATGTTTAAGTCCTGCGCGCTAATCTTATACATGAAAATTTATCTTAATGACTCTATATGGAATGTCATGCATGCACCAACAATTTCAATAATTCATAAATAGAACTAGATCATAATAATCAAACAATGCATATTATACATAATCTACTTATTAACATGCATTTTTAGCGATTTCACAAAGTAATAATCTTAAGTATATTAAACACAATCTTATTTCTATTGACAATTCATTCATGCATCGAGTAATTCGGCAATTCATAAAATAAATTAATGAAATCATAAAAGTGTTGTCCTAAAAAATTATATATCTCAAACATTAACAACATATTACCTATTCCATCATAATAAAACTTATCATGATCAATAATTCATTTAATAGTAACCTGAAAACTTTTATTTTTCAATCTACATGCATGATGACAAAATAATCTGGCACATCAAGAAACAAATTAACAAATAAATAGTAAACGTATCCTAAAAATTCTATATTTTTAACATGAATGACCTAACATATATTATATCCCATTACAATTCAGCATGGTCGAAAAAAACATAAAGAAAACATGAAAAACAGTTTTCCTATAAAGCTCATGAACATGCTGTCAAAAACTGGAAGATACGAATAACAATTTTTAATAAATACTTATCATGCTTGTAAAATTCTAGAAACCTAATATGGTATACTAGACATACGGAGGAAGAGGATCCTAAATTTTCACTATGAGATGACGACGGGAAGATGTGTAAATAATTCTTGAAACAGTTCGCAGATATGCTGACAGAGTTTCGAAAATTTTATGGGATGCTATATTATGAGCGACTAAGGGGTATTTATAGGCTTAGAATAAATTATTTAAAGATCCCTAATCATAAAAGGTATCAAATATATTTTATCCATAATTATTTTCGTCCTTTTATCTTTTATATAGAATTTATTCTATCACTTACTATTTAAGAGATTCAATCAAAGTTGATTTAGGATATTGACACAATTAAAATTTATCCTAAAACGTGAATATCACACACAAAATATCTATTTTAATCATAAAACGTAATATAAATTTTTCTCCTAATAACTTAATGTACTAATAAATATTATATCCTTTTATGAATCCTAGTAGGTTTAGGAAATCCGAAATAAATAAATATTATTCTTGTTTCATAATTCTAACATGATTTCTATTTCAACAATAAACAATATAATCATAATATGATATAAATAAACACATTCAAAGTTCAAAATAAATTTACATAACAAAAATGCTTTAATGACAAATATGATAGATGCTTTAATTTTCATTTAAATTTCTAGGCCGCAACTTACAGAACTAAAACACTTGATAACATGCATGAATAGATATGCAGTGCATTTTATATTGAAAATTTTGGGGTGTTACAGACCATGCCACGTGTCACAAGACTCCAAGAAAAACTGCGATATATTTGAATGTCGCCGCAGAGAGTTGTTGGCTTTGTGTGCGTGAGAGCAGGTTTTGTGTCAGAGCAGGTAAGTTTCGCTTGCTTCTCATTGGTCGAGGTATGGCGGTAGGTGAGACTTGTCAGACATTAGTCTTCTAGCTGAGTTGACTTCCTCTGAACCTCGGACACAAGTGTTCCTCTGCTGACATCCGACAGATAAAGGTCAGACTGTCAATTTCCCTTGTACGGACTGCAACTGAGTCGCATCTCTTCAGTAGATCAATATCATACCGAGTCTTCTTTTTTAGTCGGCTGAAGAGTGATCTTCTACTGAGTGCTTCCAGCAACTGACTCGAAGACAAACAACTGAGCTCTTAAATAGACAGAGCTCTACTGAATCGATGACAGACGTAGGGTTCTGGAACCTTAACTTCTCTACTGAAGTCAGTCCAACAATTTACTCCTTACAGGGCTTAGACAAAATAATCTAGAAAGATCAAAGCTGGTCTAGCCTATTACATCATGTCAGTTCATCACACATTCAGGGGTTTTTGGATCTTCAATTCCTCAGTTAAACATACAACAATCAATCAACATTAGAGGTACTAAATCATCTCCCTACAATTTTACCCGTAACCAATGACTCATATCCTTAGATAAAATCTAACAATTTCCCCCTAAGGAAGAACTATGAATCATCTCCTGACTCATATCCGTACAATTTTCCGCTAGTTGACGATGTTAAAACCATTAACCTCTAGACCCAATTGCTTACTAACAACTGAAAGAATCGTCAATAAGATGACCCACGTATATCTTGAATAATCGTCAATAACGACGTGGACATACTTCTTGCCTCTTATACTCACCGGAGTGACTAGCCCAAATAACTCTATGTGTAGCAGCTGAAGGATTCCATCAGTGGAAGGTGACGGAATAGGTGGATTGCTTGACTTTGTTTGCTTTCCCTTCATACATGCCTCACAATTTCTGTCTCGATTGAATACTTCTTTGGGTAGTCCTCTGACTTTTGAGTCCCTTGCCAGCTTGTTCATTGCCTTGAAATTCAGATGGCTGAGCCTCTTATGCCACAACCATCCTGTCTTGTCACTAGACTTCGTCTGGGCAAGCAAGCAGACTTCAGGTTCGGTGGTGTTCAAGTTTGCAATATAGATATTCTTCTTCCACAAACCTGATAACACTGTTTTCCATGTAGATTTATCAAGAACATCACAGAAACCAGCGTCAAAGGTAACTCTGTTAAGTTTATCATAGAATTGATTGACAAAAAGGAGATTATGTTGAAGTCCTTCAACATATGTTACTCTAGGAACTAAAACAGTCCCAATGTTCAGCGTTCCATATCCCTTTGTATATCCTTTTGAGTTGTCACCAAACTCAATTATGGGTCCTTCTTCCTGTACATAGTTGGTCATCATGCTCTTCTGATAAGTCATGTGTTTTGAGCATCCGTTGTCCACGATCCAAGGGTCCTTATGCACCTGCAAAACAGTAACATTTTTAGGTTCCCTTTTGGTTCAGTCTGGGTCCTTATGTGTTAGTCGGTGGTTTCGCGATCCAGATCTGTTTGGCGACCTTGGGGATCTCAGACTCTTTCTTCTTCTTTTTGTTAGTACCTCTCTCAACTGAACTTGGAGGTACAGACTTCTTGGCAGTTTTGGTTTCAGGAGCTTTCTTCTTCTAACTCTTCGTGCTCCTCTTGACCCGGGGCTCATAATAGTAAGAACCATACTGTGTAGGATGCACCCATTCTGGTTCACCACACTACTCTTCCCACCTGACCTTCTCAACTAAATTTGCTCCTCTAGAAAATCTTCATATGCTTGAACCACATCTAGAAGTTCTCCTGCAGCTGAGCAAGTGTCGTGTGTACTCTGTGAAGAAGAGGTTATATTCAATTTAGAGTTTACCTCAGCCTCTTCTCCAGCCATTAAGCAGTGTTCAGTTGACGTCTTAGGATTTGATTCTCCGACCTCAACAGCCACAAATGCGGCTTCTTCTTCAGAAGAGTACATGAATGTATCTTCCTCAATTGAGTCGTTGGATAGCTCTCCGGCTATATAGGCCTACCTCTTCCTAACAAATTTGTCTCTTCTAGCCTGCCGTTCATGTTGTTGTGCAGCTGAGAGCTCCGGGCAATCGTACTGGTAGTGTCCGTTCTTCTTGCAGTTATTGCACACAAAGGTCCTGCCACCCTTTTCAAATGTGTCGTTGGATGGATTGGCAGTAGTCTCCGTGTCCCTGCATTCAGGAGAAGGTTTAGATTCTTCTTTCTTTTTATGATTATCTTTCTTACCAGAAGAAGAATCTTTGTGATATTTCTTCAGCTTTCTGACTTTGTTCTTCTCCCTTTAGTACTTCAGAGCCAAAAGCGCGCATCGTTCAGCAAGATCCTCAGTAGTGGATTTCGGTAATGTGGTTGCGACTGACTTGCTTGCTGAATTGGGGCTAGCTGCAGATGTGCTGACTGTTGCTTTAAAAGCATGTGTTGGGTTATGAGTCAGTGGTTGATCTTAATAACTATGTAGAAGGTACTTAGTATTACTTTATCAGTAGTTCTAGTAATAGGACTTATCTGTTTATCGGTAATGGGAGAAATCATAGTGATTTAATGCTATAAAATTGAAGATCCCAAAACCCGTCTTGTATCCTTCTTGTAGTGTCTAGATGAAGTAATAGGCTAAGACTGATTGTATTTTCTATTATCGTTTTCGTCTAAGTCCTGTAAGGGGTAAGTGTTGGACTGATCTTCAGTTGGAAGTTTCTTTCCAGAACCCCACGTCATCTTTGTAAGAGCTTGTGTTCACCACAGGTCATCAGCTGACTTCAATCAGTAGAAGATTACTTTTCAGCTGACCCACCTCAGTAGAAGAACACGGTATCAAAGCTCAGTACCTTCAGAGTCATCAGTTGACTTCGCTCAGTAGAATATTCGTTATCAGCAGACTCAAACGAAGAAGACAGAGATCTTATCATGTCTACTGTATCCGATAGGAAACGACCCATCTTTTAACATCATTCGAAAGTCAGCAGAAGATCATACAAGGATAAGTGAGAGTCAACTCTGATGAAGACCGATGTCTGACAAGTCTCACCTACCACAAACCTCGACCAATGAGAAGCAGTCTAAGCTCTACCTACTCTGACCAACTAAAGCTGCTCTCATGCACAGTAACCAACTACTCTGCGACAACATTTCGAACATATGGTCGTTTTCCTTGGACGTTTGTGACACGTGACTTCGTCCTCTCCAACGGAAAAATGCCTGGGTCACAACTATAAATAGAGAAGCCTTTCCGAGCTCTACGCACGGGATATCAAAGGGATTACACGCTCAAGATTTCGAAACACTCTAGCGCCTTTCACGAAGATCTAGCGAAGAACTTGCTTTATTAGAATATTTCTAGTTCTTCTCTCTAGAGTTTTCTTCTTTAGATCCCTCTTCTCTATCTAAGCTCAATCGTCTATATCCATAGCTTAGAACCTTTGAAGGAGTTCACATTTCGTGAATGTTCTTATTGTAAGAACTCTTTCATAGTTAGAGAACATCCCCTCCCCTTCGAACTTAGGTTTTATTTGTAAAGTCGCTAAGGACTATAACTTAGAAGAGTCTATCCAGTGCACAGATACCTTGTTGAGGCTTGCTCAGATTAATCAACAAGACCTCCTGTTCAGCAAGACTGTGGACGTAGGATCTTGCGTATCCGAACCACGTTAAAAATTGCTTGTGTCATTTACTGTTTTATTGCACTGCATTCAAAATCATCTAACTCATACTTTGCATAAAACGTATATGAAAGTGCACTAGCCAAAATTATTTAGTTTGCAAAAAACACGTTTTCAAATCAAGACGAAGTCATCGGGCCCCACACACTTATCCGCAGTAAGTCTCCGACTGAGAATCAAATACTGACAAAAGTTAGTAGGAGAAACTCAGTAGTTGACTCACTCTGACCCGCGATCAGAAGGTTACTATTTGGCACTGTTCATCAGTTGCAATCTACCGCTCAGCTGTCCTTCGCGTTTGAGAAAAAGAACTTGTACTCAGGTGTATTCACCGCCCCCCTCTACACCTGACACTCGTCTCCGGACCAACAATTGATATCAGAGCGTCGGTGTTCTTCTAATCATCGGTTCTGAAACTATGGTCTACTCGAACAGATCCTGAAAATGTTTTTCTCTGCACAAGCATCTCTTCATACATCCTTATACTCTCACCCATAATGTCTGATATGTCAGGTATTCGGATGGTACCGATGTTCTCTGTGGAGAACTACACGGTATGGCGCGTGAGAAGGGAGGCGCACCTTACATTGCTGCACGACAGCATGACTGACGTCCTAGAAACAGGACCTATGATTCCCATGATCGACAGCGTTCAATATGCAGTTGTGGGAGGTGTAGGAGCACAGACTGGTGCTGAAGTTGCAAAAGATAAATCAGCCTTCACGCCTGAAGAGAAAAAGCTGCACAACCTCGAGCGAGTTGTGCGGAATGCAATCCTGACTACGCTCAGCGATTCACACCTAGGGAGGGTGCAAGACTGTAAGACGGAAAAGGAACTTTGGGATACCCTGGCTGTACTGAGCAAAGGAACTCTGCAGATCAAAGAGGACAAGCTTGAGCTAGAGCTACAAAAGTTCGACACTTTTGCCATGGAGCCCAACGAGACCATTGACGAGCTTAGCGTCAGATTTACAAACCAGATCAATGTGATTAATGGACTGGGGAGGATGTTCACCAACAAAGAGATGACCACCAAGATCTTGAGAGCATTGCCTCGACTGAAGTGGCTTCCTTTTGCTACTTACTTACGTCGCTCAGATCTAAATGCTCTAACTCCTGATATTATATTTTCAGAATTAAAGACGGAGGAATTCGAGCACAGCCTACCCCAACGATGTTCCAGTGCTCCAGCTGACACCCAGATAGATCACGCTTACAAAGCAACAGTCAGCAAAACTGGAGCCAACCCCATTTCTTCCAGCAAGACAGCAGCTGCGTCAGATGCTAAGTCCTCAGAGACTCCCGCTACTGATCAGCTTGCACTCATGGCTCTCAAATATCAATGAGAAAAGGAAAGAGTCAGGAAACTGAAGAAATATCACAGAGATTCTCCCTCAGGTAAAAAGGATTATCGAAAAAGGGAAGAATCTAAAACTTCTACTGATTGCTGGAACGCATAACCTGCTGCTAGTCCATCCAACGACTCAGCTGGAAAAGGCGGCAAAACCTCTGTGTGTTACAACTGCAAGAAGGAGGGACATTATCAGTACGACTGTCCTGAACTCTCAGCTGCTCAACGAGCAAAACGGCAGGCCAGACGCGAAAAATTTGCCCGAAGAAGGCAGGCCTATATCGCCAGAGAGATATCCGATGACTCAATCGAGGAAGATACATTTATGAATTCTTCTGAAGACGAAGCTGCATTTGTCGCCGTTGAGGTCGGAGAAACAGATCCTGAATCAACAGCTGAATATTATCTGATGGCCGGAGAAGAGGCTGAGGTAAACTCGAAACTTAACGTAACCTCCTCTTCACAAAGCACACACGACACATGCTCGGTCACAGATGAACCTCTAGACGTGGTACAAGCATATGATGATCTACTAGAGGAGCAGATTCATCTAAGCAGAGAGTTCAGCAGAACTAGTCAGGAGTTGGAACAGGTAAAGGCTGAGAATCAGAGACTTTCTTCTGATTTCCAGGTGTCTACTGATTCAGAGAATCTGGTTACGAGACTCAAGGAAGAGATTGAATCTCTTATGACTAAGTCTCAGCTTCAAGAAACTCAGTTATCAGTTCTGACCAAGGACAATTCTGAGAACGATACTGAAATAGCCCGACTCAGTCAGAAACTCGCAGAAGTTGAAAAGGATTATGAATTACTTCAGAAAAGTGATGAGGTCTGGCGAGGACTGATGACTGAACAGTACCTAGGAGCTAAAGAGAAGTTGGAAAGTAAGCTTAGAGCTCAAAGGCCACTAGCCATGAAAGGACTTGGCTACACTCATGAAGCTTCCACTTCAATATCTAAAAGCTCAGAAATGCTGGCTGATAGGTTCGTCAGAGGGAAAGTTTAGATTGTTGAACCAACAACTCAGGCGAAAAACAAACAGAAGATGATTGCACCTCAGTCGAGCAACAAGAATCAAATGACCAAATGTTCTAGCCCCAGGACACCACGATTAAATTCAGGGGGAACCAAGAAGGTCAGGTGGGCAGTAGTACAGTGAACCACTGTATGAGCATACAGCACAGTATGGTTCGTACTTCTATGAGCCCTTCTATGAGCCCAAGGTTAGGAGGAGCACAAAGCCTCAGAAGAAGAAAGCTCATGAACCCAAAACTGCCAGAAAATCAGTTTCTCCTAGTCCAGTGGAGAAGAAAGCTGACAAGATTAAGAAGAAGAAGTCTCAGACTCCTAAGGTCCCGAGACAAATCTGGGTCCCGAAATCACCCACTAACGGTTAAGGACCAAAACTGAACCAAAGGGTACCTAAAACTGTTTCTGTTTTGCAGGTGCATAAGGACCCTTGGATTGTGGACAGTGGCTGCTCGAGACACATGATATATCAAAAGAGCCTACTTACCAATTACGTCAAGAAGATGGTCCCAGAATTGAGTTTGGTGTCAACTCTAAAGGCTATACAAGGGGATATGGAACACTGAACATTGAGACTGCTTCAGTTCCAAGAGTAACATATGTTGAAGGACTTCAACACAATCTCCTTTCTGTCAGTCAATTCTGTGATTCTCTTAATAGAGTTATTTTTTACGCTGGTTTCTGTGATATTGTTGACAAATCTACAAGGAAACATTGTTATCAGGTTCGAGGAGGAAGAATATCTATGTTGCAAACTGGAAAACCGCAGAACCTGAGGCTTACTTACTTGCTCAGACGAAATCCAGTGACCAGAATTTCAAGACTATGAACAAGCTAGCCAAGAACTCTAGAGTCAGAGGACTGCCCAATGAAGCGTTTATCAAAGACAAAAATTGTGAAGCTTATTTGAAGGGAAAGCAGACAAAGAAAAGCAATCCATCAATTCCGTCACCTTCCACTGATGGAATCCTTCAACTGCTACACATGGATTTGTTTGGGCCAGTTTCTCCAGTAACTATAAGAGGCAAGAAGTATGCCCTCGTTGTTGTTGATGATTATTCTCGATATACATGGGTCATCTTCATAGTCAACAAATCTGATGTCAAGACTGAGTTGCCAAAACTGCTGAAGAAACTCAGTGTGGAGAAATACATCAAGATACAGAGAATACGCTCAGACCGAGAAACAGAATTTCTCGACTCAGTAGTTAAAGAGTACTACGATAAAGAGGGAATCAAGCACGAGACATCAGAAGCTCGCACCCCTCAGCAGAACGGACCTGCTGAACGTAAGAACAGAACACTCAAAGAAGCAGCAAGAACGCTCCTAACAGACTCTGGACTACCCTCAAAGTTCTGGGCTGATGCTACTGACACCACCATTACACTCAGAATCGCTCACTGCTTACACAGCAACACATGAAGACAACTTACGAACTGTGGAAAGGGAGAATTCCTTCTATTTCTCATTTCCATATCTTTGGCTGTCCTTGCTTTATTCACAATAATGGGAAAGATCAGTTGAAGGTTTTTGATAGCAAATCTGATCAAGGAGTATTCTTAGGATACTCTCGAGTCAGTAAAGCTTTCAGAGTCTTTAATTATCGGACTCTTTGCGTGGAGGAAAGCCATCATATTGTCTTTGATGAGTTTGTTACTTAGAACAGGAAATCGAAGAAGATAAATACCGAAGATGTTAGCAGCAACAGGATCTCGCACTGAACGACAAAGCCGAAAAGATCCAGCATTGTCGGGATGATGAGTCAGACGATGAAGAAATCCAGACCCATCCCGCAGGCACTGTAGCTAACCTGGTTGATTCTAACGAACAGAATCAACATCAGGTAACGACGGTCGATGAGGAAGCCCCAGTGGTAACTGAGACCTCTACTGAAAATATAAACTCAGAGGGAACAACTAATGTTCCTGAGCTAAATGCCCCTGAACCTGGAAACTCAGTAGATCCTATCCTTCTTACTGAATTGCTTCAGTCACAGAATAGCACTACTGAAATGCCTAACACTCCTGCTGACTGCACAGAAGTAATCTCAGAAGAAGAAGCCAAACTCAGACGTTCGTGGCTTGACGCTCACTCTAGGAGATCCATCGCAGCAATAAGGACAAGATCCAAATTAAGCCAAGGAGAAAGTTCTCTCTACTCCTACTTCTTGTCTGCTGAAGAACCTCAAACGATAGAGGATGCTCTTAACAATGCTGACTGGATTATTGCCATGCAAGAGGAGCTAAACCAGTTTGTCCGAAACGAAGTTTGGGAACTTGTTGACAGACCTAGACATCAGCACATGATCGGCACTAAATGGGTCTTAAAAAACAAGCGAGATGAAAACAACGTCATTGTCAGAAACAAAGCTCGACTTGTTGTCAAGGGATACTGTCAAGCAGAAGGAATAGACTTTGATGAAACATTCGCCCCAGTCGCCAGATTGGAAGCCATTCATATGTTCCTAGCCTATGCAACGCATCAAAGATTTAAAGTTTATCAAATGGATGTAAAGTCACCGTTTCTGAATGGCGTACTGAAGGAAGAAGTCTATGTGGAACAACCACCCGACTTTCAGCAGGGACATCAGGTGTACAGACTTCGGAAAGCTCTGTATGGGTTAAAACAAGCACCCAGTGCTTGGTACGATACCCTATCAGATTTTCTGCTTCAGAAAGGTTTTCAGAAGGGGACAGTAGATCGCACCCTGTTCAACATCAAGTCAGGAGATGACATCCAACTGGTACAAATCTACGTGGACGACATTATTTTCGGTTGCAGGAACGTGACTATATGTCAACAATTCGAGAAAATGATAAAGGAGAAGTTCGAGATGTCCATGATGGGGGAGATGAACCATTTACTTGGATTTCAAGTAAAGCAATCAACTGAAGGAATATTCATCAACCAGGCTAAATACACTCGAGATCTCCTGAAAAGATTCGGCTGCGACTCAAGCAAGCCAATCAAGATCCCCATGAACACAAATTTTAAAATCGAACTAGACAAAGAGGGAGCTTCTGTTAACTCTACTTATTATAGAGCTATTATTGGTTCTTTACTATATTTAACAACAAGCAGAACTGACATAACTTATGTTGTAGGTGTGTGTGCAAGATTTCAGGCGAATCCCAAGCGAAGTCATCTGGATTCAGCGAAAAAGATTATGCGATACCTGAAGGGACACCTAATGCAGGGTTATGGTATCCTGCTGATGACAATCTGATATTAACAGGTTATTCTGATGCTGATTATGCAGGATGCAGGATAGATCGAAAGTCAACTTCTGGAACATGTCAGTTCCTAGGCAGCAAGCTGATATCATGGTTTTCAAAGAAACCGCATTCAGTAGCGACGTCCACTACTGAAGCTGACTATATGGCTGCTGGAAGTTGTTGTGCCCAGATCCTTTGGCTTCGACAACAACTGCGAGACTATGGAATTACTCAAGATGAAGTGCCCATCTACTGCGACTCCACCAGTGCGATTGCTATAACTCAGAACCCAGTTCTTCATACGAGATGCAAGCACGTGGACATTCGACACCACTTCATCAGAGACCATGTCGAGAAGAAGGATATCAGGATGGAAAAGATCCATACTGACAAACAAAGGGCAGACATACTGACCAAACCACTAGCTGAGAACAGATTCAGAGAATTATCAGTTGAGCTAGGTCTACTGGATCCTACTGACTCGTGTCAGTAAGAGGAGTCAGTACAATAGGTCAGAAGACTCAGTACTTTGATTCAGCCGGGTGAATCATACAGTACACAGTAAGGGGGAATATGGTTATCAGTACTAAAAAGATCCTCCTGAGTCATTACGGTAACCAGCTGATCGTAAAAGTTCAGCTAAAGAGGTTTACGTAGTTTAAATACTTAATATTCTCGGAAGCATGCTTGCATTTATTAAATCAGTTGTTTGCATTCAGTAGCATAATGAGCATTTATTTTCCTCCATTAATTTTTAAGGTTTAAGTCAGTAGAAACCGTTTTCATTTAAAAAGCTAGCCTTTAATGCTGCCTGCAACGCATTTAATGCATGTCTTCTCACCTTACTTTATCTGCACATATCTTACGTGGGTCTAGGTTAGAGGCGGCTAATGTAATCATTCCGTTTATAACATCAGATCACAGCCATCATTAAAAAGCGAGTTTTTATCACAGCCGTTCGATTAAAACCGTTTGATATTCAAAACTTATAAAAACTCTCCTTTTTCTCTAATCCTATCTATTTACGCCATTATCTCACTTAGAGCTTTCTCCACACATTCAGTTTTCCTCTCGCTTTCTACCAAAACTGTCTCTGTTTTTCAACTCAAGCTCTTTGTCTACGGTAATTTCTTAAACTTCTGCACAACTCGAATCTAATTTACTCTATTTTCAAGTGCTAACGAGTTTCTTGCAGATAACTATGGCGATTGTTCAGACCCCACCCAACATCGAGGAGATCATCAAGTCAAGGGTTCTTTTCGAACCGACGATGGTTCTCCATCAGGCAGACCTTCCATATCTTGAGCCTATATTCTCGGCTCTTGAGCAATCTGGCCTAATGCTTCTTGTGACGAAGCATCCCCGCTCTTATCTTACCCGCCAGGTGGCGGAGCTGTATTATAACTGGCGCTCCGTAGCAGATACCGATGGAGAGATGTCGCAGATCTCCTACACGAGGGAAGTAGCCCCTCAGAAGTGGGAATCCAACCATGCCGATATCAACATCAGGGCAGCGTTGAAATCATCTTTTGATCTTCCGGCTTATGGGATTTCTCTAATGGGCTACAAGGAGAAGGAACTGAATGCATATGTCCACCGATTCTTGGAAGGGACGACATCTCCTTCAAATCCGTGCTGCCAAAGAACCAACTCCTGCCGGAGTACAGAGGCCTCGCGTACGTAGTTATACATATCCTGACGAGCGCCGCAGGTTCTTTTGACCAGCTGTCCAAGCCCAGACTCCAGCTGATGATGGCTATTATTGACGGAGTCTAGGTGAACTGGACAGAGTTCTTTGTGACCGAGCTGAAGGCTCAGGCGCAAAAGTTTGTCGCCACATAGTCAGGAGAGAGGAGACTAATTAGTATGGGCAAACTGCTATATGGGACCAAGGTGTCCATACTGATCGAAGACTCATTCACGAATCATGCGTCATTCGCTGATTTGAAATATTTTGATAAGAAGCTCATTAAGTTCAAGACAAGAGCAGCGGCTGAGAAGTCAGTCGGACGTGGAGCTACTGAGCTCAAGAGGCCTTCTACTGATCTGCCTCCATGGGCCAACCCGCCGAAGCGGAAGAAGCTCTCCAAGGCTGGAGCTTCTAAGGTTCCCGCAAAGCCTGCTTCTCCCCCACCACCTCAGGAGGAGGACATACTGGATGCTGATACCGGGATAGAGGGTGCCACCCTCAAGGATAAAGTACAGCGGATCAGTTCGGAAGAGACTCAGCCGGAGGAAGTTGAGGAACCGGCTGGTGAAGTCTCATCCGAGTGGTCGACGCTGCAGATGACTCGTCTCCGAGCCATAGGAGAAGTCGCTATACAGATCCCTAAAATTTCATCTCATCAGGATCTGGTCGACATCGCGATCAGGGCAAGGACTCAGATGCTGCTGAGATTCCTGAATTGGGATATTCTTGCAGAACTGATTCAACAGCACTCTGCACTTGTCTCTTGTGGCAGAGGAGCAATGTCTGCAGTCAGAGATTGGGTTTGGGGAACCCGCTGACATTGCATCCTTCGAGGACTTAAGGTCAGCCATGCTATATCTTCTGAACCTGAGGTCCTCCCAGCAGACCGCCAGCAGCCCATCACAGCCTTCCCATCATGATGACAATGATGATAATAATAATGATGAGGATCAGGCACCACCCAAGGACGCAGATCAGGAAGAATCTGCTGAGGGTAAATCTCTTAGCGAGAAGGGCGAGTCACCACCTCCACCTCCTACATCAGGTGACGCCCTTGTTGCTTCAAAGCCCAGTCGAAAGCCACAGCTCGCAGCCTCAGAGCAGAGGCTCAGAACCTCATCCTATCAGGCCAAACCTATAGGTTCCGTGTCCTCAAAGTCTGTCAACTGCGCTATCAGGAAGCAAGGAGATAAAAACCGTCTCCTAGCTAAAGACGTCCATCTGAAGTGGACGCAGTATACAAAGTCTCAGACGGAGACTGTTGACAGACTGGCAAGCGCATTCAAGAAGGTCTCGGACCTCCAACTCCAAATATTCAAGAGATCGTCCGGACTGCGTTGGCCGCTCAGAAGGCGGACTTGGCTGCTCAGAGTCAGCAGCTGCTCGAAGCTCAGCAGAAATCATTTTCTGAGTAGTTGACGAAGAGCTGAGCCACAGTCCAGAAGACCATAGATGAGCGCAATAAGATGGCCACCTCCAGCGTGCATAAGGCATTGGAGAATCAGGCGGCTGCCTTAAAGCTCATCCAGTCTGAGATGACTGCCTCACTCGACGCATCGCTCCTGAAGCAACGACAAGAAACAACAGCCCAAATTTGCCTAATCCGCAAGGATCAAGAGGCTGACTGGGAGCACCATTGCGATGCAGTCGGAGACTTCAACACTACCACCACTTCCATCAAGGATGCTCTTTTGAAACTCGAGAAGAAAGTTGTAGCAATCCGTACTCTTCTGACCCCGGCTGTTGATGATGCCAAAAAGGGGGAAGATAGGGAAGATAGGGCGGAAACAGCTCAGGTGGGTGTGGAGGCTGAGGCAAGGGAAGTTGTCTAGGGGGAAGGTTCAGCTGCTCAGGCTGGAACCAGTTCAGTACCCCCTCCCATAGTTCAAATCCCAGCAGTCCAAACAACTCAGCTGCCCGAGCCAGTTGGAGGATCAGGAGAAGGATCCTCGGCTCAGGCGCATCACATAGAAGAGGTCGCACGATTTGTGGACCAAGAGGACCAAGAAGACGAGCCCCTGCCACCTCAAAGGCCCGAGAAGGAGAAAGCGATAGAATCTACTCCACCTCCTTCCCCGACGCCTAAGTTCAAAACTCGAGCAGAGCAAGAGGAGTTCGATAAAAAGGTTGCTCAGAAACTCCAGGATGAGCTGGACTATGAGAGACAACTTGAAGAAGATGTACAGAAGGCCAAGAAGAAGAGAAAGCCAATGGCCAAGATGTACAAGAGCCAAGACAAGTAACTCTTGGAAGAGAAGAAGAAAAAGAAGGCTCAGCAAACAGCTGATGAGCAGGCTGGCTCTGACACTGACAATCTGCCCCTCGCTCAGAGAATGAAGAAAGTCTCTACTCTTACACCTGAGCAGGAGGCAGAGGAGAAGGCGACCTGGGAGGCAACGCAACAAGGGCTGAATCTTCCGAGAGGAGATAGAAGAGATGCGGCCCTTAGGGAGAAGAAGAGGTTGGAAGACTTGGCAAAAATAATAGAGCTGACTGACAAAATCGCCAAGGAGCCAATCCTCGACAAAAGTAAACAGGTGCCCAGGACTTCTAAGTTCTTCAGGCGAGGTGCACAGAAAGCTGCATATCTGAAGAAATCTCTGCATCGCCATGTTGACAAGTGGATTCCCAGGAACCTAAACGAGGAATGGGAGGAGCTGAATATTGATTTCATCAAGGCATACTACGTATGGCAGTGTTATCCTGCTGAGGTACCGGCTACTGATCTCTTCGACTAGTTCATTCATCAGTACGACGCCAACCTCAGAGCACAGATTCAACTTATTTTATTCAAGGAAAAGCTGCTACTCGTTGCCCCTGCCTACAGACATCTGACTCCACCCATGACCTCTCGAGGAGTTTTATGCACCAAAGAGATTGAAGATGAGGTCGACGCTGCTGCACGCCATCATGATCTTGATCCTTTGCAACCAAGTGATCTCAAGCATATCAAAACCCTCCGAGCCAGAATCTACAGATCTTATGGGTTGGATCCTCCTGCTGTCAAGTCTGCTGAATTCAAAGACAAGATTAAGAAGTTCAGACAATAGCAGTAGACTCTCTCTCTCTTTGTTTAGAAGTTAGGGCTGATTGTAATCATCTCTCATTTATATATCAGTACCTTTCTTCTGGCCATACAACTACTTATTGTCTTACGGCTATGTTTATTTACTTTATCACAACTGATCACTAAAGTGATCTGACACACACACACTTAACCTATTTCTCTGATATGCCTATCTTTTAGCTGATGACTGCCTTGTGTTATTTGCTCAGTTGTTACTGAAGTCTTCTGGGTCAGTAGTTTAGGACTTAATGTTCTTAGAATTTTCTTTGGTTTTGGCATCATCAATTAGGGGGAAATTGTTGGGTTATGAATCAGTGGTTGATCTTAATAACCACGTAGAGGGTACTTAGTATTTCTTTTATCAGTAGTTCTTGTAATAGGACTTATCTGTTTATCGGTAATGGGAGAAATCATAGTGATTTAATGCTATAAAACTGAAGATCCCAAAGCTCGTCTTGTATACTTCTTGTAGTGTTTAGATAATGTAATAGGCTAAGACTGATTGTATTTTCTATTATCGTTTTCGTCTAAGTCCTGTAAGGGGTAAGTGTTGGACTGATCTTCAGTAGGAAGTTACTTTCCAGAACCCCACGTCATCTTTGTAAGAGCTTGTGTTCACCACAGGTCATCAACTGACTTCAATCAGTAGAAGATTACTTTTCAGCTGACCCACCGCAATAGAAGAACACGGTATCAAAGCTCAGTACCTTCAGAGTCATCAGCTGACTTTGCTCAGCAGAATATTCGTTATCAGCAGACTCAGACGAAGAAGGCAGAGATCTTATCAAGTCTACTGTATCCGACAGGAAACGACCCATCTTTTAACATCATTCGAAAGTCAGCAGAAGATCATACGAGGATGAGTGAGAGTCAACTCTGATGAAGACCGATGTCTGACAAGTCTCACCTACCACAAACCTCGACCAATGAGAAGCAGTCTAAGCTCTACCTACTCTGACAACCTAAAGCTTCTCTCATGCACAGTAACCAACTGCTCCGACAACATTTCGAACATATGGTCGTTTTCCTTGGACGTTTGTGACACGTGGCTTCGTCCTCTCCAACGGACAAATGCCTGGGTCACAACTATAAATAGAGAAGCCTTTCCGAGCTCCACGCACGGGATATCAAAGGGATTACACGCTCAAGATTTCGAAACACTCTAGCGCCCTTCACGAAGATCCAGTGAAGAACTTGCTTTATTAGAATATTTCTAGTTCTTCTCTCTAGAGTTTTCTTCTTTAGATCCCTCTTCTCTATCTAAGCTCAATCGTCTATATCCATAGCTTAGAACCTTCGAAGGAGTTCACATTTCGTGACTGTTCTTATTGTAAGAACTCCTTCATAGTTAGAGAACATCCCCTCCCCTTCAAACTTAGGTTTGATTTGTAAAGTCGCTAAGGACTATAACTTAGAAGGGTCTGTCCAGTGCACAGATACCTTGATGTGGCTTGTTCAGATTAATCTACAAGACCTCCTGTTCAGCAGGACCGTGGACGTAGAATCTTGCGTATCCGAACCACGTTAAAAATCGCTTGTGTCATTTACTGTTTTATTGCACTGCAGTTGGGTGATGATTCTGTCCTCAGCATAGTCTTACTTAGTGGGAAATGATTCTATCTTCTATACTGAACCATGCTCAGCAGCATAGTGCTCTGATTGTTGAGAAGATTTGAAGATCCCAAAACCCTATCTGATTGGTGAACCATTCCGTTGTAATCGTTATTTGTCTCTGAGGTTTCAGACTCAGTAGACACTCTGCTCTGATCAAGGCGCTCAGTAGATTATCTGCCTTAACACCGAAAGTAGAAGACTCGGTGATCTTGGACTCGGCGGGAGCGATATGCGAAAGAGTCGATGGGACCGGACTCGCGCGAGAGCGATTCATCGAACTCGGAGCTGATCTACGATAGACTTTCCTCAGCTATCTACCTACTGAATACGGGTCAGACTCCGCATCGGCCGACCGTCCGAAACTGTCAAATACTTTTGAAAGATAATCAGCATTGTCATATACGAGGAAGAGAGAAGTCAGCTTCAGTTTGCCTTGAAGTCTGTGCTATCTCAACCACTCTATCCACCTCGACGAATGACAAGAACACACGTGTCTTCTCACCTGCTAAAGCTGCAGTCAACTCTTTACCTAAAAAGGTGGGAAAGTACACTGTTACCTACTTCAAAAGAGCCGTTTGCTACCAAAAGAGAGAGAGAAAGGAAGATCGTCTCCAACGGATCTTTTCTAATCTCTGCTCTATAAATAGAGGGACATTTCAAGAAAGAGAGAGAGAGAATACGCATAAGCTTAACGACGAGAACATACACAAGCATTCAAACGAGCTAGAACCAGAAAACCCTAAGTCTTCCGCAAGAACTTAAAGATCTATCTCCGGCGAAAGACTACCTTCTCAGCTCATAGGGAACCAAGCTAAACTGTTAGAAGAGCCTCTAGTATCCAAATCGACGATACACGAACCTAAAGCTTATTTCAGCTGTTCGTCGCCACTCTCTCATTCCCTATCCTTCTAACCCTAAGCTCAACATAATATACTTATAGCTTAGATGAAGAAGTTCATATTTGACCCAATCCTTATTGTAAAAGGACTCCTTCATTTGTTGGAGAAGTTTGTCAAACACTTTAGTTTGATGCCTTTGTAAGCCTGGGACTTGCTCGATATAATCCCCAAGCCACGGCTTTGTCACTGTGCACAAGCTGACTGAGACTAACTCACTATAATAAATAGCCTCCTGAACTTTCGGGACAGTGGACGTAGGATCGATTGATATCCGAACCACTTTAAAAATCTGTGTCTTGTTATTGCTTTCTAATTACTGTTGTATTGATTTTACTGTTCATACTGAAAATCTTCTTAAAATCATTCAACTTGTCTCGGCATATCTTGAACTGTCTATTCTTCGAACCGAGACTTGCATAAAACGTTTTTCCACTCAACTGATTTGGGCCTACACTTTTCCGCACCGCTGAACTCTACCTGTTTGATATTGAATTTTGACTAAGTCAGCTAGCAGATCTCAGTAGAGTCAGACTCTTTGCCACACGATTCAGAATAGCTATTTGGTCTGCTGAATTATTTCAGTACGGCACTTTCCTGAACATGACTGTTCGTGTTCGAAGTTGAGAAAATCGAAATCAGGTGTATTCACCCCCACCCCGCCCCCCTCTACACCTGACCGTACACTCGAGACCAACAATTGGTATCAGAGCAAGAGTTCTTGAAGACTCTTGTTAAATATGAAACTGGTCTACTTGAACGGATCCGGAAAATCGTTTTCACTGCATATCACTCTACATTCATATCATTATTCTTTATGGCTGATATGTCAGGTATAAGAATGGTACCCATGTTCTCGGTAGAGAATTATGGAGTATGGCGAGTCAGAATGGAAGCACATCTGACATCCCACCATGATAGTATGACTGAAGTGCTTGAAGATGGACCTATTGTTCCCATGATCGATAGTGTCGTGACTCAGGCCCCAGCTGAAGGAGGAGGAATGGTGACTGGGAAGAAGATCCCTAAAGACAGAAGTCTCTTCACTCCTGAAGAGAAGAAGCTTCACAACTTAGACCGAGTCGCCAGAAATGCCATACTGACCACTCTTAGTGATTCTTATCTTGGCAGGGTTCAGGAATGCAAAACGGCAAAGGAACTCTGGGACGCTCTAGCGCTACTGAGTCGGGGGACTCGAGAAGATAAAAGCTAACAAACTAGTCTTTGGAACTCCAAAAGCTTGGAAAATTTGTCTCTCATGCACGGTGACAAAATAGAAGATCGAACGTCGAGTTCACGAATCTGATGAATTCCATCAATGGGTGGGAAAGACATTCGGCAACCGAGAAATGAATCTCAAGATGCCGAGGGCACTGCCGGGACGGACCTTTGGACACCTTTTGCCACTTTATTGCGACATTCGATTTAGATGTTGTCTCTCTCGACCGTATCTTTTCGAACTTTAGGCGAGAAGAGTTTGAGTTCGACAAACCTCAACGAAAGTAAAGAGTGAAGGCGACAATAAAATTAACCATGCCTTCAAAGCATCAGTCAGCGCAGCATCTCCAGCGACGAGCAAGACAACGAGTAAGACTGGACCTTCACTCAATGATCTACAAGAAGGAAGTCTCGCTCAGAAGTACGCGTTGCTTGCTATGAAGTATCAGAAGGAGAAGGAGAGGCGCGAGAAACGACTAAAGCATACCGAGACACAAAAGGTAAGTCAGATTATACGCCAAAACGCACTCCTGACTCACAATCCTCTGAATGCAGAAAGAAGGATGACTCAGCACCATCAAAGGATAGTGAAAGCAAAGAAGAAAGAGTCATCACTTGGTACAATCCGCAAAAAGCCGGGACACTATCAATATGATTGTCCCCGAGCTCGATAGTGCTTGAACGCGCAAAGCACGTAAGGCAAGGAGAGAGAAATTCGCCCCGAAAAGACAATCCTACATAGCCGGCGAAATCTCAGTCGACTCAGAAGAAGTCGACTCCTTTATGGACTCATCTGTCGATGAAGCAGCTTTCATGGCCTTAGAGCTTGAAGCTGAAGAAACAACCGAAAAGTGCCTAATGGCGGGGAGAAGAGGATGAGGTAAACTCTCATGAACCACTTAATTCCTCTTCACACTGCACACACGACAACTGTTTCGAGGTGCGGATGGGAATTTGGACATCACGACCGCCTATGAAGAATTATTAGATGAACAAATTCAAATGATTACGCGGCTCGGTAAGACTCTTCGGGGATTGGATACCACGAAAGTGGAGAATCGAGAGACTTTCTCGGGAGAGTCGGGCCGCTACGAAGCCGAAGGACTTGTGTTGAGACTCGGGGGAGGAGATAAACTCTCCGATGGCCAAGTCTCGGCATCAAGAAGATCGAATTTCAGTTTTGACCAATGACTTGACTCGAAAGATCTTGGGCCGAGTCTCTTGAAGCAAGAACGTCGGGACTTCGGACCAAGCACGACATGCGAAAAAGAGTGATGATGTGCGGAAGAGCACGATAAGCCGAGCGTTACATGGGCGGCGAAAAGAAGCTGGAGGCTATGCTTGCAAGAAACAAGCCCAAGCACTGTAAGGAAGGACTTGGCTTCAACCAGGAAGCTTCCTCATCTGCCCCCGTACATTCAGAAGTGCGTCTAACTGATAGGTTTGTTCGAGGAGAAACAATCAATGCAAATGTTCTGAACCCCTCAGCAAAGAACAAACAAAAGATGAAAGCACCTCATCCTACGCATCAGTATTCTGACCAGAAGATCAGTACCAAGACACCCCAGTTCAGTCACGGGGAACTAGCAATGTTAAGTGGCCTGATCAGTATGGACCACCTCAGTTGACACATCCAGATCAGTATGGGTCATATTACTATGATCCTATAGTCAGAAGAGGTTCCAAGAGTCAGAAAAAGAAGAAAATCGCACAAAAGGCAAAGGTCGGCGGTCCGCGGCTCGAGATGATCCGGACTCCCCGAACTCGAAACGGCCTAAGAAGTCGGCTTTGACCGGTCCGGTGGTCAAGTTTATTGACTTCAAGTGGAAAGAAAGCGTGCGAAACCACCGGGGTTGTTAGGCAGATTTGGGTTACTAAAACTAACATCTAAGGACCCAAAAAACAAAATAAAGGGTACCTGAATATAATTCTGTTTTGCAGGTGCGTAAAGATCCTTGGTATGTGGACAGTGGATGCTCAAGACATATGACGTACCAAAGGAACCTACTGATGAATTATATAGCTGAAGAAGGACCTAGAATCGAGTTTGGAGATAATGCAAAATGCTATACAAGAGGATATGGAGCACTCAGCATTGGAACTGCCACAGTTCCTAGAGTATCATATGTTGAAGGACTTCAGCATAATCTTCTCTCTGTTAGTCAATTCTGTGATAACTCGAATAGAGTGATTTTTGACATCTGGTTTTACGTGATGTCATTGATAAATCCACAGGGAAAACAGTGTTATCAGGTTCGCGTAAAAAGAATATATATGTAGCTGACTGGAACTCAGCAGAACCTAAAGCTTGTCTGTTGGCAAAGAACGACAACCGTACAGGATGACTTTGGCATAGGAGACTCAGCCACCTCAACTTCAAAATGCTCAACAAACTACCAAGGAACACTCTAGCAAGAGGACTGCCGAATGAAGTATTCAGCAAAGACACTCAGTGTCAAGCATGTCTGAAGGGAAAGCAAACAAGGAATCAAAATCCACCTGTTCCATCTCCTTCCACTGATGGAATCCTTCAGCTGCTACATATGGATTTGTTCGGTCCAGTCTCTCCAGTGACTATCAGAGGCTAGAACTATGCTTTAGTGGTCATTAATGACTACTCGCGCTACACATGGGTCATATTCATTGCCAACAAGTCTGACATCAAAACAGAGTTACCAACGCTTCTGAAAAAGCTCAGTGTCGAGAAGAACACCAAGATAATCAAAATACGTTCAGACAGAGGAATTGAGTTCCTTAATTCCATGGTAGAGGAGTTCTGCAAAGCAGAAGGAATAGAGCATGAGACATCGGCTGCCCGCAGACCTCAGCAAAATGGAGTTGCTGAACGAAAGAACAGGACTCTCAAAGAAGCAGCTAGAACTCTACTCGCAGACTCAGGACTCCCAACCAAATTCTGGGCAGAAGCAACTGACACTGCATGTTATACTCAAAATCGATCTCTACTGACAAAGCAGCATAAGAGAACACCATATAAACTATGGAACGGCAGGAAGCCTTCTTTATCTTATTTCCATATCTTTGGTTGTTCATGCTTTATTCACAATAATGGGTAAGATCAGCTGAAGACTTTTGATAGCAAGTCAGATCAGGGAGTTTTCTTAGGATACTCTCGGGTCAGCAAAGCTTTCAGAGTATTCAACTATCGGACCCTTTGCGTGGAAGAAAGCCCTCATGTTGTTTTTAATAAGTTTGCTGCGAAGACGGGAGCAATAACTCTAACTACGAATCGAGGACATCGATGCGCGGCTACGGGATTTGAACCTAAAAGACAAACCTCGAAAGGATCCGGCTTTGTTGGGATGATGATTCGGATGAAGAAACGAAGATAAGCCTGCGAATGCGAACCGGCAACGCAAGTAGGCTGAGCAGTTGACTCTCTCGAGCGAGTCAATCCCGGGTAACTCAGGTCGATGAAGAAACCTTAGAGGTAGCGAGACCACTACGAGAATAACAACTCGGGGGGAACATCTAGTAATGTTCTCGAGGCGAATGCCCCTGAACACTGGTGACTCGGTAGATCACACTCTCATTCTTGAATTGCTTCAATCTCGGGAATAGTACAACCGAAATGCCTAACTCACCTACTATACGTGTTGATCAAATTTCGGATGAAGAGCTGAAACATCGTAGATCGTGGCTAGATGCTCACACTCTCGATCTAATCATTGGAGATCCTTCAAGAAAAGTCAAGACAAGATCCAGTTACGTCAAGGAGAAAGCGCATTATATTCACGCTTCTTGTCTCGAAGAGCCTCGAGACGATTGAGGATGCACTTAAAGATCTTGGCCCGGATCATAGCTATGCGGGGAGGAGCTGAATCGGTTCACGAGAAACGAAGTTTGGGAGCTTGTTGACGAGACCCGGCATCAACACGTCATTGGAACAAAATGGATCTTCAAGAACAAGCGAGATGAAAACAACGTTATAGTAAGGAACAAAGCAAGGCTCGTGGCGAAAGGCTACTTGTCAAGGCGAGGCAATAGATTTCGATGAGACATTCGCTCCGGTTGCAAGATTGGAGGCAATCGGACTATTCCTAGCCTACGCAACACATCAAAGATTCAGAGTCTATCAAATGGATGTGAAGTCTGCGTTCCTGAATGGCGTAGTGAAAGAAGAAGTCTATGTAGAACAACCGCCCGGCTTTCGGTAGGGACATCGGGTTTATAGACTCGGAAAGGCTCTATATGGGTTAAAACAAGCACCCGGGGCTTGGTACGATACCTGTCGAGTTTCTTCTTCGAAAGGTTTTCGAAAGGCACGATGGATCGCACGCTGTTCGAATTCGGCCGGAAGACGACTTATTACTCGTGCGAGATCTATGTAGACGACATTATCTTCGGATCAAAGAACGTCGTCATGTGTCGGCGGTTTGAGAAAATGATGAAGGACAAGTTCGAGATGTCAATGATGGGTGAAATGAACTATTTCCTCGGCTTTCAAGTCAAACAATCCGAAAGGGAACGTTCATTAACCAAGGCAAATACACTCGAGACCTCATCAAAAGATTTGGTTGCACATCCGGCAAACCTATCAAGATCCCGATGAACACGAATATGAAAATCGATCTTGATAAAGAGGGAGTATCGATAGACCAAACTGAATTTCGTGCAATAATTGGTTCCTTATTATATCTAACGAGATACTAGTCCGACATAACTTATCTTTGTAGGTGTCTGCGCTCGATTTCGGGCGAATCCTAAGCGAGCCACATGGACTCGGCAAAGAAGATTCTCCGCTACCTCGAGGCACACCCGACATAGGTTTATGGTATCCAACGTGATGAAAATATTGAACTAACCGGCTATTCGATGCGACTATGCGGGATGTAGAATTGACCGAAAATCAACTTCGAGGAACTTGTCGGTTCTAGGCGATAAGGCCGATCTCATGGTTTTCAAAGAAGCGGCACTCGGTAGCCACGTCAACTACGGAGCCGAATACATGGCTGCCGGAAGTTGTTGCGCCCAAATCCTTTGGGCGAGACGGCGACTAAGAGACTATGACGTCATTCGGAATGAAGTGCCGATATTCTGCGACGGTGCCGGTGCTATTGCAATCACTCGAACCACTGTACTACACACGAGATGCAAGCACGTGGACATTAGGCATCACTTCATTCGTGACCATGTCGAAAAGAAGGATATCGGGATGGAAAAAATCCCATCCCGACAAACAAAGGGCGATATTTTGACCAAGCCTCTAGTTGAATCCAGATTCAAAGAACTTTCAGTAGAGCTAGGTCTGTTGGATCCTACTAACCCCAGTCAGTAAGAAGGTTCCAAGAGAGGATCATTCAGTAAGGGGGAATGATCACTCTCAATGCTTGACTAAATTCGATACGTAGAGACGAGAAAACCATCTACACGAGGTATCGGTGACTACTATGTTCGGTGACGGGTTTGCGTATCTCTACTCAGTAGTAACGAATAAAACAGTAATGCATTTATGATGAAGATTCAGCATGCTATTAAATATCCTAAGTTTGTCATTTATTATTAACGGCTTATATTTATTGCACGACATTCCATACATAAGTTTGCTGAACTCTGCATGCATTTAATGCATGTCATCTCATAGTTACTACTTAGGCATATTTACAACTGGCTTTGACTTAGGCGGCTACTGTGATCATTACCTTTTTTAATATCCAATCTTAACCGTCCATATCATAAAGCAGATTTAAATTTTGCCTTTGATCGAAAACCGTTCACCTTCACGTTAGATATATATTTTTGATCATATCTTAGAAACCGCCATTACCGCACTTAAAATCCTCTGCATCCGAAAATTCTGAGATCATTTCATGCAATCCCCTCTTGCATATCCTTTTAGAATCTCAATGTCTCTTTCGGTATGCTTATTACAACTGCTACACGAATTAATTTTCTTTTTCAGAATCGCTATACAAACTGTTTTATTTAAATCGATACTGATAAATGCTAGTGTAACAGGTACAATGGCAAGTAAAAATATTTCGGTGTCTGCTCCAGCTAACATGCAAGAAATCCTGGACAAGGACCGTGTTTGGTTCGAGCCAACCATGGAGTTCGATGCATGTGATCTCGATTATATGGACGAGATCTTCTCAGCTCTTAGAGAGTCAGGGCTTGAAAGCTTTCTTTCAAGGAAGCCGACATACTTCCTCCCGAGGCAGGTGGCCGAAGTTTATCTTAACTCGACTCGGTGGCGGGGGACATAATCGGAAGATTCGCCGTTCACGAGATCAAGGATGCTTTTCCGATACTGAAGCAAATATCAATCAAGGAGGCGCTAAAGAGAAGTTTTGATCTGCCTTCTAAAGGAGACAGTACTGTGGGGTACAATGATGATCTTGTAGATGACTACTTGACAATATTCTGTGGAAAGCCCACGACCTTCAGAGCTGCTTTTCCTAAAAACAACATCTTTGCCTCGGTTCGAGCTTTGGCTTATATTGTGACGCGGCCTGCCGACCAGCCCAAGCGAGGCTCATTCGATCAAGTATCGAGGCTCAAGATCCAGCTCATGATGGCCATATATGATAGAGCTCAGATCAATTGGACAGAGTTCTTTATCCGTGAATTCATGGTTCAGGCGGCCAAATTCGACAAGGCCTCATGCACGCTGAGTGTAAAGGGCAAGCTTCTTTATGGACTGAAGCTGTCCATAATGATAGAGGATGTCTGTGGATCTAAACCAATAACCTACAATGACAAGGAGTATTTTAATGTGAAGAAGGTCGAGATTCCACAACAAGGCTGCTTTGCTCTTCGGCCAGATCGGGTCGAGTCCCTCAGCCGTAACTCGGCGGACTAAGCCTTGGCGAGGCTACACCCTCGAAGAAGAGAACACCTCCAGCCAAAAACTCCAAAGGCACCAGCTAAGAACGAGGAAAGCCATTCCGGACGTGCCCACTCGAACACGAGGTCTCTCCTCGAAGTTCTGCTTGCTCGAGGCTACTCGGCCAACCTATTCAGCCTCAGCGGCTGATAGACGAGTCAGAATCATCTGAGAAGACTCAATCAGTGGATAAGGCCGTCTCCAATGAGGAACCCGTAGAAGTGGAACAAGGGGATGCTACAGTAGCACATAGCGAAGAGATTCAGTATCTTGACAGCCCCCTCTCAGTTCCACCACTCAGCAGTGTGCCTCCTGCTGAGACTCAGACGTCTCCCATAGACTTGGAGTCTGAAACAACATCTGAAGAAGAGACAATTGGGATGGAAGCTTTAGTGATCGTATCCAGAGTATCCCGAGAGATTCTTCAACAGATTCCAGAGCTTGCTGACTACTCTGATTTGTTGCTCATTGCAAAATCAGCAAGGCTCCACATGTTGCTGCGATTTCAGGAGTGGCCCCATCTACAACGTCTAGTACTCCACTACTCCTGCCAGCAGCTTCATGAAGAAGAATTGAAGTTGAGGGAGCAAATAGGCTACTCTGAGCCTGCTGACCTCAGTACCATGGAGAACCTGAGGGCGGCTATGTTGGCAATGATACATGACAGGCAGCTAGCAACCGGCTCAGCACCCTCAGATGGATCAGACCACGATGGTCAAGATCCACCCAGTGATTCAGGGCCTGGAAAGCCTGATGAGGGAAATCCCCAGGACAAGGATACACATGCCACTGAACAAGCTCAAACTCCACTCCGTATCCTTGGACCTGCGAAGTCCACGGCTGGTGCTTCGTCCTCAGCAAAGCCCGCTAAGCTCTTGCTGGAGTCGACTTACGAAGCAGCGCCCAACCCAACTACCAAGAGATCTCGATCCGTAGCAAAAGCTCTCACCGCTCAGGGAATCCTGAATCGAGCTCTTGCGAAGGTCGTCCACAAGGTGTGGAAACAGACTACGCTAGCCACAACCACTGAGCTACAAGGGCTGAAAACATCAGTATCAAAATCAGCCGCCCATGTTGTCTCTACAATTGTATCCGAAGCTTTGGCTAAGCAGCAGAAGCAGTTTGATGATCAGCTCAGAATCATTCAGGAAGGACAAGCCAACCTTCTCAAAGCATTCAAGGCTTCAATGTCCACTCATACTGAGTCCTTCACTGAACAAGCTCAGGCCACGGAAACCCGACTTGACAACATTCAAGCCGGGTCGTGGAGGATAAGATTTACGAGAAGGCGACAAAATTCAAGGCGACGGTGACCTCTCCCATAAGCAATACTCGGAGGAACCGACTAATGAGAAGAATGATCGCACTTGGCGCCGACAAAGATCCATGATCGGTCGAACGCGTCCGCCGTCTACAAACGCCTAGACAAGAAGGTACTCGTCCCTACCCCGGCTATAATTGATGATGCCAAAATGGGGGAAGGAAAAGAGAAGAGTGCGAAGGAAAAGAGAAGAGTGCGAGAAGCCAACCCCTACCAAAGCTGCCTGCCAAATTACTTAAGGGGACAGCTTCACCGAGATCGAGAAAAAGACCAAGTCCGTGGCCGAGATAAGCGGGACTCGGACTCGGACTCGGACGGAGGGTAAGGCCCGGGGTGTCTTGGGCTGTGAGCACGGTTGAGGCCCGGCCCAAGTGGCTCGGGAACCCGGGCTACTCATGCGACCCGGACTCCAGCGATATTATCAAGGAAGTTGCGGGGTATCTTTGAGAAGGAAGAGTCGAGAAGAGGAAGAGGCTCCTCTCCCTCCACTGTTCGGGGAAAAGGCAAGAAAGTGTTGACTCTCCCAACTCCCTCCGGCCAAGAAAACGAAGAGATACATTTCGGCGAGGAGGAGGCTCAAATTGCAGTGATGAGAAGCAAGGGAGATTCTTTGAAATAGAAGGCTGCTAATAAACCAAAGTCTAAGCTTCGTCAAAGGAAAGACAAAATCTCCAACTCGAGGAGGAAGAAAGCCTGCTAGGATACCTCCAAGGAAGCGATTATCGAGGATGAAGAAGATAGGGAGAAAGAGAAGGAGCAAAAGCGGCAAAGCAGCGAGAAGCAAGGTACGTCGAAAAGAAAAATCAAGTACCCCTGCTTGAATGCGTAGACATTCCTCGAAAAGCCACCGAAGCCCAAGATGATGAGATTGAGGCCATATTCGACCAAATGAACGGATACTTATACGGGCGAAGAGGCTAGACAAGTTCAGGCTGCCAGAGACAGAATCTGGGAGGCAGACCTTGAAGCACTAAGGAAAAGGAATGAGGAAGAGGCTAGGCTGAGAGTACCTTCAAAAGCTGATATTCCTTATCGATACAGAAGGTCGGGAAGCCGGTGATGCGAAATCGCACGAGATGGCCAAAGATAGACAATTGGATACTGCTCAATTTACTCGAGAGATGGGAATCTGCAAAGATAGAGTTCATCAAGCGCAATTATTTACGGAGGTTACGGCCCACATGACTAAGGCCCGATGCCTACACGAGAATGGATGATGATAATTGAACTCGATCTATACATATACTTGCATAAAGCCATATACGAAGGTATAGAAGTCGGTGTTCGGAGCCCAAAATCATACCTCCACCTAGAAGAAATGATGACTCAATCCACTTTGGGGTAATAGAAGGCTGAAGTGAAGTATCTTTGCATCAAAAAGAGAACTGGACGAAGATGAGCCGGCGGACTTTGCTTTGCATACTTGAAGGCGAGGAAGAACACATACCGGATGTATGGAGTGCCATTTGCCCGAGACGCAATCTCAAGGATTCATGGACATGATCAAGCCGTTTAAGGGCTCCTAGGCTTAGTTCTGATCTTCCTAGCTTAGCAAGATTTGTAATTGTACTGGTCTGAATCATTCTTATATACAAATCTGATTTTGGCTCTGACAACCACTTGTTGTCTATTCAGCCGTGTTTGTATTATGCTTTAACACTCAGAATCACTGAAGTGATTACTGACTCACACACTCACTACTATTTACTTTCTAGTCAGTTTATTACTTTGTTAGATTCTGCTAGTCTAGTTTCTATATAATAAGGGAAATTGTGTTTTGCCCTGTTTTATCAGTAGTCTAGAACTGTTGGAACAACTCCACTGATCTTACCTGTAATATTGTAAGGGGCTCTGTTTCTGTTTGTTTAGTGTTAGCATAGATGACAGGTTTTGGCATCATCAAATAGGGGGAAATTGTTGGGTGATGATTCTGTCCTCAGCATAGTCTTACTTAGTGGGAAATGATTCTATCTTCTATACTGAACCATGCTCAGCTGCCTAGTGCTCTGATTGTTGAGAAGATTTGAAGATCCCAAAACCCTATCTGATTGGTGAACCATTCCGTTGTAATCGTTATTTGTCTCTGAGGTTTCAGACTCAGTAGACACTCTGCTCTGATCAAGGCGCTCAGTAGATTATATGCCTTAACACCAGAAGTAGAAGACTCGGTGATCTTGGACTCGGCGGGAGCGATATGCTGAAAGAGTCGGTGGAGCCCGGACTCGAGCGGAGGCGATTCAGCGAACTCGGGGCCGATCTTCGATAGACTTTCCTCGGCTATCTACCTACGAATACGGGATCGTACTCGGCATCGGCGACGGTCGGAAGCGTCAAATACTTTTGAAAGACAATCGGCATTGTCATATATGAGGAAGAGAGAAGTCGGCTTCGGTTTGCCTTGAAGTCTGTCTTTGTCTCAACCACTCTATCCACCTCGACGAATAACAAGAACACACGTGTCTTCTCACCTGCTAAAGCTGCAGTCAACCCTTTACCTAAAAAGGTGGGAAAGTACACTGTTACCTACTTCAAAAGAGCCGTTTGCTACCAAAAGAGAGAGAGAAAGGAAGATCGTCTCCAACGGATCTTTTCCAATCTCTGCTCTATAAATAGAGGGACATTTCAAGAAAGAGAGAGAGAGAATGCGCATAAGCTTAACGACGAGAACATACACAAGCATTCAAACGAGCTAGAACCAGAAAACCCTAAGTCTTCCGCAAGAACTTAAAGATCTATCTCCGGCGAAAGACTACCTTCTCAGCTCATAGGGAACCAAGCTAAATTGTTAGAAGAGCCTCTAGTATCCAAATTGACGATACACGAACCTAAAGCTTATTTCAGCGGTTCGTCGCCACTCTCTCATTCCCTATCCCTCTAACCCTAAGCTCAACAGAAAATACTCATAGCTTAGACGAAGGAGTTCATATTTGTCCCAATCCTTATTGTAAAAGGACTCCTTCACTGTTGGAGAAGGTTGTCAAACACTTTAGTTTGATGCCTTTGTAAACTGGGACTTGCTCGATATAATCCCCAAGCCACGGCTTTGTCTTGTGCACAAGGCGGCCGAGACTAACTCGGTATAATAAATAGCCTCTCGAACTTTCGAGACGGTGGACGTAGGATCGATTGATATCCGAACCACTTTAAAAATCATGTCTTGTTATTGCTTTCGATTCTTGTTGCATTGATTTTTCTTGTTCATACTGAAAATCTTCTTAAAATCATTCAACTGTCTCGGCCATCTTTGAGCTGTCTATTCTTGGCCCGAGACTTGCATAAAACGTTTTTCCACTCAACTGATTTGGGCCTACACTTTTCCGCACCGCTGAACTCTACCTGTTTGATATTGAATTCTGACTCAGTTAGCTAGCAGATCTCAGTAGAGTCAGACTCTTTGCCACACGATTCGGGAACGGCTATTTGGTACTGCTTTGAATTATTTCATGCGGCACTTTCTCGAACGGGGCTTGTTCGTGTTCGAAGTTGAGAAAATCGGAATCAAGTGTATTCACCCCCCCCCCTCTACACCTGACCGTACACTCGGGACCAACAACTGCATTCGAAATCATCTTACTTACTCATACTTTGCATAAAACATATTTAAAAGTGCACTAGCTAAAATTATTTGGTTTGCGAAAAACACGTTTTCAAATCGAGACGAAGTCATCGGGCCCCACATACTTATCCGCACTAAGTCTCCAATTGAGAATCAAATACTGACAAAAGTCAGTAGGAGAAACTCAGTTGTTGACTCACTCTGACCCGCGATCAGAAGGTTACTATTTGACATTGTTCATCAGTTGCAATCTACAGCTCAGCTGTCCTTCGCGTTTGAGAAAAAGAACTTGTACTCTGGTGTATTCACCCCCCCTCTACACCTGACACTCGTCTCCGAACCAACAACATGGTCGATTGGGATGTCAGTTGGAGCGCTTACACTTCTTTGGGGTAGACTGTGCTCGAACTCCTCTGTCTTTAATTCTGAAAAGATAACATCAGAAGTTAAAGCATTTAGATCAGAGCTACGTAAATAAGTAGCAAAATGAAGCCACTTAGGTCGTGGCAACGCTCTTAAGATCTTGGTGTTCATCTCTTTATTAGTGAACGTCTTTCCCAGCCCGTTGATCACATTGATCTGGTTTGTGAATTTGACGCTAAGCTCGTCAATGGACTCATTTGTTGCATGGCGAATGTTTCGAACTTTTGAAGCTCTAACTCGAGCTTTTTCTCTTTGATCTGTGGGGTTCCTTGGCTTAGTAAAGCTAGGGCATCCCAAAGTTCTTTCGTCGTCTTAGAATCTTGCACTATGCCGAGGTGTGAATCACTGAGCGTTGTCATGATTGCATTCCGCGCTACTCGATCTAGGTTGTGCAGTTTATTCTCTTTAGGCATGAAGGAGCCTTTATCTTTGAGAATCTTTGGCCCAATTTGTGCTCCTACACCTCCCACAGCAGGAAATTCGACACTGTCGATAATGGGAATGATTGGTCCTGTCTTGAGGACATTAGTCATGTTGTTATGCAGCGGTGTAGGTACGCCTCCATTCTGATGCGACATACCGTATAGTTCTCTACAGAGAACATCAGTACCATCCGAATACCTGACATATCAGACATGTTTAAGGAGATAGTATAAGGATGAATAAACAGATGCTCGTGCATTGAAAACATTTTTCAGGATCTGTTCGAGTAGACCAGTAAGTTCTCAAAACGATGATCAAAAGAACACCACCCTAATACCAATTGTTGGTCCAGAGGCGAGTATCAGGTGTAGACGGGGGGGGGGGGGTGAATACACCTGAGTCCAAGTTTTATCTCAAACGCAAAGGTCAGTCTATTACTGAGTTTGCTATTGAAGTTAAGCCTTCTGATCGCGGGGTAGAGTGATTCAACGACTGAATCCTTTCTACGAACTCATGTCAGTACTGAGAAACTTAGAAGATGAATAAGTGCGGAAATGTGTAGGTCCAGTTTTAGTTCGTCTCTTTGAAAAATGTTTTATACAAATCAAATTAGTTTTAGCTAGTGCACTTTTTAAAGCTGTTTTACAAAAAGTATGATTTTCCAAGCAGTTTACAATAGATGCAATAAAACAGTAAATGCCAGGAACAATTTTTGATGTGGTTCGGATACGCAAGATCCTCTATCCACGGTCCTGCTGAACATGATGTCTTGTTGATTAATCTGAGCAAGCCTCAACAAGGTTTCTGTGCACTGGACAGAACCTTCTAAGTTATAATCCTTAACAACTTTACAAAATCAAACCGAAGTTTGAAAGGATTTTGTCTCCAACTAAGAAGGAATTCTTACAATAAGAACATTTCACTAAAAGTGAACTCCTTCAAGTGTCTAAGTATATGATCTAATAAGGTTAGCTTAGAAAAGAGATCGGGAACAACTCAAGAGTGAAGAACTACTAGGATATCTATGGGATTTCTAGTTCTTCGCTGGATGTAACAGTGAGTTTGCTAGAGTGCTTGAGAATGTGTTCGTGAGGTTCTTGCGTTTCTGTTCCCTTTGGTCTGTTGTAGACACTTGAACTCTTCAAGATGATCTCTTTATATAGTCATGACCCATGTATAGATCCGATGGAGGGGACCATGCCAAGTGTCACAAGACTCCAAGAAAACGGCCATATAATGTGAATGTCGCCGCAGAGAGTTGTTGGCTTTATGTGCGTGAGAGCAGCTTTTGTGTCAGAGCATGTAAGCTTCGCTTGCTTCTCATTGGTCGAGGTATGGCGGTAGGTGAGACTTGTCAGACATCAGTCTTCTAGCTAAGTTGACTTACTCTGAACCTCGGACACAAGTGTTCATCTGCTGACATCCGACTGATAAAGGTCAGACTGTCGATTTTCCTTGTACGGACTGCAACTGAGTCGCAGCGCTTCAGTAGATCATGGCTGATCATACTAAGTCTTCTTTCTGAGTCGGCTGAAGAGTGATCTTCTACTGAGTGCTTCCAACAACTAACTCGAAGACAAACGACTGAGCTCTTAATTAGATAGAGCTCTACTGAACCGATGACAGACGTGGGGTTCTGGAACCTTAACTTCTCTACTAAAGTTCAGTCCAACAATTTACCCCATACAGGACTTAGACAAAATAATCTAGAAAGATCAAAGCAGGTCTAGCCTATTACATTATGTCGGTTCATCACACACTTAGAGGTTTTGGGATCTTCAATTTCTCATTAAAACATACAACAATCAATCAACATCAGAGGTACTGAATCATCTCCCTACAATTTTTCTCGTAAACATTGACTCATATCCTTAGATAAAATCTAACAATTTCCCCTAATGAAGAACTATGAATCATCTCCTGACTCATATCCCTACACCCTGTATTTAAAAATTATTATCTTATTATCTTATCGAATTTGATGATTTTTTACATTGGCCCAAGTCGAGACCAGAGAAAAATATTATCTTAGAGAGATTATTGATTTACCATATGGAGGTTCTACTATATCCTATTTTTTCTGTCATATTCATTCTCCCCTTCGCCTAACATTCTCTCCACGTAGATGACTAACTCGTAGCATTAACTCCATTACAACATTGAAATACATGCATTTATTTGATTAACTTCGTCCTTCAACTAAAACATTGGGGGTGATTTACGGTTAAAAAATTGAGAAAACGTCTTGAAGGGGAGGATGAATTGCCAGATAAAATTAAGATGTTTAGACTTATATGACACTGTTGGTCCGGAGACGAAGAGTCATGTGTAGAGGGGGGGTGAATACACACGAGCTCGGTTTCTTTTTCTCGGTGAAGGTCGGTGAGAGTTCGTTGATTGCAGCCGATGAACAATGCCAAATAAACCTTCGATCGCGGGACGAGTGGGTCGGCCCTGCTGAGCTCTCCCCTGCGGCGTCGTCGGTACTTTGAGACTCGGTCGAGAGGCGATGTGCGGAAAGTGTGGGGCCGGAATTTGTCTCTTTTGAAAACACGTTTTAGCAAATTAAATCTTTTGGTATGTGCGCTTTATAAAATACGTTATATGCGAAGCTTATGATTTGCAAGTCGGTTGAATGCTATGCAATAAAACGTGAAAAAAGAACACAAGCGATTTAACGTGGTTCGGTCTAAGTTATAGTCCTTAGCGACTTTACAATCCAAACCTAAGTTTGAAAGGGAGGGAATATTCTCCAACTAAGAAGGAGTTCTTACAATAAGAACAAATCACTAAAAGTGAACTCCTTCAAATCTAAGCTATAAATATGACAATGAGCTTAGTCTAAAGAAGAAAGGGATCTAAGAACTCTAGAGAGAAAAACTGAGAAATCTTCTAATTACGGAAGTTTTTCTCTGGATGATCTTTGAGTGTTCTAGAGCGTTTATGAACTTGAGCTTGTCCCTTCGAAATTCCGTCTCACGGAGCTTCAAATTCTTCTCTATTTATAGTTGTGAGCTATGGCATGTGTCCGTTGGAGAGGACGATGCCACGTGTCACAAGCTTCCAAGAAAACGGCCATTAATTCGAACTTGTTGCGGCGGGGGCGGTTAATGCGCTTGTTCATGAGAGCAACTTTGCTTGTGTAGAGTAGGTAAGCGTTGTCGGCTTCTCATTGGTCGAGGTTTGTAGTTGGTGAGAATGTCGAGTTGACCGTTCAACAACCTCGTATGTCTTCTACTTGAACTTTTCGAAAAGACTTGAATAGGCTGTGTCGCTTTCCGTAGGATACGGATGGCTGAAAAGTCTCTGTCTTCTTCGGTGAGTCGGTGACGGGACATCTTCGAGTAGGTCAGGCGGCGGCTAACGAAGGTCTTGTGCTTGTTTACGTTCTTCTGGCGATGACTATCAGGTGGGAGTAGTCTTCTGCGATGATTTGTCGGCTAATGCGTCTTCGGCGAGTGGAAGATCAGCTGGCGGCCCGAAGAACACAAGCGATTACAGCGATGACGTGGGGTTACGAAAAGTATCTTCGACGGAAGATCGGTCCAACAATTACCCCGTACAGGACTTAGACAAAATAATAAACAATTATATCAAGTCTAACCTATACATCAGCTAATCCTAACGACACACTAATCTACTGATATCAGCTAGGTTTTGGGATCTTCAATTCCATAGTACTACTATGATTTCCCCCAATTTTCTTTTGACCGAACAACAGCTGAGTATCATCTACTGACTCATATCCAACAATTTCCCCCTAATTGATGATGCCAAAACCTCTATCCTCTACCTTCTAAAACCTCTAAGTCTATAAAAGATGATATCCTACTGATAACACTTTCCCTTTATAATATTCTGAGGAGAAACTGATAAAAGAACTACAAGACTTCGGCGGGTGGGAGATAGGCAAAATCGAGAGCGGTTGTGAGTGTGTGTCGAATCACTTAGTGATCAGTCGTGAAAAACACGATGCAAAGAGCTGGAAGACAATGAGTAATTGTCTAACAAGCAATAGGAACTGATATATATAATCAATGATGTACAAGCTCCTACAACTATTACAACAGAAATCAAAAAGAAGGAGAAATCACTTTGCGGCGCTTGAAGCGTTGACTCCTTTTCTTGAAATCGGCGGACTTCTCGGCGGGAGGATCCGGTAATAATACTCTGTAAACTTCGATCCCGATCTCTGGATTTCTTCGTTGTCAAGAGGATTGTCAAGCGGCAAACCCGGATGGAAAGCGGCTTCCTCTATCTCTCTCTCAATGTCCTTCGTGCACGGCCGATCCACTAGCGGTTCTTGGCGGTGGAATACGTCGGAAAGGCAGGGGCACGGAAGGGAATATTCTGTTCTTCCATAATCTGTCTCGGCCCGATCTACGAATGAGACATCAAATCTCGAGATTAGTTCGTCGAATAAGCGATCGATTTGGACGGTCGAGAGGATAAATGCGCCATACAAAATAGCCTTTAATAAAATCCTCTTTCGGCCTTTCCCAATGGACGTTCATATCGGTCGGCACCCATTTATCCACATGCGGGATAGGAATATTCTTAACATATGGGCCCCCGATGAACTTGGATCCTCTTGGGATCTGCCTCCTCGGATCAGTGGCGGCTTGAGAGATAAGCTACGCATTTTCGCCAAGTCGGCCATCCTTTTCTTTTCGCGGAGTGCGGTGCTCTCTTGTCTCCTCGCTCGAGCTCGAGACCTTGCGGCGTCGCCTCCCGGGTCGCTTGATCTTCCGCTATCCGCTCGGGTGTTAGAGTAGAAGTGGGAATACTACGAGTAGTAGCTTGGATCTCGGTCGGAAGAGCACTTAGCAAAATGCGCTTGGGCTTTCTTCTTACGCTCTTCGACCGACCCGACCTTTTTCTTGCCTTTGCCCTTAACGGCTTTGCCCTTGGGCTTCTTTCTTTGACCTGCTTTGCCTCTTCAAGGCGACGCTCATGGTCGAGCTTATCCTGCATTTGTTGGGCAATTTTGAGGTCATAAGCCTCTTGCTCAGCTTTTGATTTGAACTTATGGAGAGGGGAGGAAGGAGGAGTAGATACGGTTGCAATCTCCTTCCCCGGCCTCTGCGGTGGCAATTGTTCGAGCTCGGGCTCTTCTTCTTACGTCTCTGCCTGTCAATAAAGTTTGCTACTTCTTCAATGTGAGCGGCGAGAAGAGGAGATGGGGGGTTGGGCTGAAGTGGGAATTCTAGGAGAAGGACCTCAGATGAGTTCTTATCCTGAGTAGTAGAGGGTCCTTCCTCCTGAGCCCTTTCCCCCTGAGTCTGTGCGGGTTCTTCAGCTATGGAGGGTCTCTCCTCCTGAACCCTTTTCCTGATAATCTGTACATCAGCTGTATCCGTTCCAGGTTCATCTTTTATTATACCTTCCCCCTTTTTGGCATCAGCAGCCTTATCAAGGTTGGTACGGATAGCTGTGACATCTTTCTCGTGCTTGTATACTGAGTCCTTGATCTGAGTAACTGTAGAGTCGAAGTCCTTGACCAAGTCACACTATTGCTCCCAGTCCTTCTCTTGATCTACCCTAGATCGATTGAGATGAGCAACTGACTCCTGGCGGAGTTTCAGCAGGGCTAGATCATTGGATTCCTTCATCTCCTTCGAATCTCTTTCAAAGCCTCGGCTGTTGCTTAATAGCGATCCGGAGAGGCTGTTTGTAGCCAACTTGTTCCTCTCATCCATTTGAGCTTGGGTATTGTGAGAGCATGAGTTAGGCTTTGCTCGGTAAATGTTTTGTCTTGAGCTTGGAGCGGCAAGCGACTCCGTGCGGATAGATGCGCTTTACTGCGCTATCAAAACACTGCTTCGATCATCTCCTTAAAATCGGGCTGCGAAGGAGCCTCTTGAGGAAGTGGAGATGCCGGCGGCTAGCTTATTCGAGGCTATCGATCTGCGCCTTCGTATACTTCTCCCATTTGATATGGACGTCTTTGGCGAGAAGTCTGCTTTTTAGCTCCTTGGCGTCGATCGCCTTATTCGCCGATTTGGAGGACACGGAACCAATGGGTTGAATGCGGTAAGAGCTTGTTCCGAGCCTTTGATCAAAAAACACGAGGGCTGCTCCCGGCTGTGCCCGGAGCGCCTTGAGCCTCACCCGATGTACCGGGGGGTGGTGATTGGCTCTTCTCATGGGGAGTTGGTCCCTCGGCGAGCCTCCCAACTCTGCATCCTTGGGGTTGCCTTCCATCTCCTGATCTTGTTCTTGGTCATCACCCTCATCGGCGGGGAGGAGATGGAGGCGGAGCATTGCGGCGGGAGGCGTGGTACGCGAGGCTAAGAAGATAGAGCATAGCGGCTCGAAGATCCTCGAAGGACGCCAAATCAGGTGGCTCCCCGAATCCGATCTCTGCTCTGTAAATCTTGCTCCTCTGTCGGTAGATCGATGGTCGGCGAGTTCTTGCAAAATCTATCGAGAATATCCCGAGTTAAGAACCTCGGTAGCATCCGAACTCTTGTCACGATGGCAATGTCAACCAAGTCTTCATGCTCGGCTATCTCACGGAATCGATCGTGAATCTCGGATGTAGCACGTAGGCGAGTGGTATGGTTGTTGTCCATTCGGTCTCTTCGATTGGCTCTCGAATGTCCGGCGGAGTGTCATCGGAGGCGATGACTTGAGCTTTGTCCTTGAGGGTGGCTCCTTCCATCCACGTGTCGGAGTCCAAGGTTTGCTCATCTTGAGGTGGAGGAGGAGCTGTTCTATGACGGTTATCGGGTGAGCCACAATGACCTCGGTGGTCGTGGCTTGATAAGCCTCCTCCTCTTGGACACATCGGCGGGAGATGGCGGGGGGGGAGCAGCTCTCTTACGCTCGGGTGGCCCTTTGCCAATTGACTTCTCCGTCGCTTCTTTAGTCTTAAACTTTATCAGCTTAGTGTTGTACAGTTTTGAGTCTTCGAAAGCTGAGTTCCTCTGTACAACACTCTCTATTAGGACAGACATCTTAGTCCCGAATAGAAGCTTACCTGTACTTGCCAACCTCCTCTCGCCAGTGGGTAGAGTAGTGAATTTCTGGGCTTGGGCTTTCATCTGAGTCGTGTAAGAGTCAGCCCAGTTCACTTCTACTCCGTCATCAATAGCCATCATCAGCTGAATCCTAGGTTTGGACAATTGATCATACGATCCAGCTGAGCTTGTCAGTATGTGCGAGACCACATACGCTAAACCTCTGTACTGAGGTAGCAAAAGATTCCTCGGGAGAGCTTTCTTGAACGTCAGATCACTGCGTCCACAGAACTTTTGTATATAGGCATTGATCTCCCTTTCCTTATATCCGATAGGTGAGATACCAGAATTAGGAAGTTGAAACGCGAGGACTAGAGCCTCTCGGATGTTGAAGGTGTGCTGAGTCGGCTTCCACTTGTTCGGAGTTGTTTCTCTCATGTATGAGAAGGAAGCTTCTTCTCCTCCGGGCGGCCCACCTGAGTTCCGGTTGAAATACGCTTCTGCCACTTGCCTTGGCAGATGGGCACGCGGATGCTTGGTCACAAGGGTCTCCAACCCTGACCTCTCCAGAGCATCGAACATTGGCTCCAGATACGGAATGTCCACCTGACGAAGAGCCATTGTGGGTTCGAACTAAATATGGAGGGCCATAATCTCCACTATTGGTTCGGGGAGTGCTATCGGTCGCCATAGAAATCTCGCAAAACACATGTTAGCACTTGAAAATAGAGTAAGTCGGTAGTTGTCGGCAGATTTGAATACATTACAGTATGAGAGCTTGAGAGATGCACGAGCAAAGCAGTTATAAGAAGTTTGAGATGGAAACTGATTTGCGATAAAAGCTCTTAGGATTTGATAATGGCGAAAAGTGAGGAAAAAGATAGAAGATGAAAGATTTTGTATATATTGACTTGATTGCACGTTTTAATCTAACGGCTGAGTTTTAATCTTCCATATCTATAGACGGCTGAGATTAAAATTTATAAAAGGAATGATTACCAAAGCCGCCTCAAACATAGATTTACGTAATAAGGGTAAGTGAGAAGACATGCATTGAATGCGCGACAGACAGCATTAATTACTCAGTTTATGCGAATGAAAAGGTTTTCTACTGACCTTTCCTTAAACTATTAATGGCGGGAAATGAATGCACATTAACTATTGAGTGTGAGCGGCCCGATGCGAATAAATGCGAGCATGCTTCAAAAAAAAATAAGTACACAAAATTACGCAAACCTCTTCGGTTGAACTTATCGGTGGTTACCGGGTTATGTATAAGGAGGACCTCTTGGTGAACTTATCAGGGTTACCGTTATGTATAAGGAGAATGGTTGTCATGCGATGACTATGTTCCCCCTTCTTGCGTATGCAGTATGACTTTCCCAACCGAGTCACCTGTACTTAGTTATCGACTTTGTCGTGCGATTCCTTATGCTTGATACCAATTGTTACCAATTGTTGGGCGATGATGTTCTCGGTAGTCGGTATCTGCGACGCATCTCGGTAGGATCCGATAGACCTAGCTCGGTGATAGTTCTCCCGAACTTTGTTCTCGGCTAGTGGTTTGGTCGGTATATACGCCCTTTTGCTTATCGGTATGGATCTTCTCCATCACGATATCCTTTTTCTCGACATGGTCTCACGATGAAGTGGTGTCGGATATCCACGTGCTTGCATTTGGTATGTAGAAGCCGGGTTACGAGTTATGGCAATTGCACTTGTGGAGTCGCAGTAGATGGGCACTTCATCCTGAGTTATACCATAATCTCTAAGTTATTGTCGAAGCCAAAGGATTTGGGCACAACAACTTCCTGCAGCCATGTACTCAGCTTCAGTAGTGGACGTTGCTACTGAATACTGCTTCTTTGAAAACCAAGAAATCAGTTTGTTGCCTAGGAACTGACAAGTTCCGGAAGTTGACTTTCGATCTATCCTGCATCCTGCATAATCAGCATCAGAATAACCTGTCAGTATTAAGTTATCATCAGCAGGATACCATAACCCAGCATCAGGTGTTCCTCTTAAATAGCGCAGAATCTTCTTCGCTGAGTCTAAATGACTTGGCTTGGGATTTGCTTGGAATCTTGCGCATACACCTACATCATAAGTTATGTCAGGACGGCTAGCTGTTAAATAAAGTAAGGAGCCTATAATAGCTCTATAGTCAGTAGAGTTAACAGAAGCTCCCTCTTTGTCTAGATCGATTTTAAAATTCGTGTTCATGGGGATTTTGGTGGGCTTCTTTGAGTCGCGGCCGAATCTCTTGAGAAGATCTTGAGTGTATTTGGCTTGATTGATGAAGATTCCTTCGGTGATTGCTTCACTTGAAATCCAAGGAAATAATTCATCTCTCCCATCATGGACATCTCGAATTTCTCCTTCATCCACTTCCTCGAACTGCTGGCATGCGATCTACTGTCCCCTTCTGAAAACCTTTACGAAGTAGAAAGTCGATAGGGTATCATACCAAGCCACAGGTGCTTGTTTTAACCCATCTGAGCTTTTACGAGCTGTACACACTGATGTCCCTACGGAAAGCGGGGCGGTTGTTCCACGTAGACTTCTTCCTTCAGAACGCCGTTCAGAAAAGCTGACTTCACATCCATCTGATATACTTTAAATCCTTGATGTGTTGCATAAGCTAGGAAAAGACGAATGGCTTCCAATCGCGGCCCGGAGCGAACGTTTCATCAAAGTCGATTCCCTACTGCTTTGTTGTATCCTTTAGCAACTAGTCGAGCTTTATTTCGACAATGACGTTGTTTTCATCTCGCTTGTTCTTGAAGACCCACTTAGTACCAATCACGTGTTGATGTCTCAGGTGCGTCAACAAGCTCCCATACTTCATTTCGACGGGCTTGGTTCGGCTCTTCTTGCATGGCTATGATCCGGTCGGCATCATTAAGTGCGTCCTCTATCGGCGAGGTTCTTACGTAGACGAGAAAACAAGAGTAAAGTGAGCTTTCTCCTTGACTTAATCTTGATCTCGTCCTTATAGTTGCTTGATGGATCTCCAATGATAAGATCGAAGAATGAGCATTGAGCCACGAGCGCTTGAGTCGGGCTTCTTCTTCGATACTACTTACGCACGGTCGGTAGGAGTGTTAGGCATTTCGATAGTATTGCGTTACGTGGCTTGTAGCAATTCGGTAAGAAGGTTAGGATCTCTTGAGTTTCCGGGGTTCGAGGGCATTTAGCTCGGGAACATTAATCGTTCCCCACGAGTTTATATTCTCGGTAGAGGTCTCGATTACCACTTGGGCTTCCTCATCGACCGATGTTACCGGTTGTTGATTCTATTTGGGAGAATCAACCAGGTCGGCTCACGTTGCTTGTTGGTGAGTCCGAATTTCTTCATCGTCGACTCATCATCCCAACAATGCTTGGATCTTTTCGGCTTTATCATTCGATCAGAGATCCACGTAGCTTGCTTCGACATCTTGATATTTGACTTTGTATCTTTCCTGTTCTCGGTAACAAACTCATCAAAAACAACATGAGGGCTTTCCTCCACGCAAAGAGTCCGATAGTTAAATACTCGAAGGCTTTGCTTGACTCGGGAGTATCCTAAGAATACTCCTTGATCGGATTTGCTATCAAAGACCTTCAACTGATCTTTCCCATTATTGTGGATAAAGCGAGGACGGCCGAAAACATGAAAATGAGAAATAGAAGGAATTCTCCCTTTCCACGGTTCGTAAGGCGTCTTCATGTGTTCTTTGTGTCGGTAGTGAGCGATTACGAGTGTAACGGGCGGTGTCGGTAGCATCGGCCCGAACTTCGAGGGTAGTCCAGAATCTGCGAGGAGCGTTCTTGCTGCTTCTTTGAGTGTTCTGTTCTTTCGTTCAGCAAGTCCGTTCTGCTGAGGGGTGCGTGCAGCTGATGTCTCGTGTTGAATTCCCTCTTTATCACAGTACTCTTTAACTACTGAGTTCATGAACTCTGTTCCTCTGTCTGAGTGTATCCTTTGAATCTTGATGTTCTTTTCCACATTGAGTTTCTTCAGCAGATTGGGCAACTCAGTTTGAACATCAGATTTATTGGCGATGAAGATGACCTAAGAATATCTCGAGTAGTCGTCTATCACAACAAGGGCATACTTCTTGCCTCTTATAGTCACTGGAGAGACTGGCCCGAATAAGTCCATGTGGAGCAGCTGAAGGATTCCATCAGTGGAAGGTGAAGGAATAGGTGGATGACTTTTCTTTGTCTACTTTCCCTTCAGGCACGCTTCACAATTTCTGTCTTTGATAAACGATTCGTTGGGCAGTCCTCTGACTTTAGAGTTCTTGACAAGCTTGTTCATGGTCTTGAAGTTCAGGTGGCTGAGTCTCTTGTGCCATAGCCGACCGACTTGTCACCTCGATTTAGTACGTGCGAGCAAGCAAGCCTCGGGTTACTGCGGTATTCCGGTTTGCAACATAGATGTTCTTCCTCCGCGAACACGATAACAACTGTTTTCCCCTGTAGATTTGTCAACAATATCACGAAACCGGCGTCAAAGATTACTCTGTTAAGATTATCACGGAATTGACTAGCGAAAGGAGATTATGTTGAAGTCCTTCAACATATGTTACTCTTAGGGCTGTGGCGATCCCAATGTTCGGCGTTCCGTATCTCCTTGTATAGCCTTTGGAATTGTCACCGAATTCAATGCAGGGACCATCTTCTTGTACGTAGTTGGTCGGCGAGCTCTTACGGTATGTCATGTGTCTTGAGCGGCCGCTGTCCACTATCCACGGGTCCTTATGCACTGCCAAAGCGAGGGCATTTTTAGGTACCCTTTGGTTCGATTGGGTCCTTACGGGTTAGTGGGTGATTTCGGAACCCAGATCTGCCTAGGAACCTTAGAAGTCCTGAGACTTCTTCTTCGAACCTTGTCAGCTTTCTTCTCCACAGGACACGGAGATGCTCGACTTCCCTGCGATTTTGGGTTCGGGCGCTTTCTTCTTCGAGTCTTAGCGTTTCTCCCGACCACAGGCTCATAGTAGTACGAACCGGCCCGGCCGGATGCTCATATAATGGCTCTCTATCTTTGTTACGCCCATCGACCTTCTTGGTTCCCCCTGAGTTTGATTGTGGTGTCCTGGGGCTGGAACCATTAGTCAGCTGTTTCTTATGGTTGCTCGGTTGAGGTGCAATTTCTTTCTGTTTGTTCTTCGCCTGAGGTGTAGTGTCAGCAGCTTGCACTTTCCCTCTGACGAACCTATCAGCTAGCAATTCTGAGCTTTTTGAGGTAGAAGCTTCGTGTGTATAACCAAGGCCTTCTTTCACAGCAGTTGGCCGTTGTGCTCTAAGCATGCTTTCAAGCTTCTCCTTCGCTCCCGGGTATTGTTCGGTCATCAAACCTCTCCGGACCTCGTCGCTCCTTACGAGTGAGTCGATAGTCGTGCTGCACGTGCGCGAGCTTCGACTAAGCTTGGCTATTTCGGTCTCTTTCTCGAGAATTGTCCTTGGTCGGGCGAGATCGAGTCTCTTGAAGTCGAGACTTAGTCATAAGAGATTCAATCTCTTCCTTGAGTCTCGCAACTAGATCCGCTGACTCGGTAGAAACCGACAATCGAGAAGAAAGTCTCGATTCTCGGCCTTTACTGTTCAAGTTCTCGGATGGTTCTGCTTGAACTCTGCTTTCGGTGAATCTGTTCCTCTAGCGGATCGTCGTAGGCTTGTACCACATCTAGAGGATCATCTATGACCGAGCACGTGTCTTGTGTCTTTGTGTGAAGAAGAGGTAATAATGTGTTTAGAATTTACCTCGGCCTCTTCTCCGGCCATCGAGACGGTATTCGGTGACTTCATCGAGGGCTGTCTCTGCGACCTCAAGCTGCGACGAATGCGGCTTCGTCTTGAGAAGAATACATGAATGTATCCTCCTCAATTGAGTTGTCGGATATCTCTCCGGCTATATAGGCCTGCCGTCTCTCGGCGAATTTCTTTCTCTGGCTTTGCCGTTACGCTCTTTGAGCGGTGAGGGTTCGGGACAATCGTGCGATAGTGTCCCTCCTTCTTGCGGTTGTAGCGGTGGATGTTCTGCTTTGCTCTTACCAGGTGAGTCTTTAGACGGGTGGCGGGCGAGCTCCGATTTCTGCATTCGGTAGAAGGATTAGATTCTTCTTTCTTATGATAGTCTTTCTTACGAAGAAGAATCTCGGTTGTATTTCCTCGGCTTTCGACTCTCTCTTTTTCCCTCGATATTTGAGAGCCATCGGTGCTTAGGCGGTCGGGGCTGAAGTCTCGAGAAGACTTTGCTGCGATGTGGCCACATCTTTGCTTGAGGAAATAGGCTTGGCTCCGGTATTCTTGTTGTTGCCTTGAAGGCGTGATCGAAGCGTGTGTCGGTTTGGAGCGCTTAAGCACTTTTGGGGTAGGCTATGCTCGAATTCATCCGATTTTAATTACGAAAATATAACATCGGGAGTTAGAGCATTTAGATCGGAGAGCGACGTAAATAAGTAGCAAATGGAAGCCACTTACGTCGGGCGACGCTCTCAAGATCTTGGTGTTCATCTCCTTGTTGGTGAACGACCTCCCGGCCCATTGATGACATTGACTTGATTGGTGAATCGACACTCGGCTCGTCAATGGTTTCGATGAGGCTCCATTGCAAAGGCGTCGAACTTACGAAGCTTTAGCTCGAGCTTGTTTTCTTTGATCGAGGGGTTCCATGGCTCGGTACGGCCCAGGCGTCCCATAGCTCTTTTCGCCGTCTTGCAATCCTGTACCCTTCCGAGGTGTGAGTCGGCTGGCGTAGTCGGTATGGCATTACGCGCGACTCGGTCGAGGTTGTGCGACTTCTTTTCTTCGGGCGTGAAGCGGATTTATCTTTGGGAACCTTAGCACCGGTTTGTGCTCCCACGCCTCCTCCGGCGCAAATACTACGTTGTTGATCATGGGAATGATCGGTCCGACTCTAGGACATCGACATCTTTGTCGTGGAGTGACGTTAGGTGTGCCTCCATACGTACGCGCCATACCAGTGTAGTTCTCTATTGAGAACATCGGTACCATCCTAATACGACATATCGAGACATTGTAAGAGTAAGAGTATAAGGATGCTTTGAAAAGATGCTTATGCGGTGAAAACGGTTTTCGGGATCGGTTCGAGAGGACCGGTATTTCGAGCCGGCGATCGGTTGAACACCGTGAGCTCGATACCAATTGTTGGTCCGGAGACGAAGAGTCGGAGTGTAGAGGGGGGTGAATACACACGAGCTCGGTTTCTTTTTCTCGGTGAAGGTTAGGCGAGGTTTGTTGATTGCAAGCCGATGAACGAGTGCGAAATAAACCTTCGATCTCGGGACGGAGTGGGTCGGCCTGCGAGCTCTCCTGGCGGCCGTCGTCGGTACTTTGAGACTCGGTCGAGGGGCGATGAGCGGAAAGTGTGGGGCCCGAATTTGTCTCTTTTGAAAACACGTTTTAGCAAATTAAATCTTTTGGTTGTGCGCTTTATAAAATACGTTATATGCGAAGCTTATGATTTGCAAGTCGGTTGAATGCTATGTCGGATAAAACGGTAAAAAGAACACAAGTGATTTAACGTGGTTCGGATACGCAAGATCCTACGTCCACGGTCTGAACAAGGCGGGAGAACTTGTTGATTATTCTGAGCAAGCCTCGGCGGGGATGCTGTGCCTTTGGACGGTTCCCTCTAAGTTATAGTCCTTAGCGACTTTACAATCGAGCCTAAGTTTGAAAGGGAGGGAATATTCTCCAACTAAGAAGGAGTTCTTACAATAAGAACAATTCACTAAAAGTGAACTCCTTCAAATCTAAGCTATAAATATGACAATGAGCTTAGTGCAGAGAAGAAAGGGATCTAAGAACTCTAGAGAGAAAAAGCGAGAAATCTTCTAATTACGCAAGTTTTTCTCCGGATGATCTTTGAGTGTTCTAGAGCGTTTATGAACTTGAGCTTGTCCCTTCGAAATTCCGTCTCACGGGCCTTCAAATTCTTCTCTATTTATAGTTGTGAGCTATGGCATATGTCCGTTGGAGAGGGACGATGCCACGTGTCACAAGCTTCCAAGAAAAAAGGCCATTAATTCGAACTTGTTGTAGCAGGGCAGTTAATGCACTGTTTATGAGAGCAGCTTTACTGTGTAGAGTAGGTAAGCGTTGTCGGCTTCTCATTGGTCAAGGTTTGTAGTTGGTGAGAATGTCGAGTTGGCCGTTCAACAACCTCGTATGTCTTCTGCTTGAACTTTTCGAAAAGACTTGAATAGGTTTGGGTCGCTTTCAGTAGGATCCGATGGGCCGAAAAGTCTCTGTCTTGTTCGTTGAGTCGGTGACGGGACATCTACGAGTAGGTCGGTGGCGGCTAACGAAGGTGCTTGTGCTTGTTTACGTTCTTCTGGCGATGACTATCGGTGGGAGTAGTCTTCTGCGATGATTTGTCGGTGATCTGTTTCTTCGGCCGAGTGGAAGATCGTTCTTGGCCGAAGAACACAAGCGATTACAGCGATGACGTGGGGTTACGAAAAGTATCTTCGACGGAAGATTAGTCCAACAATTACCCCGTACGGGACTTAGACAAAATAAAAAACAATTATATCAAGTCTAACCTATACATCGGCTAATCCTCAGCGACACACTAATCTCTTGATATCGGCTAGGTTTTAGGATCTTCAATTCCATAGTACTACTATAATTTCCCCCGATTTTCTTTTGACCGAACAACGGTGAGTATCATCTCTCGGCTTCATATCCAGCCAGGACACAAGTAATAGATGAATGACAAACTTGAATGTTATCGAGAAGGTGGAGGGACGAGTGTTGCCACAAAATTGAGATATTTAAGCTTTATATGAGTCTATTAAAAAAATAGAAATATATAAAAGGTGGAGGATTAATCGACGGTTTACTCAATTAAGATCTATAAACGAGCAATTAGTAGTAATTACTCAAGTTTATAAACATGAGATGGGCTATCCGACATTTATGTGGAATGTGATAATCCTATTATTATGGGATTTTCTTATACTAAGTTACTTTCCTTTCATATACAACAGTATATATTTTCTATATTAAAATATATTATGTGTGTAATAACACTTATTATACATACTTATATTCAAAAAAGAAAAACACCCTTAAAACAAAGAGAAGAGACAAATGTTATTAAGGTCATAATTGTCATGCTTTACCCACCAACTCTTCTCCAAACTTTCTTCGCTGTGTTGCGGAGAAAGCAATTCATATGAGTCTTACTCATTTTTCTTTCCTTTTTCTCTCTTCTCTTCTCAATGAGATACCAAAAATTCTACCTTTTCACCTATTTCATTCGCTAACTTCTTTCCTCTTAACTTCTATAGAAACAAATTTGAAGCCTTCAGTGGAAAGTTCGGAAACCTTTTTGAAGCATTCAATGGAAGTCTCACTACATGAAATGAAAACTCCGTTGAATATTTTTCTAGTTAAAACCATAACCCCACAATGAAAGATCATGCATAGTGCAAGCAATGCATAAATAATAATCTTGAAATTCCTTTCATAACTTGAGCATCACAATTACTATTTCTATGCATCGCCCGGATCATGACATGAAAATATGAGATGTATGATGTGAGTATAAGAAGACTCGATGAGAAATTGCATTTATACAATGTAGTCGTTCATAATTCTAAGTAATCATGCACATGAGATTAAACTTTTTGCTATTTAACACAGTAAATATTTTCATGTATTTAAGTAGTCCAAAAAATTTGAAAAAATTTCATATATTTCTAAAATTCTGATTTATATTCCAATTTCTAGAAATGGGAGATCGTGTCCATCCATTTGATCAATTGAAACGATCTAGATATATTTATATTCGCATATTAGGTATAGTTTTATAACATTTCTTCTCTAAACTATTAAAATCTCAAAACATAAATCCCTCCAACATCTTCACTACTAGAAAAACGACCATAGACAATGTGGTTAATGCTTATGGCAAAATTTACCATTGTCGTAGATGGCGTTGTCGTAGAGGTTCACTCATAGGCAATGATTTTAGCGTTGTCGAAGTTATCTTTGACAACGGTTAAATACCTATTTTTCAACCATTGTTGTCAGTATATTTGACAACCATTGTTGTAGGGGTCTTTCACACCGATTGAAAACCCTTCTCGTTATTTTTTATATTGTTGTCGAAAATCGTGTTGTCGTAGGCATATATTATAGAGAATGATTGAAAACCGTTATTCTAGATAACTTCGACATTGGTTTAAAATCATTGCTATGAGTAAACCTCTACAATAACACCATCTACAACAATAGTAAGTTTTGACATAGACAACGGTTTTAAATCTTTGTTGTAAATGTTTTCCACAAGTGTATTTATTTAACAGACAACAATTTTAAAGTGGTGTTGTTTTTACTTACTACAACAATCTTATATAAAAGACAACGGTTTTTATGTGTTGTCATATTTCTTTTTAACAACGTTTTTTATTTTATTTACAATAGTTAATAAATGTTGTCATAAATATATTCAACAACCCTTAATAAACATTAGACAATACTTTTTAGCATTGTCATGTGTATCTACGACAACGTTTACCACCAGATCCTTCCTTTTACCACTACAAATAATAGAAACCAGTAAATGAACCAAAATATAATATCTTAACATATGATCCTTGTCCATAAACTCAATATCATTGAAATAATTCATTGTTAGCTGGATAAAATATCAATGTTTATACAAATATAAAAAGGAAACACTTGTTCAGTAGAAAACAAACTAAAAATCCTCTGAATGCATGCTACATAAAGTAGTGTAGCTTGTTGTTGATGAAGTACTAACAACAAAACATAATAACATTATCACAGCCCATTGTTCGGAAGAGGGGCATGTGACAGGGTAGTGTGAATACATAGGAATTTAAGGAGGAATAATAATTCATATTAAGGGATAAAACAAATTGATTGAAGGAAATTAAATTCATGAGTTCTCCATAATCCGGTTTTATCCAAAAGTGTGACTCGTACATGAACATATAGAGATAATACAATTTGGCTAAAAATATAGATAAGTCGATAGGGATAAGTCAGACGTGGCGATTGACAAAATAACATCATTTCTAGAGGTGGACAAAAAAGCAATGAAGCACGGCGGAAAATAATTTGGTAGGCGGCAACCCTCGCCTCGGCTCCGCCCATTTGCACGTGCGACTCGGCACGAAAAATATTTTTGAAAATTTTTGGGGTGAGTACTAGTATACCCGGTGGACGGAGACATTTAATAAAACGGTTTATAATTGGCGGTTATCCAAAGCATAACACATATCTTAGGAGGTTTTAAAACGAAAGAGCAAAGAGCTCCTAAGTATACCAAAACATTTCCTTTAACATTCGTGCGCACTAGCGGCGTTCTCGTAGTTACTCTTGTGATCCGGAGCGAATCCACGTCGAGCCTTTTCATTTGAGTCTCGAGCCATTACTCGAGTACTCTCACATATATAGGATATCGGGCATTTCCCAGTTATCCTTTCCATAGGTTAGTGCGCGGTGGAGATCAAACCGGTGTACATCTCAACGGGGGTGTACACAATTCTTAAAGCGACGTGTTAGGTCGGAATGATAATTTCGATTAACCATACAAGTGCATTAAACATATTCGACCGCGCGTAGAAAATTTTCAATGTATATACGCATTTCATGTATAGCGATGCTTAATAACTTCAAGATAGGTTTTCTTTGGAAAATAAAGCCCACCTCGTGGCGTTGTAGTACTTCCCGTAGCAAAATCCGAGGTCACTTTGCCCTTCCTTGGTGGGTCCTACAAGAGAGACCTAAATTTAATTAGGGTTCAACCACTAAGATTCTAAAATTTCTTGAATTTTAGACCACACGATTGCTCTTAGCGGATAATGTTTCCGGTTATTTTATACGGATTTTACTAGGCTATACTTCTCGAAAAACCCGAGTTCAAATTCGATCTCGGCGCATGGGAGCATATGTTATGTGATGCGGTTAAATATCGAGTCTTTTCGTCCACTAACTTAGATGTGTTAGTGTTGGTTTACACTTAGAATTATAAGGCTGATATGATTTTGTGGTGACTTCCGGCTAATATACCTGACGATCCGACGTTAGTTTATTTTCTCGTTCGAAGCCATTTCAAATCCGAACTCGGCATGTAAACTTCGTACCGGTGAGGGTATTGGCTGCACTGCCACCTCTGCTTCGCCGGTCGATAACTAATTGATTAGGGCTCCGTATTGTGCGTTTAGCATGGCGTTGGGTAGCTAACGAGAAGAGCTTTCTAACGATAAAAGGGTCGCTGAATTTCGACAAGGAACGAAGCTTGTAGGCAACTTTAAAGTTGACCTACTTGCTCAGCCGAGAAAAATAGGGCGTTTCCACAGTGCGTTTTCTCCGCTGCATAACTTCGCGATACGAACTCCAAATGACGAACGGAAGGTGTTTAGGGATAGTCAGAGTGACAAGGTTCAAGATGGTATAGGCCTCAGAGCCATTGGATTGAAGGGTGGTTCAGAAATCGAGCCGCAAGTCGGCTAGTCGCAGAGCCATTTGGGTATTTAAATCTGTAACTTATTTAGTGTGTTAAAGAGTGATTTTTGTCGGGCTATATCTCATTGGTCGGAAATCCATTTTACGAACGCGGAGATGTTTTGGAAAGCTTGTTACATGAGCTCTCTTGTGATATGAGGTTTATAGGTTTTGGTTTCGTAGATTTGTCACAATTCGAATCAAAAAGTGCTATCCAGCACAACCTCGCCAGCTTGGCAGTTTCAAGAGGGAGTTTTCCGGGATGCGTAACTTCCTTCCACGAACTCCCATTGACGAACGGTCGACGGTCATGGAAACACAGAACTACAAGGATTATGAGGGTATTCGATTTGGGATTTTTGGCCCAGTAGGTTGCCCGGAAAGTTCATCGGAAAGTTGCTGTTTCGTTGATCGTTAAGCAGGGGCTGGTTCGGCGGGCATTTTCATCGCGGCATAACTTCTCGATCGGGGTTCTGATTTGCGCACCGAAAAATGCGCTGGGAATCCAGCAGAGATCTTTCTACGACAACTAACTTGCTAAGTTTCGTTTGCTAGAGAGTCCTATAAGTAGAGCCTAATATGCACATTAGAAAGGGACGAGAATAGTATTTTGGCAGCAACGATTTTCAAATGCTTATATCTTTTCGGTCCGGAGTTTGTTTAGCGAACGGAGAGTTGCTGTGGAAAGCTAGAAGAAAGAACTTTCCATTGGTATATAAGACGTAAACTTTTTTATTACGGAAGAGGTCCAGAAACGAGTTAGAGAACCAGCCTATAAGTGCACGTGTCGGATTGCGAGCTAAACTCGTTTTCGTTTTTCAACCTCGAATACTTAAAGAAAGGAGAGTCGGGGTCCACAAGAGTTGTTATTCAGACAAGAAATTGATCCTTCTCGAAGCCTTGTGCGAAAGGTTAAACATATACCAATATAATTTTGTTGTGACATTTTATCGAACACTTGACGAGCATTAACTTATCTCTTAAGATTACATTTTTTTTCTTGTTTTCATTACAGCCACGAAAGTTACAAACCACAAGAGAATACAAAATAGAAGAAAAGAAAGGCGAAGGGAAGATCACAAACGTATGAAAAACATCAATCACCATCTTACACATTCATATAAAAATACAAAACGTGATTCACCCCTCCAAGCTTACATCAAAACTAGATCTTAAATGGTAGAAGAAAGGGGATTAGATGATATGGCAGTTACCTTAACACCTTCAAACGGTGGTGATGGTCTAATATCGATCTCTTGTCCTTATGCAGATGACTACCGATGGGGGGGAAGGGCTCGGAGGAAGAAAAACACACACGATTTGGGAGTGCGTTAAAATAAATAAGATAAAATTACCATCATCAACCATCCAAGAGGTGCTCTCTTGCGTAATCGAAGGAAGTGGCGTGTGAGACAAAAAGAATTGGCCAATGGAGACGCTTCCAATGACGGAGGGAGTATAATATAATTACCAACTCCTATATATATAGGCTTATATTATATACGTATATATATCCTAATACAATATGAATTTAAAATCATCAATTTCCTAACTACTGCCGTGAATTGGAGAGGAAAGGAGGTATATGCTTATTTAATTTGGTGCCTCGTATTAATATTATAGGGTAGTACATCGAAAACTAATTCCGAATGGAGCTACTATGGTTACATTAATTAAATATATAATCGGCGCGATAAACCCGATAATAAGATCGGGGCTTCACGAACATGAAGAAGGAACCTTTGGTGCGCATGAACTGATGTGTAGGAAGTAGAGAGTCTAGTCAGACATATCATGTACAAATCCACTGAGAACTACTCTCACATCCTGTGTGGTTGAGAATAGGCAATAATTTCACATGATTAAGACGATGATAAAGTAAGTTTGCAGGGAAGCAAGATGGATAATAGATATACGAATTCAATATTCTTGACAGAGAAAAGAACCAACAAATTATAGGATCAAGTTTTATTAAAGACCTCTTGGAGATACTTATTCACGGAAACATCAAATACTGAAAGCAACTAAACTTTAATTTTCATGTATTCATGTATAGTAGAGAAATTAAGCTAACAAATAATTGAAAAGATCCATCAAAAATTGTAAATCAGTCAACATTGTGATTCTTGAGAATGCAAACAGAGACTAGATGAAGGCCAATTGAGATTGAGGAATAGAGGAAAGAGAAACTTTACTGCGGTCGAAGCACTTAATTCTATTTTTCTTCCTTAGCAATATAAAGTTTTTCTCCTACTAATAAATTATAATTACAATATGTATGATATGTTTTTAAAAAAAAAAAAAAAAAAAAAAATGCTAAGACACATGTGCATTAGTGAAAAGAGAAACACAACCAACACACACTGAACTTACATCATACTTTTACAAACTTTAGTGGAATTGCTTCGAATTTAGTAACAAAGTGTAAAATATAAACTCTCCAATTTATAGAAACACTTAGTACGCTCTAAAAAAGTGTCTTTTACCGACGAAAAATTCCGGAAGGTTGACTTTTTGCCGTAAGATACATTTGCCAACAAATTTTTAGTATAAATGTAGATGTTTGCTGCATTAAATGCCACAATCTGGACTATCTCCATTCTCCACAACAACAAATAAACTTTTAGTGAACATCGAAAAACCGTCGATAATTGACTTACCGATGGAGTGCTTGACATAAAATAAAGCTTGTCACTACGGGATTGTTGGTAACTTAAAATTGTGCCCATAGACAACGCTTGCGGTGAATGTTGTCGTATATACGTTTGTCATAGTGAAAAAATATGATCATAGACAACGGTTTCACTACTATTACTTAGGTAGTATTTGAAACAGCTTTTATAAGCAGCTTTTTGAGCTTTTCTACAGCAAATACACTTTTTTCAATGTATGGAATGTATGCTTCTTCTTTCTTATAGCTTAAAATAAGTCAGAACAAACAGAAGCAACAATAAAATTGAAAAGCGACTTATGAGAGTGTTTGCATTATTGTTATTTTATATTTTTAAATAAGGCTTTTTTTTTTTTTTTGGATTGTTGCAAACACTAATAGCTTTTACTTAAGAAATATTTTAAACAACTTTAAGCATAAGGGAGTGTTTCCAAATGCTTATTACAAACACTTATATGCTTTTGTGTAAAGTTGAAAATAATTGATTTTAAGCAAAAGCAGTTGATGTTTGAGATCAATATTAAAAGAATATATATTTGGTAGTTTCGGGAATTATGGTGCTTTAAGCACCAAGGGGGTGTTTGCAAATCCTTATTTTAAGCACTTATCTGGCGATTGACAAGATGAGCGGTATTTTAATGTTTGAAATTTTGTTTGTTGCGTCGGCTTCTAAAAAATTAAGCAACCAAATTGTTTAATTAAGAATTTTTTTTTTAAGCATGTATTGAGATGCATTTCTTTGCTTAAAACACCATAGTTTCTAAAATTATCAAATAAATGTGCTTTTTATTATTGATACAAAACACAACTTTGCTTTTGTTTAAAAATAATTATTTTCAACTTTAAGTGAAAGCAAATAAAAGTGCTTATGATAAACATTTGCAAACACTCCAAAAGCATCTCAATAAATGCTTAAAGCTGGCTTAATTAAGCGGTTTAATTGCTTAATTTTAAAAAAGATCTTGCACTAAGTAGATTTTCTAAACATTAAAAAACTTATTGTGCGATCAATAAGTTAAAATAAGCATTTACAAACACCCATTAAGTAGATAAAAGTTGCTTCATTAAGTTTTGAAAACATTGCCTTAATTAGTTATTATTATTATTATTATTATTATTATTATCATTACTTTGAAGTATGAGTGGGCCAACCGTAAGATTTGTGAGGGGATATTTGTACCTTTGAACCTCGTTTTATTCGTTTGTGCAAATTTAGGGTCTATCTTGGTAGAACAATTTGTTCTTGTCTTCTGGGTCATGTGTTGCTTTGAACCCAGGGTTTGCATCAAACTCATGATAAAATTTGCTTGAGAAATTTGATACGCTGATACAGATCAAAACAAGGTAAAGAAATAAAAGAGGTGTACCAACCAAGTCCGAGGAGGATAAGAAAGTACCTTACAGCAACAAACAGAAAAGAGTTAAGTATATGAAAAACATACAAAGAGATAGACACTCAACTTAACATGAATCGTCAAATCAGCAAGCCTATTGCACCACTAGATATATATAACCAACATGGTAAGGGAGAAATAACTACAACGCCATAGCTGCTGGCCGCCTACGAATAACACATTCCTCACGCAGTTCTTGATAAGCGTTTCTGAAATGGTCAAGTGAAAAGCACAGCTGCCTTATGGCCTCCCTTTTCCCCTCAGCCGTATCACTGATCACGGTTGCCTGCATTCCCAACTCTTCCTCTAACTCGACAACTCTTGACTTCAGTTCAGATGTTAGCTTCTTTGTGCTATCGGATCCTGCGTAGCTGCTCGTTTTCAGATTGTAACTCGAGCAGAACACAGTCCAGGCGTTGAAGTTGATCATTCCGAACACTGAGATCAGTGATGAGTTTCTGTAACTTTGCATCGACTCCATCTTTCTCTGCCATCAGAATGTTGTAAGATAGTTTCAGATCATCAAGATTCTTGTTCAAAGTATCCACTACTGAGTTCTTTTTGGACAACTCTTTCTTCAAGCACTCAAGATTATCTTGCCAAATGATTAGTTGGGCTTCCTGGTTTCTTGCTATCTCAGTTTTCTCAGCTTCGAGTGATTCACATTGCTTCTGCACCTCATTGGCTCTTCCCTCGTGGTAAGTAAGAGATTCGGACAACTTAGAAACAGAGGATTCGAGCTGCCATTTTTCCAGAGCAAAACTACCTGAAGCATCCTCGAGTTCAGCATTGAGATTCTGTATCGCAAGATTGCTATCTAATAGCTCTGCTGAGTATTTCTTTACACTCTCCTGCAACTTATCGACTTTTCTTTTCTCCACCTCAAGTTTTGTTTCCAAATCAAATGCCTGCCTTTCGAGCATCGTAGACTTTTCTTTCTCCTTTTCAAGATCAGCCACGCAACAACTGATCTGATTCTCTGCTGACACAAGCTGAGCCTCCATACTGCTCATCTTGATCATGGAAGCTTCATTTTCCAGCAGTTCATTTTTCAAGTTGGCAGCATCTTCTTCGGCATGTAGAAGTTTTTCTTTTGAAACCTTCAATTCTTTTTCGCAGTCAAAGAGCCTCATTGACAAGTTATATGATTCTGAATCAGAATCTGATGACAACAATGAAGATTCAGAGGCTTCAACTGGACTTGTGTCTGAAATTCCACCACCAGAACTTAGACATAGATCAGAACTAACAACGCTATGCATGAACTTCTTATCTGGTGTTTGAAAACGGTGGTCTAGTTGACTTACTTTTCTCGAAATTCTTCACTTCATTTGCTGACTGGATGTAGGAGCTCAATCCTCCAGTTAGCTTATTGTAGTGGTCAGCGAGCAAATGATGCCTGTGGGAGATTTCTTTGACACGAGCAATCAAGTCAGGCTGCATCAAGCCATTGTCATGAGGCTTCTCGACCGACAAAATTCCATCATTTTCAACCAACAGTAGCATTTCTTTTACAGTCTGATCTAAGCCTGCAGTAATGAAACTTTTATGGATTCCCTAATGATAATAAATGAATAAGGAGGAACATGATATGTGGTGACTGTCCAATCCAAAACTCTACATTGCAGTATCCTATACCAAAACAAAGATCTAGATACTATATTTTCAAAACTCTTCACCAATCATATAATCTATTTAGAGTTTTGAATGGTTATAATGTTCAAAGTTCTTTTAATCTAAATCAAAACAGAATTTGGTATGGAAATTTATCATGCTATATAACTATGATTTGAGATGCTCGCCACATGGTTCAAAATATACAATGTTGATCTTACCCTTGATATTTTCTGCTATCCATTCAGAATTTTGGAGGCAGATTGATGAGGGTGAATTCGCTTCATTCTCCATTTCGGCCCTGCTTAGAGAAACATTAAACAAAGCAGCAGTTGGTAAACTGAGATGGCCTAAGACCCCAATATTGCCTAAATTTATGATCTGGTAATGGTTTAGCACGGATGACATAAACAAAACTATAGCAAGTTCACCAAAAGTGAAAAAGTAAAAGATGAGAACAATTATAGCTCAACAAATTTCCACCTTTCGGGTTGCTATATGGAAACCTTTGTGATTTCTCGTGTGAACATTATCATTCTTCAACTAGATCCACTTTTTGGTAAATCGCAAAATTCATAAACTTTTACATGATTCGAGACAAAAGGCTAAACCTAAGTTTGGAATCACCTCTGTTGGATTTTTGCAACCAATCAGCTTTTTCCTTTCTACCAGTTACCAATCTAGTTAATTCAACTTCACAGCAACCAGATCCAACCATAATTAATGAGCAAAAGAGGAGAAAATTGAAACAGCATACCAGACAGCGAGAAACTACGATCAATAAGTTTTTCAAACACCAAATTCCACACATACACACATGAACAAAAAGTTGAATACGGAGAAAACACAATTTTGTTAACAAAAACAGAGAGAAAATGGAGACTCACTAGTAAATCAGCAGTGGAAACTGAAATTTGAGGCAGCTAATGAAGAGTGTTAACGCAAAAAAGATCCAATGTTGTAGGCTTATAAACAGATTGGTAGAGAATTCTAGAGGGAGAAGAAGGGAGAGAGAGAGAGAGAGAAGAGAGCTGGTTTGAAACTTGTAGCTAAACAAAAACAAGAGGAAAAGGATGAGAGTAGGGGTGTAACCGTTTGTTCGGTTCGGTTTACTTATGCGTTTTAGGAGCGAGCCAAGCAAACACATAGAAATGGTTCGATTCGATTTAGTTCGATATGTTTTTAAATATCGAGAATCAAATCGAAGCAGAATCGCTTATAAATGGTTTGGTTCGGTTCGGTTTACTTAGTTTACTTATTTATTTTTTTTATTTATTTTTTAAATCCTAAATAATCCGAGAATAATAGTTTATAGGATGTCGGCTCGTTCCAAGGCTTCATAAGTGTAGAGTTGTTACTTCATTTCTCTTCCTTTATATAGATTAGAATTGATATTAACTTAAATTTAATATCTAAATCCAATAACATTCTCATATAAGAAAAATAAATATTAAATTAAAAAATTAAAAAATAAGATATTAGTTCGGTTCGGTTCGAACCGTTCAAAAATTCTTAAAACCGCATGAACCGAAGCCGAATGTAAACGGTTCCTCAAAAAAATAAATCGAGCCAAACGCAATGGCCGAATCGAGCCATATTTTTTGATTTAATTCGGTTCGATTTGATCGATTTCGTGGTTCGGAGCGGAAGCGCTTATACCCCTTGATGAAAGGGAAAAAGAGTGGCCATACAGCACGACAGCCTGACAATGACACATGTCAAGCTCGGGGCCATGTTTCCCGCCTTTAACGTTCAAATTTTGCAATTTTGAAATTTGTTTTTTCAAAGAAACTACACATTTTATTTGTTTATTTTCTCTATGTCAATAATTAAACTAAGCATATTTTTCTCAATCGTTTTAATATTTAAAATGTTAAATTAAGTTCACTGTAGCTTAGTCTAAAAGAATCTTCCCATCCATAATAAGTTTTGAGTCACGCCATTATCAATTTTTTTAATGCGAAATTATAAGATCTAATCACGAGACAACTCATTCTAACTTATAAGTAATTTCAAGAATATAAATCTAAAATTAAAACCAACCCACTCTATCACTATATTAGAACATTAATAGATGATCTTATTAAATTAAGTTATATGCGAATGTTAATGTTAATAATTTTGGAGTTAATGCACTACTACATAATTCATGAAAATAGACAACCGATGGAGAGAATTCAATGGTCCAAAGAACTATAAAACACATGAAAATATCCAAAAAGAAGTAATAATTGTTTCCAACTACAAAAGTGATAGAAGATGCTAATTAAATATTACAATTATCATGGGCTTTCTGGGCACGCACCATAGACAAGGAGATAAGACATCTTGGGGGAAAAGTGCATCTTAACTACTTCGAAAATACTACATTTGTACAGTTCATTTATTATACCTTCAATTTTACACACTACTAATTTAGGATATGGTGTGTATCATCACTAAATTGAACACAATGTGTTAAAATTATACTTGAAAAAAAATTACACATTTAATAGAATTGGAATATCATATACGGGTACGGATCCGGTAGGAAGACATAATTATATGGAAGCGGGAAGTATCCATACTCATATTTTTTTATGGATAATCCTTACTTTTTTATGCATAAATTACGTAATTTTTACACTTTTGACCTAATGTCATAAAACATTTAGGCCCGTTTGGTTGTCGGGGAAAGTAATGTTGTTAGGGAATCGATTACTGTGGAATATGATTGCGAGGAAAATGATTAAGTCTAGTAAAATTCTTGAGAAATTTGATTCCTAGGAATACTATTCTACGAAAGCAGATTACTTGTACTTGTTTGGTTGATACTAGAAAATGTAAAATTATATTATCAATAATATGAATAAAATATATTATCATCAATTATTTGTTAATTATTATATAATTATTTCATAAATACATAAAATCACCCAAAAATATTATTATTGATATTTTTTTATTATATAATTTATAATAAAATATTCAAAATATTTAGTTTAAAATATTTTTTTAATATTATTAACATCTTAATAATAATAATAATAACAATAATAATAATAATAGTAATAATAATAATAATAATAATAATAAACCTATTAAAGTAATCACTTATTTTAATAATAATGTTTTAAGAATAATAACATGATTATTTAAGAAACATAATTATTATTATATTGTTATTATTTTTCATATATAAAAAATAATAAAAAGATAAATAAATTAAAATATTCAATTAATTTATAAAAATATATTAACTACAAATTAATAATATTATTAACTAAATATTATTCTATTTTTATTACTAATAATAATAATAATAATAATAATAATAATAATAATAATAATTATTATTATTATTATTATTATTATTATTATTATTATTATTATTATTATAATAATAATAATAATAATAATAATAATAATAATAATAATAATAATAATAATAATAATAATAATAATAATAATAATAATAATAATAATAATAATAATAATAATAATAATAATAATAATAATAATAATAATAATAATAATAATAATAATAATAATAATAATAATAATAATAATAATAATAATAATAGTACTTTCCTTGAACCAAGGAAAAAGAATACCTATTCGGAACAAGGAAAAATAATCCACAATTATTACATTATTTTCCTTATTTCTAGGATTCTGATTAGTTTCCTAATATTTTGTTAAAATTGAATCAAACACGGAATTTTAAAACTTTGGAATCAAATTACTTTCCGTATACTACCAAACACGGGATTTTAACAATTTGAAATCGATTACTTTCTTGAAGCGAGAATCCTTGCCAGCCAAGGCGGGGCCATAAAGAATATGTATAACGAATATTCCATAGTATATTGATCGAAATCATCAATTGATAAGGCGAAGAGTGCGGTTGCCTATTATTTTTTATGTTAAACAATCTTCCTACATGATGCATTCTCCGTATAATAAGTTAACAAAATGTAATACAACATATAGAAATACTTTAGGCAAAAACTTGTGTGCGTCATGTTTTACATGCAACGTGATCCAATTACCGATTTTGACCCGCATTGACCCGCATTTGACCCGTTGACTCGCTTTGACCCGTGTTTGACCGGATGGCGTCGGCATGATATCATTATTTTTTGTTTTACTTTTTTTTTAACGTTTTCCCCTTTATTTTAAGGACGGTCGTGTCACTCTTTGCATACGAAATTATCAATCGTAAGAAAAAAAGTATCAATCGCAACAAACAAAATTTTTTTCATTTTTTTTTTCATTTTTTTCCCTTTATTTTAAGGACGGACGTGTCACTTTTTGCATATGAAAGTGTCAATCGTAACAAACAAAAGTGTCGATCGTAATAAATAATTTTTTTTATTTTTTTCCAATTTTTTTGATAAGGAAGGCGTGTCATTTGTAATGAATAAATGTGTCATTTATTTACTTATCCAAAGTATCAATCGTAACAAACAAAAGTGTCGTTTGTATTTGAATAAAGTGTCATTTATATCACTTATTGAATATCAATTATTTTTTTTTTAAAAATGCGATTTGTTTCGGAAAAAATGTCATTTGTTTAAGAAAAAGTGTCGATTACAACGAGCGAAAGTGTCGTTTATCTTAAAGTGTCAATCACATTTGAAGTAAATTGACACTCGAGAATTAAGGAACGCGTCACTTGCATCTACTAATCAATATGAAGCATAATAGCCGAGGAAATGTTACCCAAAGTGTCGATCGTAATAAGCAAAAATGTCGGTTGTCCCGAATGAAGGTGTCATTGTTTTAGAACAAGCGAACAAAAGTGTCATTGTTTAGAACAAACGACACTTTTGTATACAAAAGTGACACTCTCGTCCTTATAATAAAGGGGAAAAAATGAAAAAAAAATTTGTATTTCAAAAGCGAAAAAAAACGAAAAAAAGCGTCGTGTCATTCTTTTGTATTTCGAAAAAGGCGAAAAAAATTAAAAAATGAAAAAGGCGAAAAAAGGCGAAAAAAGCGAAAAAAGGCGAAAAAATGAAAAAAGGCGAAAAAGCGAAAAAGGTGAAAAAAAGAAAAAAAGGAAAAAAAGGCGAAAAGACGGAAAAAAGCGAAAAGGCGAAAAAATGAAAAAAGCGAAAAAGGTGAAAAAAACAACAAAAAGACAAAAAAAAGACAAAAAAAATTTAAAAAAACGACAATGGTGACCGCGGAGGGTGAAAGACAACAGCTTCCATTTCTTGAAACATCAGCGAGTTCGAATTTGTTGAAGTATATTTAGGGCAGCAAACTCCGAAACGGTGAGTTTTTTACTCTCCACGTGGTCCTTAACCTATCCTTGAAGCGCTTAGTTTGGTCCGAAACATGATTTGATTTTCGATTAAACGATAATGTGTCGCGATTCGAAGTTGAAGAATTAGTTATTGATTAACTGCTAGTTAGATTGTTGTACAATGATTGAGTTGGGCTAGGGTTCTAATGCATGTTATTTGTTGTTTCAATGCACTCTGCACTTGAGTTACTATTTACTTTTTTGTTGCTACCACGAGAAAGACAGTTCAAACGAGATGGTTGTTTCCTTTTGTTGATTAGATTTTAATGTTTGATTTAAAATTTTGCTCATGTTAGTGATGTTTCTACCTATGTTGCTGACGTTGCATTATACATATTGTTGGAAAATCATTTATATATAATAATAATAATAATAATAATAATAATGATATATTATGGAAATAAGATTAGTATTAAATGCTATTTTGGATTGGTTAAAAATCAACGATCTTTGACCGTATTTTCAAGCTTCGAAATGTATCCGGTTTATGAATTGAAATATGTAGTGGCGATCTAAATTTTGAGTAGATGATTGTAGTGTGCTTAATTTCTCAATTTTGATTTTCAGTGAGTGAGAAATAGTGGCTCGAAGTTTTAGGGGACAAAATTAAATTGTTACCTAAAGTGGGGAAGCTTACTTTATTCGAGTTTTGGAGAGTTATGCATTTATCAATGTCCCACATTGATAAATGTTCAATAAATATTGTGGCATTTAAGTTCCATATCATTTAGTAGGAGATATACAAGGGGACGTGTGGTGGGTTGGGGCCCAAACATGCTTCATTCGCGCGAGCCTTTTATTGGCTGTCTCACATGCACCGCGCTCGCGCCCGTGCCCGACCTCGGTTTGGCTTCGACTCAGGCTCTAGTTCGGTCCGTGTCCTTGTCCTTAGACTTGGATCTTGGCGGTTGGTCCTTTGGGTGATCCGGTCTTTTGGATGGTCCAGTGGGCTTGTTTGTTGGGCTTTGGTTAATGGGCTTGGTGGGTTACTTGTGGGCTAGCCCATTTCATGGTGTAATGCTCATGCTATATGTGATCCTCTCTTTTTCGAAGACTGCGGAAGAGGCATTTGAGAACTCTCCACCTCTCCACTTTCCTTCCCTACTACCCCACTCTACCTAGGCTTTGTGTTTATTGCTCCAACATTAATCACCATGGTGGATTCGGCTATAATAGGCCGGTATGCATTTCATTTCTCCACACCAACTCTCAAGCATTCTCATTCTCTGCATTAACATTCTTAAGTTCCTAGGTTGTCCATGAAGGAATAATAGGGTTCTGATAAGGCTAGCTTCCTCACTGGTGTGTTGTCGCGGCTCCGATTGTTGCTCTGTGTCGGATCTTCGATCCGTGTCCGGCCTTTTTCTCCCTACGGGTGGTCGGAGATCGAAGAAAATAAATTTATTTCTCTCTACGTAACTCACGCCACTCTCGATTTTTATGAATCGATTGTGTGAGTTTTACGAGCGAATACTTAATATATATAGGCTTCAAAAACCTATATAATATTAATATATTTGTAGCCCATTAATTTAATTATAATCGATGGGCTTCTATTAAATCGACCCATAATATAATTAATTAATTTATTGGGCTACTAATATTTATCAATTAATTGGCCCGGCCAATTAATTCCGAGATAAATAACATTATTAAATAATGTAAAATACATTAATCCATTAATAATGAATTACGAGAGATAATAAATTACTAGGCAACTAATTGGGTCGGATCGGGGATCCAATACAAGAAATAAAGTGGGCCTCCAATTAATTAATTATCCATGCTCGGTCCGAGCAAAATTAATTAATTAACACGATTCATTCCATTAGAGAATTCGTGCTTTGACTTACCCCTTTATCCCGATTTGAGCAAGGGCTTGTATTTTAGACTTAATCGATCTCAGTATTTAAGATAGAAATATCCGTTAATTAATTAAGCTTCTTGTTGCTTAAATTAATTAACATCTTGTATTCTGAGTAGTACCACTCGACCTTATTAACACACTCTGAACTTAATCAACCGGCCGTAGGGTTTAGTGTGCTAATCCTTTCGAGTTCCTCGGGGGATATTATCAACCCGTTCACGGGATACGGCGCGCAAGATACGGACAACCGGCTGAGCCGCAAATGACTACTAACACCCAGAGATACGTAGATCCGATCGCTCGTTGGACGTTCACCATAGTAGGTGAAAGTGATAGATAGTCGAAATGCGCTCGGTGAAGTCTTACCAAGCTTAAGATCGGCTAAGTCACCGAGATCTTGGTTCTCCACTAAGGTCGGTTAGGAGAACACATCTCATCTGTGATCCTTCAATACACCACCTTAAGTGTATCGGTAAAGACAAGCGGCTAAGACAAGCCGCTTCTTATCTAAGCTGCTGACTTAAGCGAGACAACTTCATCCTTAAGTTGTCTCATTGTGTGCTTGTTTATATCTTGTCGAGTTCAACCAATTTGTGTTGTCTTACGTGATACCCGACACACCACACAAATCTAACTTTTATACAAGATAAAGGATAACATGTGCAAATATACATATTTATCGAGATAGGAGAATAAAAGCAGTGGTAAGGACAAAAACACATTGTATACAAGCATAAAAGTGCTTCCGGTATACAAAATCCCAACCGATCCGAAGCTCTAGTCCTCACCAAAAGTCCGGTTCGTCGAGAACTCAGCGATCTTGTGGTGCTTTGCAATCTTCGAGACGAACGTCGTTTCATCCTTGGGGACGATACGCATGTATCGAGAGCACTACTGGGAGTATTTTTGTCTTGCGGAGAGAGGACTCCTCGACTCGGCGACAATTTTCATTACTGCTTTTTTCTTGTACTACGACTATTTAAGTTTGTAATAGTTGCTTGTGTATTACGTTTGGGTGATGATTCTATCCTCATAGCCATTGCATATAGTGGGAAATGATTCTCTCTTCCGTGCTTGACATATACTCGGTAGCACTTGTGCTCCGAGCAGTGCATGAAGATTTGAAGATCCCAAACCCTATCTTGATCGGTACTTTGTATTTTTTTGTCTACGAGGTTTCGGACTCGGCAAACACTCTGCTCGGCTCGGGCACTCGGTAGCTTATCAACCTCGGCACCGGGGAGTAGAAGACTCGGCAATGCTTGGACTCGGCGGGAGCGGTATGCGAAAGGGTCGGTGGGGCCCGAACTCGGCGGGAGTAGTTCCGCGTACTCGGGGCGATCTTCGATGAGCCCGGCTCGGCATGTTCACTGCTTGAATCGGCGATCGGACTCGGCAACGGAGTCTTACGGAGCTGTCGAGATCTTTTGAAAGTCAATCGGTATAGTCGAATACGAGGATAAGAGAAGTCGGCTTCGGATCTCCTCGAAGTCCGTTCCGTCTCAACCACTTTCCAAACCTCGGCAAATGACAAGCGGACACACATCCTACACCTACTAAAGGCTGCAAGTCAACAACTTTTCGAGAAAAAGGAGGGAAATGACAACTTGTCACTCTACTTGAAAAGAGCCGTTAGCTACCCCGAAGAGAGAGACAAAGGATCATCGTCTCCAACGGATCTATCCTAATCTCTTCTCTATAAATAGAGGGATAAATCGAAATTTGAAGCTCACGGGAAGAACTCGAACCGAACCTTCGCATACACAAGAACACGGAGCATTCAAAAGCGAGCTAATCCGAAAAGCCCAAGTCTTCCGCAAGAAGTTCGAAGAATATATCTCCGTGAAAGACTACATTCTAGCTCTTAGGGAATCAAGCTTAAATCGTTACATACAAGCCTCTAGTATCCAAACGACGTTACACGAACCCGTAGCTAAACTCGGTTGTTCGTCGTTCTAGAAGCTACCTTCTTGTTCCCTATCCCTCTAACCTAAGCTCAATAGAACATATCCATAGCTTAGGCGAAGGAGTTAATATTTGAACTTAATCCTTATTGTAAAAGGACTCCTTCATAGTTGGAGAGTTTGTCAAACACTTCGGTTTGATAACCGTGTAAGCGAGACTTGCTCGAGTATAAATTCCAAGACGACTTTGTCCGATGTACAAGGCGGGCCGAGACTAACTCGGTATAATACATAGCCTCCCGATCTTTCGGGACGGTGGACGTAGGATTTTTGTGTCAGAACCACTTTAAAAATCTCTCGTGTCTCTCCTTTGTGTTCTCTTTCTTGTTGCATTGATTTTTAAGCTGTTCATCTTACGAAAACTATCCTTTAAAATCATTCAGCCGAGTTTCAGACAAACTTAACGATCGCACTAATCTCTTTGAAAGCTGTTTTATTAAAAATATTTTCCAACTCAGCCGAATTGGGCCTACACTATTCCGCACTCTTGAACTCTATCCATGATACTAAATTCGACGCTCGGTCGGCTAAGCGGATCTCGGTAGAGTCGGTCGCTCTGCCTTGACACGATTCGAGAATAGCTTTACAGTGCCCGGAATTCATTCGATGCGACATCATCACGAAAAGGATTTGTTCGTGTTTAAGTTGAGAAAATCGGTTTCGGTGTATTCACCCCCCTCTACACACGAACGTGCTCTCGGGACCAACAATTGCTATCGGAGCGGGAGTTCTATAAGACTCTTGTTATCTTGGGCGGGTCTACTTGAATGGATCCCAGGAAGAACGTTTTCACTTTGCATATCATTCTTCATCCATATCTTTATTAAATATGTTTGATATGTCGGGTATAAGGATGGTACCCATGTTCTCAATAGAGAACTACGGCGTATGGCGAGTCGGAATGGAAGCTCATTTGACATCTCTCCACGGCGACATGACGAGAGGTTCTTGAGGATGGACCTATCGTCCCGATGATAGATAGCGTCGTAACTCCGGATCCAACGGATGGAGGAGGAATGGTGATCGGGAAGAAGATTCCCAAGGGCCAGAAGTCTCTTCACCCCCGAGGAGAAGAAACTTCACAACTTAGGCCGAGTCGCCGGGAATGCCCATACTAACCACCTTAAGCGATTCTTATCTCGGCGGGGTTCGGGAATGCAAGGCTGCAAAAGAATTCAGGATGTACTAGTGCTGCTTGAGTCGGGGGACTCGAGAAAATCAAAGCAAATAAACTTGTTGGAACTCCAAAAGCTTGGAGAGATTGTCTCTCATGCCCGGAGACACCATTGAAGATCTCGGCGTCGGATTCACGAATCGATGAACTCCATCAACGGTGGGACGGAGGCGTTCTCCAACCAGAAATGAATCTCAAAATATTGAGGGCCTGCGCATGACGGTCATTGGACTCCTTTTGCTACCTTATTACGTCATTCGATTTAGATATTATTACTCATGACCATATCTTTTCGAACTTCAAGCGGAGGAATTCGAGTTTGACGGACCTCAGCGGAGCGGCGAGGTGAAGTTGACACTAAAATTGACCATGCCTTCAAAGCATCGGTCGAGCCAACATCTCTGCATCGAGTAAGGCCGAACCTTCACTCAACGACATACAAGAAGGAAGTCTAGCTCGAAGTACACATTGCTTGCGTGAAGTATCGAGAAGGAGAAGGAGCGGCGCGAGAAAAGTGACTAAAGCTACCGAGAATCGAAAGGTAAGTCGAATACACGGCCAAGCACTCCCGACTCGTATACTTCCGAATGCGAGAAAAAGGGATGACTCAACACCATCAAAAGAAAGCGAAAGCAAAAGAACAAACAAAAGATGAAGGCACCTCATCCTACACGTGACATCATGCGACAAGAAGATCGGCACCAAAACACCCCGGTTCGATCAAAGGGGAACCGGCAAATCCAAGTGGGGCGATCGGTATGGACCTCCTCGGTGACACACCCGGCTCAATATGGTTCATATTATTATGACCCCATAGTCGAGAAGAGGACCCAAGAGTCGAGAAAAAGGAAGAAAGTCGTGCGGAAGGTAAAGGTCGGCGATCCGCGGCTCGGAAGATCCGAACTCCCGAACACGAAAAGCCTCAAAAGTCGGCGGTGACCGATCCGGTGGTCAAATACGTTGACTTCAAGTGGAAAGAAAGCTGTATGAGACCACCGGGGTCGTTAGACGAGATATGGGTTACCAAAACTAACATCTAAGGAACCAAAATCAAAAATACGGGGTACTGAATATATTTACTTTTTGCGGGTGCACAAAGACCCGTGTTATGTGGACGGCGGATGCTCACGACACATGACATACCAAAAGAGTCTGGCGAAGAATTATATCCGTGAAGAAGGACCCCGAATCGAGTTTGGAGACAATGTTAAAGGCTACACCCGGAGGATATGGAACACTCGGCATTGGGCTGCCAAAGTTCCAAGGTATCATATGTTGAAGGACTTGACATAACCTTCTCTCTGTTAGTCAATTACGCGATAACTCGAATAGAGTGATATGTGCCATGGGTTTTACGTGATGTTATTGATAAATCCACGGGGAAAACGGTGTTATCGAGGTTAGCGCAAGAAAAATATATATGTGGTGTCCGGAACTCGGTGAACTTGAAGCTTGCGTTTGGCGAAGAATGACAACCGAGCGGGGTGGCTATGGCGCGAGAATACTCGGCCATCTCAACTTCAAAACGCTCAACAAATTAGCAAGAAACACTCTAGCAAGAGGAGCGCCGAATGAAATATTCGGCAAAAAGACACTCGGTGTGAAGCATGTATGCAAGGGAAAGCAAACAAGGAATCAAAATCCACCGTTCCATCTCCTTCCATCTGATGGAATCCTTCGGTACTACATATGGATTTGTTCGGTCCGGTCTCTCCGGTGACGATCGGAGGCAAGAAATATGCTTTAGTGGTCATTGATGACTACTCGCGCTATACTTGGGTCATATTCATTGCCAACAAGTCGACGTCAAAAACGAGTTACCAAGGCTTGAGAAAAGGCTTAGTGTCGAAAAGAACACCAAGATTGTCAAAATACGTTCGGACGGAGGAGCCGAGTTCCTTAATTTCATGGTAGAGGAGTTACGCAAGGCGAAGGAATAGAAGCACGAGACATCTGCTTTGCTCGCACACCTCGGCGAGAATGGAGTTGCTTTGAACGAAAGAACATAACTCTCAAAGAGCGGCCAAGAACTCTACTCGCCGAGACTCGGGACTCCCGACCAAATGCAGGCGGGAAGCTACGATGCGCTTGTTACACTCGAGGCCGATCTTCTTTCGACAAAGCAACATAAGAAGACACCATATGAACTATGGAACGACGGGAAACCTTCTCTATCTTATTTCCATATTTTTAGGTGCTCGTGCTTTATCCACAATAATGGGAAAGATCAGTGAAAACTTTTGATAGCAAGTCGGATCGGGGAGTGTTCTTAGGATACTCTCGGGTCGATAAAGCTTTCGAGTATTCAACTACTCGAACCACTTTGCGTGGAGGAAAGCCCTCATGTTGTTTTGAATGAGTTTGCTCACGAAGACAGGGAGCAATAACTCTAACTACGAATGCGAGGACATCGATAAGCGGCTACAAGATCTAAGCTTAAAAGACAAAGTCAAAAAGATCCGGCTATGTTGGGATGATGATTCGAGATGAGGAAGCGAAGACAAATCTACGAATCTCAACCAGGCGTAAGTAGGCGAGCCAATTGACTCTCCGAGCAGTTGAATCCCGGGTAACTTAGGTCGATGAAGAAACCCCGAGAGGTAGGCGAGACCACTGCTGAGAATAACAACTCAAGGGGAACAACTATTAATGTTCACGAGTGAATGCCCCCTGAACACAGTGACTCGATAGATCACACTCTCATTCTTGAAATGCTTCAAACTCATAATAGTACAAGCTGAAATGCCTAACTCACCTACTATACGTGTTGAACAAATATCGGATGAAGAAGTTGAAACATCGTAGATCGTGGTCCGGATGCTCACACTTCGATCGATTATCGGAGATCCTTCAGGCAAGAGTAAAGACAAGATCCGGTTACATCGGGGAGAAAGTGCCTTATATTCCTGTTTCTTATCTGGCCGACGAACCTCGAGACAATTGAGGACGCACTAAAAGATCTTGGCCCGGATCATAGCCTTACGGGAGGAGCTAAATCGGTTCACGAGAAACGAAGTTTGGGAGCTTGTTGACAGACCCCGACATCAACATGTGATTGGAACTAAATGGGTCTTCAAGAACAAGCGAGACGAAAACAACGTCATAGTAAGGAATAAAGCAAGACTCGTGGCAAAAGGCTCTTGTCAAGTTTGAAGGAATAGATTTTGACAAAACATTCGCCCCGGTTCTGCAAGATTGGAGGCAATCAGACTATTCCTGGCCTACGCAACACATCAAAGATTCAGAGTTTATCAAATGGATGTGAAGTCTGATTTCCTGAACGGCGTTGTCACACCCCAATTTTCGGAGAAGGACACGATCATCAGGGTGCGACTAGGGGTTGGAGAAAAGAAGCGGGGAAAGAAATAGGGTATGTATTATCTGGAATAAATCAAGCGGAAAGCCCGATAGATGGTGTAACAAGTCTTTCAATAATGAGTTATGTGAAAACAAAGGTGATAACAGTACTCAAGAATTCAGATTGAGTCTTTAAACAATTAATCATCCAAGTAAGTATCACAGGGCCCAACAACCATACACAAGATAAGCCCCTCAAAGTTCTTAATAAAAGTATTTGAATTTAAGCGGAAGCAATATATAATATAGATATACAACGGTAGCCTCGACTCGGCTTCACTCGTCACCACCATCCGACACAGAAAACATTTTGAAAATAGTTTGGGATGAGCACTAGTGTACTCGGTGGGTAAAGCGATTCATCAAACATTTTTATAAATAGTTTATCCATGCATAAATCGTATGACTTGGAAGGTTTTGAAACAAAAGTCACTCCCAATCCATACCAACATTTATGTCCGGTGTCTGTATTGTCACGTTCTCACGTTACTCTTACTCTATACCTCCTTACTCTCGAACTTTGGGCTACAACCCGGTGAGTCCCATAAACATCCGATCTCGGGTCTTGACCCGAGAGATCCCAACCGATTAGACTTAAAGCCCGAAGCTCATAGGTCCTCTCCAAGTGGTTAGCACACGATGGCGATCAACCCATTGCACTACTAACATACGTGTACACAATTCTCACTAGCGTGTTAGGCCGGTCAAGAATCTCGATCGATTAATTCGAGCATTAAACAAGTAGAGCGCACAAAAATATTTTCATGGATAAACATGACATTTCATAGAGCTTAATAACTCAAAATAGTTTTGAGAAAGAAAAACCCACTCTGACGACGATAGTGTAACCATGCGTATTAATTAACTTGCTTTGAAATCGGATGCTACTTAACTTCTTCAATAGGGCTACCAAAAGAAGCGTATGTTTAGTTGAAATCCGGATCCACTAATTCTAATATACTCGAATTTCAAATGATTCCATATTTTCCGAAAAATCCTCTTTAGCTACATTATCCACATAGGGCTAGACTTACAAACCTTACGGCGAGACAAAAGATTCATGCTCATCATGAAATCCATAGGCTATTAACTATTAAATGTGATTCGACCAATATCTAATTCAAATGGAATGAGCTATAACAATTGTCTTAAAATGTAGGAACCACTCACTTCTCTAGAGCGGCACTACATGATCTATTAAACGTTTTCTACATTAGTCTTCATTATATTAGTCCCGTAATAAATCTCGGCAAGTAATTATGTAATCTTGTATGCTTCGATCGAGCTAATATACCAATATCACAATTCCGACTTATTCGATCTTTTGAAATAATTTCTTACTTATCCATTTACTCATGATGTATCACAAGTTCTATTACATGCCATCTTTCGGTTGCTAGCTCATGTATATACGTGAATCAAATATTATGCTCCTAACCATTATAAAGACACACCTCGTAGAGTGGAAAAGATGAGCTGGAAATGGGTTTCCATAATACAATTCTTAACTTTAATTACTTATAAGAATACACGGAATGGGAATATAAATTATGGAAGAAAAATTATACCTTGAGCTTTCTAAGAACACCATAAAATTTCCCTCGCTAATATGCTTTGTAAAGCGTTAATTGAGAACAAAAGAAAAGGAGTGGGTATGACTTTGGTTTCACACACATATGCGGGGGACAAGAGAGAAGAGGAAGAAATCAAGTAGAAGAAGAAAGAGAATGAGAATAGGCTTCGTGCGAACTGAAAACACTCTCTCTTCTCGAAGTGTATATGCTTAAATAATGATTTTACTTAGCGGTGAAGCTTTGCCAAATAGCCTTCCCAAGCCTTCCATAACAGCGTTCTCAAAGGAGAGAAAACAATTGGAAATTGATTCAACCAAACACATATGCATATTATAATAATCAATAGATACACCCTTATATATATAGCTACTTAACCAAGCTTCATACAAACTCACTTGTACATTTGTTTTAGTTTCAATTAGTCAAAACCACGTGAGAGGAGAAGAGATAAAAACATTACTTTGCCTACCTAATTTCTCATTTATCTATTACCATAGAATAGAATAATAATAAAAACCTAATACATACCTATCTCATGAAGCCATCCACGTGGAGGGTGGGGTGATCATTCAAAGTTACTTATATCCATAAATAAAATCCAAATTTGCACAATTTGCAAACCACTTCATGTTTCTCTTAGGCTAGGGCAATGATTTCGTCGATAGCATAGGCTTCCTTAGTCATAAATCTAGCATATATTTTATTATTTGGAAATTGAATTTAATAGATAACAATTGCCCGTCATTTATCTTCGTATGACCACACACTTCTAATCATTTTATGTACTATTGAAGAAGATACCATATAACTAGATAAGCTTGCTAATTTGTTTTTGTCTAATATAAAAGTACTTTACTTGTATGAATACTTGTATATATATAATTTTAAATTACTAAACCTTAATTTTCTTTGTAACCTTAGGGGGTTGGTCAAACTTTCTTAAATTTTACGAAAGCTCATCTAATTTTATGTACTACGAAAATTCTGGATATTACATCCTTCCCCCCTTCAAAGAAATTTCGTCCTCAAAATTTGCATAACTTTCTCATTGCAACTTGAATATTATACTTTCATCATACTTGAAAATTCTCATATTACCTCTTCTTCTTTTTGAAATATCATATAACCTTTGCTCGAGGAATATTCTAGTTCCGCAAATTATGAGGCTTACAGTTACGTATATGATCTAGTCTTTCTTTCACAACTTAGTCCGAACATAGGACCACTTCATCATACTTGACTTTGTGTTGAAGCTCAACAACATCATTCTTGAACAAGAGAGGCCACATACATCTATTGAACTAAGTGACAGAGTCATTCTCTAAAGAACCTTAACTATCTTGCTCCGTACTTTGAGAACTTCTTGTAAACTCAATTTATTTTTTTTCTAGATCATACAATTCTTTACAGAAGGAGAATATTTCGAGAATAATTTATTATGAAAACTAATCATAAAATTATTTCACGCTCATCACTCTAATTTCTCCTTATCGCAACAGATTTTCTGCATTTTCTTGGACTAACCATTATCCAGTATCTTCATCTCTCGACAATATACACTTTCGTAAGCTATCACGGTAATCATTGTCTTATTGCTTTCGTAATAGATGGATTCCACTTGGTGAAAAGTAACCTCCAAATCTACCATGAATTTAAAAAAACTCATTACTCATTACTCGTTCATTGTCTTAAAAAAACTCATTACTCATTGCTCTCGACAATATACACTTGCTTTCTATAGAGTTCGTGGACCGAGAACTGAACCAATACTCATTACTCGTTCGTTTTGTATAAACTCTTCTAACATTTGAGATGAATCTGAGTCACAATCTGAGGTGATCGACAACTCGTACGCCTCGTACACTAATATTTTCTTGAGGTAACATTATGTTAATCTACCCAATCGGAACGTGACTCGAATTGGAATGAAACTTGTTGATGTTATCTATCGGTTAACTTTGGCCCACGTAACAGTGTTCCATTCTGCTGATAAAGCTTATAACAATACGTATAACTTTTCTTAGGAATTTCGTAGGGCTGTAACAATCCAGTCTTTTGTATAGCGCCTAATACGATGAAAGATAAGGCAACATTACATGAATAAAATTATCACTTTCTTCATTTCTTTCAATCCAGGAATTGCTTCGTGCGTCTGGTACTTATGCTTCAAACTATATTTATTCAAGCTATAAGTTACAAACGGTTTCGGCAATATAGATGTGGAGAGTTAGATAGGTTATATGCTGCTTTCCCTTGCAAGAAGTCTCCTCACTTCTATCAGCACATATATTGTATAAAAATAAATCAACTAATCTGGAACCAACTTCCATTCCTACCATTAGATTGGAAAGCCGCTACTGAGGAGAAAAATAAAAGAGAAATCAATCATCCGTTATATCAAGAAATCAACGCGGAGAAATTCTCTTCTAGTTTACTCAGGGATGCGTTGTGGTATCGCCGGTGTAGACCGTTATCGAGCATTAAGAGCTTATGGTCTCGCCCTTTAACTTCTGACACACAATCCCTTCTCAACCATAAGAGGGTTATTTGTTGTCCGAAAAATCATTAATCGATCGAGAACTTATCTTCTCTAAAATAATTCATCTCCTTATTTCCGCTCACACTTATCTTCCTTGGGCAGATTTAGCTATTACGGATGTTGCGTAACATTTATATGGATCAGGTTACATAATAGAAATATTTCAAAAGAAACGTTTCATACTTCCATCAATCAAAGAATATGTTCAATGAGTTAAAACGAATAGATGGAACGATAAGTATCGATGACAAAGTAACAAGATGAATCTCAGGAAAATATAATATGAAATGAGTCCGACTATTACATCCAAGGGGAAAAGAATATTATTCATAAATGTATGAATCAACCAAATATTTCAAAGAAGTTAGAAACGAGATATATGGAATAATCATCGGAGATCAAGTTTCGAGATGAACTATGTCCAATTCCGAGGGTCGGTAAATAGAGTGGAGGAATGGGACAAGCAAAATGTGAAGTCTTGTCTTCCAAGTTCAAGAGGAACAAGAAAATGAAAACTTTATTTCCAAATCTTAATTAAGATGAAATCAATTAAAATGATCTCACTTCTAATTAAGATCAAATATTTAGAGGCTACAACTGATTGAATATTTGATGGATATAGAGGACTAAAGAGAGGAACTTTCAACTTCTTGGAAACCTTCCTACTTCTATAGACAACTTCGAGAAACCACAATCCCTAAAATATTGGGAGCCTCGAACATGTATAATATATTGTTGAACCGATAATTGGGTTGGATTAGAGACGAGATATCTCCGAGAGAAAGTCGTGACCAGATTACTACACCCGGTCGGTTTGACGAAGCGCACTTTATAACCAATATAGAGAAAAACTCATTATAGAGTCAAAAACAAAATTAGGGGAAGAAAGAGAATTGGATAACATTGACAATCGCAATTTTATCCAATGATACTTTCAATGGAGTTCAAACAGGTACAAAATGATCCCTTGAGATGAACTATCGAAATGGATTCCGACAATTATAGTACCAAAATGGCATATCTGTTTAGTCAAAAGAAAGTGAATTGAAGGATCCAACCTAAGGACTAAACTTCCCAACCATATAATCAAATAATAATAATCATATGCTAGATAGTTGTGCATCTACTTCTTCTAGTCTTCATCAAATCTAGTTTCTCATCGTTCAGAATCGAGTGTTAAAAACATCATACTCCAATATGTATTAAGATCGTATAAAATGATGGTGGTGTTACTCTTGTCTCTATCTTCGCATCAAGCATCGACATCGTGTGATCTTGATTTAACCGTCTCAAACATACTATGTTTTTGGGTTGTCATGGCAGTGAGACTCGGTGAGCTTGTACTCCTCAAGAATCGTTAGAGAGGTACCACTCGTACAATCATTAATTCATTGCCTAAAGGTTGTGCCTTAAAGTTGTATCTTGCTCGATGAAGAGGTGAATCTTTAAGTAGTAAAAGAATAACGCGTGAGGCATCCGAATAAATCTCGTGCTCGGCGAGGTTATCAATCATACCATCTGTACAAATACCGTCGTAGAAGAGCCATCAATTTAGGTGAAAGTTTGATGATTGATAAATACGTTACTAAATCATAGGTGAGTACATTATGCATTTGAGCGTTCGTTCGTCATCTCCATTGTTGAGGTACTCAATTAACAAGGGTATGCGATGTCTTCTGGTAATGCCACCTCTTACTTCATTCAACATGATTATTCTTGCGACGTGCTTCACGAGCATGTTAATTATTCTCATCATTTAGAAGAGAGATCTTAATCTATTATCGAACCAAAAGAGATTATACTTGCTAAATTCTCTATCTTCTATAAGCATTACAAGTTTTCTTATTCATATTCATTCTAACATGCTCATTGTGAAAGTCTAACTTATAAGGGTTGAAATCACATCATACCTCTTCTATTGTGTTTCTCTAACTAAAACATAATCACAATCTCTTCACCAAAATCTTGCTATGTTATAAGGGTCAACGAAACCTAATATAACAGTTCAATCATTACTCTCATATGCACACTTGGCACCACTATCGTATCAAGGAATTGTGAAACTCAAATTGATTTCTTTTCTTCACGGAAGCGAGTCAAAGGTTTGAAAACCAAGCTGACAATGATTTCGAAACAAGGTTTTATATGAGCTCATAGTCTCAAACATGACAAAACTTTGCTACAAAAGTTGGAAAACACAAGAACATTGTGGTGTATGAAACACCCAAAAAATAGTTGACGAACTTTTAAAAGTTGCAGAGATTCTAGTCTAGACTTAAAAGAAAAATATTTCAATCTTATACCAAAACAAAGTTCTACGATATTATTCCAAGATAATAGTCTGATCACCTTCTCAAGAAAAATACATATCAAGATGCGTTGTTGAAAAGAGAATTCAAACAACACATAACCAAGTATAAAGATGAACATGTTGATAGGCGTATTACGCACAAACAAGACTCATTTGAGAAGGACCTCACAATGTATATAAAATGATATGGTTATCAATTCAAGTCTAGGCTATGGAAAAACAAGACCCAACTCCGTTGTCAAGATATTTGTAAGATTCATGTCGAAAGGAAAACTTGACAACTTACTGAACAAGTCAAAGAATATAAACCAAGATAAATCATCATAACTATCTATTTAAAATCTAATGTCAACCCCTAAAAATCCTTATTTCTGTCATCCTCTCTTAGTTGTTGAAAGTCCTTTTACATCTACTCTTCAGAAAAATATACGTTTGTATAAATTAGAAGACGATAGTATATCACCCATAATTCTTGCATTTCATCAAGCACATCGGTCGTCGTTATGCACTTGCGTGTACCGTCTATTACATCTCAATCATTATTAATTATGCGTGACTACTCCGGTATAACAAACTCCAACTCTGGATCGGTTAACATTCTCTACGACGAGAATCGAGATTAACGTTTATTTTGTCATTATTTTCTGCTCTCCGTTGTGAACATACTCTTTCTATAAAACAACGAAGTGCTTCAAGGTCCGTGACAATTACTTTAGTCTTACGTCAATCAACAAAGTATAGCCCTATGAATCCGACTGTTATGAGTCAAAATCATCTCATACGGTGAAAGCAACTTTCATATTGTTGTCGAGTACGAGGTGGCTTACCCGTTTCAGTAGCGCACCAAATGAAACCGTCTATTGTGAAAATGTTATATAAGAAACTAATCTCTCACGTAAGACAAAGATCTAAGTAAATTGAAGGCACAACTTCTATGTTTAAGCATGAGTACTTAAACCATTATCATTGTAAAGTGTTCCATTACAAAGCCATAAGAGTTATCAACTTATTAAACAACTTGTGCCTCCTCAAGTCCTATAAGAGAACAACACTATCACTACGTATCTCATCATTTCTTTTCCCATTTCATCATCTTTCTAGTTGCATTGATTTAAAAAAAATCCAACATAACGAAATATCTCTTTCATCACCATAAAATATCACTATACTTTCCGTCACTTCCACTTTACTTATTTCAAGTCATACTGCATAAAAGTTCTCAATATAACAAAACATAACAATGTATCAAATACTTTCTCTCAAACTTTCATCACTTGAGCTCATAGGAACTCAACGAAAAACATATGAAATGGTCAAGTGGACTTGTCCAACTTGATAATAATACTTTTCAACATGATCATGATCCCAAAGAAATTCATCATGAAAACATATTCATCAGTCGAGTGGACTTTTCCAACACGAAAACATTCTCATCTCGCGATTGCCTTTAGCAAATCACCATTTGCGCACACCTTCATACATATCTTTAAAATAGAATTTTAAACATACCTTTTTGTTGAGGGCAGTGTGACGGCAAGGCGAGGGTTCTTGAAACACTTATAAGTCTAGAGATTCTATTCTAGACTCAACACAATCAACTTTAGGCCACGGAGCCAAGAACTTATGCTACGATACCACTTTGTCACACCCCCGATTTTCGGAGAAGGACACGATCATCGGGGTGCGACTAGGGGTTGGAGAAAAGAAGCGGGGAAAGAAATAGGGTATGTATTATGCGGAATAAATCAAGCGGAAAGCTCGATAGATGGTGTAACAAGTCTTTCAATAATGAGTTATGTGAAAACAAAGGTGATAACGATACTCAAGAATTGGGATTGAGTCTTTAAACAATTAATCATCCAAGTAAGTATCACGGGGCCGACAACCATACACAAGATAAGCCCCTCAAAGTTCTTAATAAAAGTATTTGAATTTAAGCGGAAGCAATATATAATATAGATATACAACGGTAGCCCTCGACTCGGCTTTACTCGTCACCACCATCCGCCCACCTGAAAACATTTTGAAAATAGTTTGGGATGAGCACTAGTGTACTCGGTGGGTAAAGCGATTCATAAACATTTTTATAAATAGTTTATCCATGCATAAATCGTATGACTTGGAAGGTTTTGAAACAAAAGTCACTCCCAATCATACCAACATTTATGTCCGGTGTGCGCATTTGTCACGTTCTCTTTTTACTCTTACTCACATACCTCCTTACTCTCGAACTTTGGGCTCTGACCCAGTGAGTCCCATAAACATCCGATCTCGGGTCTTGACCCGAGAGATCCCAACCGTTAGACTTAAAGCCGAAGCTCATAGGTCCTCTCCCAGTGGTTAGCACACAATGGCGATCAACCCATTTGCACTACTAACATACGTGTACACAATTCTCACTAGCGTGTTAGGCCAGTCAAGAATCTCGATCGATTAATTCAGAGCATTAAACAAGTAGAACGCACAAAAATATTTTCATGGATAAACATGACATTTCATAGAGCTTAATAACTCAAAATAGTTTTGAGAAAGAAAAACCCACTTGACGATGATAGTGTAACCATGCGTATTAATTAACTTGCTTTGAAATCGAATCTTACTTAACTTCTTCAATAGGGCTACAAAAGAAGCTGTATGTTTAGTGAAATCCGGATCCCTAATTCTAATATACTCCAATTTCAAATGATTCCATATTTTCCGAAAAATCCTCTTTAGCTACATTATCCACATAGGGCTAGACTTACAAACCTTACGGCAAGACAAAAGATTCATGCTCATCATGAAATCCATAGCTGTTAACTATTAAATGTGATTCAACCAATATCTAATTCAAATGGAATGAGCTATAACAATTGTCTTAAAATGTAGGAACCACTCACTTCTCTAGAGCGGCACTACATGATCTATTAAACGTTTTCTACATTAGTCTTCATTATATTAGTCCTGTAATAAATCTCAGCAAGTAATTATGTAATCTTGTATGCTTCAGTCGAGCTAATATACCAATATCACAATTCCGACTTATTCCGATCTTTTGAAATAATTTCTTACTTATCCATTTACTCATGATGTATCACAAGTTCTATTACATGCCATCTTTCGGTTGCTAGCTCATGTATATACGTGAATCAAATATTATGCTCCTAACCATTATAAAGACACACCCTCGTAGAGTGGAAAAGATGAACTGGAAATGGGTTTCCATAATACAATTCTTAACTTTAATTACTTATAAGAATACACGGAATGGGAATATAAATTATGGAAGAAAAATTATACCTTGAGCTTTCTAAGAACACCATAAAATTTCCCTCGCTAATATGCTTTGTAAACTGTTAATTGAGAACAAAAGAAAAGGAGTGGGTATGACTTTGGTTTCACACACATATGCAGGGGACAAGAGAGAAAGAGGAAGAAATCAAGTAGAAGAAGAAAGAGAATGAGAATAGGCTTCGTACGGGCGAAAACACTCTCTCTTCTCGAAGTGTATATGCTTAAATAATGATTTTACTTAGCGGTGAAGCTTTGCCAAATAGCCTTCCCAAGCCTTCCAATGACACGTTCTCAAAGGAGAGAAAACAATTGGAAATTGATTCAACCAAACACATATGCATATTATAATAATCAATAGATACACCCTTATATATATAGCTACTTAACCAAGCTTCATACAAACTCACTTGTACATTTGTTTTAGTTTCATTAGTCAAAACCACGTGAGAGGAGAAGAGATAAAAACATTACTTTGCCTACCTAATTTCTCATTTATCTATTACCATAGAATAGAATAATAATAAAAACCTAATACATACCTATCTCATGAAGCCATCCACGTGGAGGAGTGGGGTGATCATTCAAAGTTACTTATATCCATAAATAAAATCCAAATTTGCACAATTTGCAAACCACTTCATGTTTCTCTTAGGCTAGGGCAATGATTTCGTCAATAGCATAGGCTTCCTTAGTCATAAATCTAGCATATATTTTATTATTTGGAAATTGAATTTAATAGATAACAATTGCCCGTCATTTATCCTGTATGACCACACACTTCTAATCATTTTATGTACTATTGAAGAAGATACCATATAACTAGATAAGCTTGCTAATTTGTTTTTGTCTAATATAAAAGTACTTTACTTGTATGAATACTTGTATATATATAATTTTAAATTACTAAACCTTAATTTTCTTTGTAACCTTAGGGGGTTGGTCAAACTTTCTTAAATTTTACGAAAGCTCATCTAATTTTATGTACTACGAAAATTCTGGATATTACAGGCGTACTGAAAGAAGAAGTCTATGTAGAACAACCGCCCGGCTTTCAACAGGGACATCAAGTTTACAGACTCAAAAAGGCTCTGTATGGGTTAAAACAAGCACCCAGGGCTTGGTATGATACCCTATCTGAGTTTCTTCTTCAGAAAGGTTTTCAGAAAGGCACAGTAGACCGCACTCTTTTCAGCATTCGACTAAAAGATGACCTATTCTCGTGCAGATCTACGTAGATGACATCATCTTCGGCTCAAAGAATGGCATCATGTGTCATTAATTCGAGAGAATGATGAAGGATAAATTCGAGATGTCAATAATGGGAGAAATGAACTATTTCCTTGGTTTTCAAGTCAAACAATCTGAGAAGGGAACGTTCATTAATCAAGGCAAATACACTCGAGACCTCATCAAAAGATTCGGTTGCACATCCGACAAACCTATCAAGATCCCGATGAACACGAACATGAAGATTGATCTTGATAAAGAGGGAGTATCAGTAGACCAAACTGAATTTCGTGCTATAATTGGTTCTTTATTATATACTTAAGCTACTCGTCCCGACATAACTTATCTTGTAGGTGTCTGCGCTCGATTTCAGGCGCATCCCAAGCAGAGTCACATGGACTCAGCAAAGAAGATTCTCCGCTATCTCAGAGGAACACCTGACATGGGTTTATGGTATACAGCTGATGATAATATATAACTAACTGGTTACTCTGATGCTGACTATGCAGGGTGTAGAATTGACCGAAAATCAACTTCAGGAACATGTCAGTTCCTTGGCAGTAAGCTAATCTCATGGTTCTCAAAGAAGCGGCACTCGGTCGCCACATCAACTACGGAAGCCGAATACATGGCTGCCGGGAAGTTGCTTTGCGCCCCAAATCCTTTGGGCCGAGACAACGGCTCTACGCGACTATGACATCATTCGAATGAAGTGCCAATCTTCTGCGACGGTACCCGGTGCCATTGCAATCACTCGAACCACGTACTTCACACAAGATGCAAGCACGTGGACATCGAGCATCACTTCATTCGTGACCATGTCGAAAGAAGGATATCGAGGATGGAAAAGATCCATACTGGCCGTCAAAGGGCGATATCTTGACCAAGCCTCTAGGCGAAGCAAGATTCGGAGAGAACTTTCGGTAGAGAGCTAGGTCTGCTTTGGACCCTCTTGACTCAAGTCGGTAAGAGGTTTCGGGAGAGGAGCATTCGATGGGGGGGAATGTTCACTCTCGATCGAGTAAAATCGATGCGAAGAGACTCTGCAACCATCTACATGAGGTATCAGCTGACTACAATGTTCAGCTGACAGGTTTGCGTCTCTCTACTCAGTAGTAGCCAATGGAACAGTACCATGCGTCTACGACTCAGATTCACTTCAGTTTCAGCATCGTATTTAATGCCTTATAAAATGTCATTTAATATTAACGGTTTACATTTAATGCACAACATTCTATGCATAAGTATGCTGAACTCTGCCACGCATTTAATGCACGTCGTATCACAGTTACTACTTAGGCAAGTTACAACTGGCTTTTGACTTAGGCGGCAACATGATCATTACCTATAATATATCACTTAATCTTGATCGTCCATCTCATAAAGCATATTTAAACTTAGCCGTTGATCGTTAACCGTTCATCTTCACTTAGATATATATCTGCGATCATATCTTCAAAACCGCCATTAGCAATCTTTCAAATCTTTTTACTCCGAAAATTCTGAGATCCACTTCCTGCAAACCTTACTTGCAAACTTCATCTAATCTTCTTAAAACTCTCAGATTTTTAGAGGTATGGTATTAGATTGTCTTTAACTTGTTTCATTATTCAACATCGCTCTACTGATTATAACATCAAACTCGATACTGATAATTCTACTAGCTTGTTACAGATATAATGGCGGGCCTTACGGTAACGGCTCCGGAGAGAATGTGCGGGAAATCCTTGAGAAAGACCGTGTAATCGGTGTGAGCCGGTCATGGAGTTTGGCGCTTGCGATCCGGAGTTCATGGATGAGATCTTCGAAGCTCTCCGCATTACGGCCTTGAAAGTTTTCCGACGAGGAAGCCCACCTTCTTCCTCCCGAGGCAGATTGCTGAAGTCTACCTCAACTCGGACTCGGTGGCCGGCGATGCTCATGGAAGATTCGTTGTACACAACATCGGCGATCTGCTATGGAGGTGAAGGAAATGTCAATCAAGGGAAGCTCTTCGAAGAAGCTTCGATCTACCCTCAGAGGGAGTCGGCAGGTGGGATATAACGATGACATGATGGATGACTACCTCTCCATCTTCCGTGGCAAGCCTACAATCTTCGAGCCGCATTCCCGAAGAACACGATGCTACCGCAGATCGAGCTCCGGGCGTACATAGTGGCCAACCGGCTGGCGACGGAGTCAAGCCGGATCGTTCGATCAAGTATCCAGACCCAGGCTGCAACTGATGATGGCTATCTATGATAGAGCCAAAATTAACTGGATGGAGTTCTTTCTCTGTGAATTCATGGTTCAAGCAGCCAAATTCGACAAAGCATCATACAGACTGAGCGTAAAAGGAAAGCTCCTTTACGGACTAAAGCTATTTGTGATGATTCAGGACTTCTGCGCATCTGACCAGATCACGTACAACGACAAGAAATACTTTAACGTGAAGAAGATAATATTTCACAACAGGGCAGCAGCCCTTCAGCAAATCGGGTCAGGTCCCTCAGCTCAACAAACTACGCCTCAGAAGACTACGCCATCCAAGAACCGGTCTCCTCAAGCTAAAATGCCTGAGGCACCGGCAAAGCGACTGAAAAAGACTATTCCCGTCGTACCTACTGAAGTAGAGCGGGGAACCGAGGCAACTGCTGAACGGCGAGCGGGACGCAAGCGGCGAGAGATGAATCACGGTCTTCGAAAAGACTCGATCGGTGGAAAAGCCGTCTTCACGGAACAAGCGAAGAAGTGGACCGGGGGTTCAAATTGAAGAAGTCCAGGGCGGAGACCTTCAAGCCCCCGGGCGGTCCCTTTGATGTCCCCCACTCGGCGGTCTTCCATCTGGCCGAGAAGCAGACGTCAACGATAGACATAGAAGATTCGGAGACGGTGTCGAAGAAGAATCTATCGGGATGGAAGCCTCAACTATCCAATCTCGAGCATCTCGAGAGATCACAAAGCATATCCCAGAGATTGCTGGCCACCCAGATCTAGTGCTCATTGCCAAGCAGGCCAGATTCCATATGCTACTGAGGTTCCAGGAGTGGCACAACCTTGAACGCCTTATAATCCATCACTCATGCGAACAATTACACGAAGAGGAACTGAGGATCAGGCAGCAGATAGGCTACTCCGAGCCTGCTGACCTCGGAACCCTTGAAGATTTGAGGGCAGCCATGCTGGCCTTGCTGCATGATCGACAGGCGGGCTTCCGGCTCGGCTCCCTCGGATGGGTCGACCCCGATGGTCAGGACCCACCTCGTGATTCAGGCCCTGAGAAGCCTGATGAGGGAACTCAACAGGACAAGGATACTCCCACTCCTACGAATTACCTCTCGGTATCCTTGCTCCCGAGAAGTCGGCGGTCGGTACTTCAACCTTATGCGAGACCTCGCTCGGCTCTTACTTGAGTCGGCATTTGAAGTAGCGCCCAGCCCCAAAGGCCGACAATCGAAGTCGGTGGCAAAGGCTCTCAAAAAGCCGGGGCACTCGGAACCGTGCACTTGCACGACGCAATCCACAAGTGTGGAAGCGGACTGCTCAAGCCACGGCGCGAGATTCGAGGGATGAGAACTACATTGTCAGAATCAGCCGCCCCTGACTTCTCCATCATCGTATCTGAAGCGCTGGAAAAGCAGAAAGCTGACTTCGAAGCTCAGCTAAGACTGATCCAGGAAGGACAGGCCAAGCTACTTGAAAAATTTAAAGCCTCTCAGTCCTCCCACACTGAGTCAGTCACAACCATATCCCAGGCCAAGAGCTCAGAATCACTTCTATCCAGCAGGGCATGGAAGATAAGGTTGATGCACAGTTGAAAGAGTTCAAGGCAGCAGCCGATCATTCTTACAAGCGCTACATAGAAGAGATGATCAGTGAGAAGAACGAGCTGCACGAGGTGCTGAACAAAATACATAACAAGCTCGATGAATTGTCAGCCTCGTACACCAGCCTGAACAACAAGGTATCCGCTCCAACCCCTATTATAATTGCTGATGCCTAAAAGGGGGGAAAAGGAGGCCCAAAGGGAAAAGGAGGCCCGAAGGGAAAATGATATAAAGGTGGAAAGGATGGCTAAGCGGACCACTTGCTAAAACGAGAAATCAACTAAGGGGAAGCCACCACCAGGGAGCGAGTGCGAAGTCTCCCAAGAAAACAAGGTCGATAGCGGAGCCGGCTCAGCTCAAACATGCCGCTCCTACTAAACCCATTACAACCGGTGAGGCCCGGGCGTCTCGAGTGCCCAGTGCCGGCATCAGCCGAGACTGCCCCAAGCGGCTCGGAGACCCATAGTAAGTAGCAACTCGGGCAACCCAAACTCCTTTGGATATAATCAAAGAGGTTGCTTGAGTATCTTGACTTGGAGGACTCGGAAGAGGAAGATGCTCCTCTCCCACCTCCAGTAAAAGGCAAAGGAAAGAAGATCCTGAAGCTCCCGACCCCTCCCTCCAAGAAATCTAAGAGATATATCACTAAGGAGGAGGAGGCTCGAGATAGCCGTGATGAGAAGTCAAGGTTGGGAGATAGCAAGCGAAAGGTACCAACAAGCTAAAAGCAAAGATCGCTAAAGGAAAAACCAAGGCTCCAAGACGCGGCGGAAAGAAACCAACAAGCGCTAGGTTGCCTCCTAGGAAGCTGAAAATTGGAGATGATGAAGATAGAGAAAAGGAGAAGCAACAAGAGAAGTCCACCGAGCAACGAAGGCAAATCAAAAGAAAAATCTACTACGCCTGCTGACTCAGAACAAGAGCAATCACACAAGCCTTCTTACACTACTTTCGAAGCTCAAGATAGAGAGATGGAAGAAATCTGGGCTCAGCTGGACAGATATTTATACAGAGGCGAAGAGGCTAGACAGATTGAAGCTGCCAGAGAAAGGATTCATATGGCAGATCTTGAAGCCCTAAGGCTGAGAACAGAGAAAGAAGCAAGTTAGAGGATCCCGTCTAAGGCTGATATTCCCTACAGATACAGGGAAGTTCGAAAGCCTTCGGATCGAAGACCTACGGATGGCCGAAAACGACGAATGGATGCCGGTAGAATTCACACAAAGATGGGAAGCGCGAAGATTGAATTCATCAAAAGAAACTACTGGAGGTTTACGGTCGGATACGCGCAAGGCGAGAAGCATATACCGAATACATAATGATCGGCGACTTAGACATGTACGCTAGATTGCGAAAAGGCTGTAAAAGAAAATGTCGAAGTCGAGTCCCGATCCTAGAATTCACGCCACCCCACGAAGACCGGATGGATCTATTCATTTCGGCGTAATTGAGAAAGAAGTGAAGTACGATCTTTGAAGCAAAATTCCTTCATGAAGATGAGCCGGCGGACTTTGCTTTGAGATAATGAAGGCTGCGAAAGAACACTTATCGGATGTATGGAGTGCCCCTTCCCGAAGATTCAGCTCAAGAATTCAAGGACGGGATTAGTCACTTCAAGTGATGTTCGGCTTCTTTATGTCTCGTATGTTTTAGTCTAGCGAGAGATGTATATATACTTGATTTCCTTATTTATATATATGATATCTCTCGTTTGGCTTTGACAATATATTATTGTCTAAACAAGTCGTGTTTGTCTTAAGCTTAACACTCGGAATCACTAAAGTGATTCTTGACTCACACACTCACCGATTCTTTGTCGTGAGCCGCTTTGATTTTGATAGACTAGTTGTTTCCTTGAAGGGGGAAATTGTTAAGACAGGGGAGAAATGATTAGTCTCTATATTCGACTCTACGCCCTGCTCCCTTCGATGAGTCTAGAACTTGAAGAACAACTCCATCGATCCTACTTGTAATATTATAAGGAGCTCCGTTTCGACAAGTTTAGTGTTAGTTTGCATAGATGTTGTTAGGTTTTGGCATCATCAAATAGGGGGAAATTGTTGGGTGATGATTCTATCCTCAAGCCTTTGTTGCATATAGTGGGAAATGATTCTGTCTTCCGTCTTGACATATACTCGGTAGCCTTGTGCTCCGAACGAGTCCATGAAGATTTGAAGATCCCAAAACCCTATCTTGATCGGTGAACCATTACTTTGTATTTGTTTTTGTCTCCGAGGTTTCGGACTCGGCGAGACACTCTGCTCCAGCTCGGGCACTCGGTGGCTTATCGGCCTCGGCACCGGGAGTAGAAGACTCGGCAATGCTTGGACTCGAGCGGGAAGCGATATCGAAAGGAGTCGGTGGAACCGAACTCGGCGGGAGTAGTTCATTGTACTCGAGCTGATCTTTAGTAGAGCCAACTCAGGCATGTTCACTGCGGAATCGGCGATCGGACTCGGCAACGGCCGAGACGGGTCTTACCGAACCGTCGGATCTTTTGAAAGTCAATCGGTATAGTCAAATACGAGGATAAGAGAAGTCAGCTTCAGATCTCCTCGAAGTCTGTTCCATCTCAACCACTTTCCCAACCTCGGCAAATGACAAGCAGACACCTGTCCTACACCTACTAAAGCTGCAAGTCAACAATTTTCCAAAAAAGGAGGGAAAGGACAACGTCACTCTACTTCAAAAGAGACGTTAGCAACCCCAAAAGAGAGAGACAAATGATCATCGTCTACAACGGATCTATCTTAATCTCTTCTCTATAAATAGAGGGATAAATAGAAATTTGAAGCTCACGGGAAGAACTCGAACCGAACCTTCGCATACACAAGAACACAGAGCATTCAAAACGAGCTAATCCGAAAAGCCCAAGTCTTCCGCAAGAAGTTCGAAGAATATATCTCTGGCGAAAGACTACATTCTAGCTCTTAGGGAACCAAGCTTAAATCGTTACATACAAGCCTCTAGTATCCAAACGACGTTACACGAACCCATAGCTAAACTCAGTTGTTCGTCGTTCTAGAAGCTACCTTCTTGTTCCCTATCCCTCTAACCTAAGCTCAATAGAACATATCCATAGCTTAGACGAAGGAGTTCATATTTGAACTTAATCACTTATTGTAAAAGGACTACTTCATAGTTGGAGAGTTTGTCAAACACTTCGGTTTGATAACCGTGTAAGCGAGACTTGCTCGATATAAATTCCAAGACGCAGCTTTGTCCGAGTGTACAAGGTGGCCACGAGACTAACTCGGTATAATACATAGCCTCCCGATCTTTCGGGACGGTGGACGTAGGATTTTTTGTGTCCGAACCACTTTAAAAATCTCTGTGTCTCTCGTTTGTGTTCTCTTTACTGTTGCATTGATTTTAACTGTTCATACTGAAACCTATCCTTTAAAATCATTCAACTGAGTTTCAGCAAACTTAACTGATCGCACTAATCTACTGAAACTGTTTTTTTAAAAACGTTTTCCAACTCAACTGAATTGGGCCTACACTATTCCGCACCACTGAACTCTATCTGCATGATACGGGTCGATGCTCGATCGGCTAGCGAGATCTCGAGTAGAGTCGGTCGCTCACTGCCAACACGATTGAGAACAACTTTCTGAGTCTCTGCTGAATTCATTCGATGCGACATCATCCCGAAAAGGATTTGCATTCGTGTTTAAGTTGAGAAAATCGGTTTCAGGTGTATTCACCCCCCCCCCCCTCTACACCTGAACGTGCTCTCGGGACCAACATATTCAACAATCACAGAATGAAATACCGTATACCTAAGTTGCTTGGAGTTTGCCGGAAAACGAACTTAAAGCCGAACATGTCGTCGTCAAATCTTGCCACCTCCGACGCCGGCCGACGCCACTTCTATCGCCGCCACCAATGCCACGGTCTGCCATTGCGCTATCGTTCTTCGCCGGCGTTGTTACCTACAGCAATGTCGTTCGCGGGTGTCAGTCCGATTCCAACCAAGACTCTTGGCATGCCTAACTACTGCTTTGCCGCCTAATCCGACCACTTCTTTGCCCATGTCATTGCAACCAACGCCAGAATCGCACTTAACCATGCTAATGCCACTAAATTGACATATAATTTCAATGCTATATCTTACGCTATGTAGACTCATGTCCCTTTTGGGAGTGTGAACCACCTTGGAGGGGGTGGGGGCTCGACCCCCGACTTTGACAGCGCATCTACACTCGTCCAGAATGTTACCTTACGCGCCAAGAAGCCGGCGAAGTTTGGTGGTGCCGACTTCAAAAGATGGCAACAAAAGATGTTGTTCTACTTGACAACATTGCGAGGGGTTCACTACCGTGCCGAGGGAGAGCACTTTTGCTCCTCCAAGCGAAACCGAAGAGAATGTGGAAGTCTGCATAGCATATGAGAATTGGCTTACTTGATTATTTTTGTAAAATTTTTCTACTTAGTGGACTTGATGATAACTTTATATAGTGTGTTTACAAATGTAAAGACCTCGAAGGAAATATGAGAGGCACTTGAAAAGAAGTATTGTAGTGATGATGTAGGTACCAAGAAGTTTGTAGTTGCCAAATTTTTTGGACTACAAAATGGTAGGCTCGTCGGCCACTCATGGACCAATTGCAAGAGTTTCAACTCATTATCCATGATGTCCACACCGCGAAGGAATGCTTTTGCTAGATGTAACTCCCCAAAATTTTCAATGTAAAATGCATTGCATATCTATTCATGCATGTTATCAAGTGTTTTAGTTACGTAAGTCGCGCATTAGAAATTGAAATAAAAAATTAAAGCATCTATCTTATTTTTTATTAAATTATTTTTGTTATGTAAATTTATTTTGGATTTTGAATGTGTTTATTTATATCATATTATGATTATATTGTTTATTTTTGAGATAGAAATCATGTAAGAATTATGAGGGAAGATTAATATTTATTTATTTTGATTTTCCTAAATCTACTAGGATTTATCAAAGGCTAAAATACTTTATATTTCCATGCTATTAGGAGATAATTATAATTATGTTTTATGAATGAAATAGATATTATGTGTAATATACATGATAAGATTAGATGTACTTATGTTTATCCATATCCTAACATATCTATGATTGAAACTCTTGTGTGGTAAGTGATAGAATAAATTATATCTAAAAGATATAAGTATGAAAATAATTATTGATAAAATGTATTTGATACCTTTTATGATTAGGGATCGGTAGATAATTTATTCAAGGCCTATAAATACCCTAAGTCGACCATAATATAGTCTCTCATAAAATTTCCAGAAATCTGCCAGCACAACTAGAAATTGTTCCGAGAATTATTTACAAATCTTCTCGTCATAATATCATCGTGAAATTTTAGGAGCATCTTTCTAGGTATGTCTAGTATACTCTATTATTTTTATATAATTATAAAAAGTATGATAACTGATTTTTAAAAATTGTTCTTCGTAACCTAAGAATTTCATCAATGTGTACATTAGTGTGATAAAAAAAAACTTATTTTTGTTGTATTCTTATGTTGTTTTTCGACCATGATAAATTTAATGGAATTTACTATGTGTTAAGTCATCCATGTTAAAAATGTAGAATTTTGGGTTACGTTTACTATTTATTTGTTAATTTGTTCTTTCATGTGCCAGATTTTTTGTCAACATGCATCTATGTTGAAAAACAAAAGTTTTCATGTTACTATTAAATGAATTATTTATCATGATAAGTTTTGTTGTGATAGAATATGTATTATGTTGTTCATGTTCGAGATCTACACTTTTTAGTCTAAAAGTTTTATGATTACATTAATTTATTCTATGAATTGCCGAATTACTCAATACACGAATGAATTGTCAATAGAAGTAATATTATGTTTAATATACTTAATTTTATTACCATGTGAAACTGTTAAAACTGCATTTTAATCAATAGAATGTGTATAATATACATTATTTGATTATTCGATCTATGTTTATTTATGAATTATTTGAATTGTTGATGCGTGCATGACATTCCTTGTCCAGAGTCATTAAGATATACTTCCATGTTTAGGACATGCACGCAAGACTCAAACATTGATATCCATTATTTTTTTTCAAGTCAAGGTCAAGGTGGGGAAGTATTCTTACACTATGTTTATCCTTATTATATTTAATGCTCGATATTTATGAGTTAATGTCAGGCATGAAAAGGAAGGATCGAAATTGATCTGCGATTGGAGTTGATCGGTACGAGAGGTTTATGGTCGAAGTTGACCGAGGATCGAAGTTGACCCATTTAAATGTTAAAGTTGAAGTTGACTCGGTGGTATGTGTGACTACATAATTTTTACATGTTCTAATTTTCCATATATTGGTATATTATATAGTTTGGATAAGTGTATTCCCATTTGAGTGAGTCGTACTCATTCCTATCATTTTAATATTTTTCAGGAGATAGCTCGGCCGATGCGTGGAGGTAGTGGTGGTGATGGTCAAAAGGAGGAAAAAGAGATTTCAAGAGTTCTAGATATGCATTTGTAGTAAAAATCATTGTCTTGTTTTGTATAAAAGTAATATTGCATTTTTTATTATAATTAATGTTTTAAAGTCTTCCACTAAATTAAAATGTCTTTTACAACTTATGAAACAATTCATGAGGTGACGTGTCCTCTAAAAGTTTTCTGAAAATTGGGGCGTTACACTAGATGCTTTCATTGTGGCAACCGTGATCGAAAAGCTTCCCCAGAATGGTGATCGTTGTTTTCACTAAATAAATCATATAAATATGCTAGAATTTAAATCGGTATAACAAATAGGCATCGAACACGGGGAACATAGATTTTAAATATTAAAATCCTATTAATCTATGAGGTTGGTTAGCGACCATGCAAATTTCCGAGGTTTTTTAAATCCTAAAACAAGAAAGTAAAAGGCGGGAATAAATATTCGAATAAAAGTATGCAAATAAGTGGGTCCAACAAGATGATTCACACACAAAAAATCGATCACCGATACTAAAGATGAATTAATCCCTATAAAGCAATTAGTTGTAGGGCGCCGTAATTAAGCCCGACACATCCCCTATTCCCCCTTAATTATTCGATAGTCGCCGGGGCATTGAAACGACTACTTCTCTAAATTATATACGGTGGGCAATCAATAGATTTAACACCTAATCGGCTTTAAGAATTAAGAGAACCCAATTTAGGAGCCTACTCGTATGGTGGACATCTAATAGTCTCCTACCAAATTAATCCTATTGTTCTAAGAACAATTGTGCTACTTATTTAGCTTTAATACCACGAGAAGCGATGGAAGTACTAAATTAGCTACAAATTAAACTAACTTTAGGGTGATCAAGCGTATATTAACTAACTTGATTAGTTAACCAAGATTAATTCAAAACATAAGTGATTAATTATTAAAACCTAATTTTCACGAAAATATTAAAGTGTGTGCTTCACATCTCGTTGGCCCTTAAGAATTTAGCTACGCATCTTGGTCCGCCGTTGGGCGGGCGGACGATTAAAGCTAGGCGAAAAATAAAACATGCTTGAACTCGGAAATAACATGCACGAATTGTAAAGCAAGAAAGCGTAACGACGAAATCCGACGAAGAACGAAAACCGAAATATTAAAAATGCTTGAATGATAAAAATCGAGTCTCCAAATCCAAAGCAATACGAACAATCTCCAATGATAAACTAGAAAATATGAAAAGTAGTGTTTGTTTCTTCCAAATATATAGACTAAAGTGCACGATCTTCTTCCTTCTCATTGTTGTCCTTCTTGGTGATCTCGGGAGAATAATGGATGATAAAAAGATCTGATTTTCGTTCACCCTCCCCGCTTATATATGGTTGCGCTCCTAATCCTTGTAGAAGTAGGGTTTGTTACTTAATCATGGAAAGATTTATTAGATAAAATTATCTAAATCTTTCCACATCTTCTCTCTCTTAATTCCAACCTTCTCACTTGATATTCTCATCCAAAACAGCGCCTAAAATCTCCAAATTAAGACGCCATATGATCCTTGTCATGTGCCAAATCAGCCCAAAATGCGCAAAACGGCTCGGAAAATGCGGTCAAGCTGCCCAGGTGGGCGCCCAAAAGCAGAATAGAATTTGCATAGTACGAATTAGACTCATCAAATCTCCTTGCACTTGAACTATCCTTGCCCTCAAGTATAAGAAAAACAAAGAATGGGTACTAGAAAAATTCGATTGATCCCCAAGACTCAAAACTCAAAAATTAAAAGACACTGAAGACAACACAAGAAAAGAAAAGGCAAAGACTGAAACAAAGACAAGAAGCAACACCAATCTTATCCATAATCTCCACACTTAAAGAACTAGCCAAACATGCCAAACCGTGCAAATACGAGTCTCAACAAATAAGTAGAGTTGCAAATTTTAGACAAGGCACACAAATATTAACTTGGCCAAAAAAGTAAGCAAAAGTGGATCATCTTCACGGTTCACTCAACACTCTCTAATCTAAGTCCGGTCAAGCCACTCAAAGTACATGGTCCACTCTATCACGATAAAAGATTGTCTCAACTGTAACATCAAGGAGGTCTTTCTCTTTTGGTTGTAATTGGGCTTAGGACTTAGACAAATTTTCGTTAGTAAGGCTCCTAGGAGTTCTAAGCTCCAACAAATGTAAATTAATGTCATGCATGTCATACTTGCTTACTATGAGATCATCAAAGAAAGATAAACATCGCCCTCCACTAAAGAATTATACATCAAATGTTACCCGTTTGAACACAGACACCACTGAATTTTATCGATTTCCCACATTTTTTTTCGTGGTTCGGATCGTTTTTCTCTTGAAACAAAGCTGGGTATATGCTGATCTGTCTTGGTAGTCGGGCCATAATTTATGCTATTAAAGTACTGATTTAATAAATGAATTTTCGGTCTTTCAATAATCTATAAAATGCATCATTTGGGCAAGCGAGGGACTGCAACTATTGTCCTCACATATATAATAAGATTAGTATCAAGAACGTGTTTAAAACATGAAATGACATGGGACAAGAGAAGCTAAAAAAGCCTTGGCTAATATTTTTAGACTAAATCAAAGAATCGATCAAGGCTCGATTGGGCTCACTAGGGGGTAACGTAGGGTAGGGAAGTATTGTCACGGCTAAATGGCTTAATCCACTAATGCCTCCTATCATGTATCGCAAGTGACTCTTCATGGACAAACACTTTCAATGAAATTGTAGGATATGTCCTACTTTAAAGGCTCAAGTCTAATAAACGGAGTGTGTGTAAAATTTTGATCCACAATATACTTATTATTCGTCATCCCAAATTACATACAAATGTGCACCAAGTCCTACTCTTCACAACAACTAACATGCTTGCATATTGAAACATAAAACACAAATCAAACATGCTTAAACAAAGAACAAGAGTGCATCAAAAACTTCAAATTTTGGCATACTTCAACGACACAAAAGAAAGGACGACACAAAGTGTGCCCTCACGCAAGAAAAAGACAAAAACGAAGAAAGAGAAATATGACAAAATTTTAAACAAGACAAACACATACCCTCCTTACACTTGATCTCTACCCAAGATTAAAGGGAAAAACATCAAACAAGACAAAATATAGAAAACACAAAAAATAAAATCATAGACACAAAGAACAAAAAAAAATAAAAACAAAGGGGGATAGAACGACGTCACTGCTGCCTGTAGGGACAAGTGGGACAAAACGATCTGCTCCAACTTATCAAACCGTTGCCTTAAGCGCAACAACCTCACCCACGCGGCCGGAGGCCCGAATTGCCACCGACATGTTGACCTACAAGGGGAGTAGCACTCGAGGCTCTAAGTCCAAGTGGATAGAATTGAATAGCACCGTTAGGCTCCACTATAACAAACTCTAGCATACCCCATCAACTCAAGATCAAAGAAATGAGGATCAGACATGCGGCTTAACAAAGAATCATCAACAATGATAAAGTTGCGAGCAAGGAATGTAGCAAATAAATGACAAAAAGTAAGATGTCTAGCCACATGACTAACTATATCATATATGAAGTAATAATTTTACTTCCCCAACCTAGAAGTTAAGAGCTATTTTTTGAAAGGAAAACAGAAAATAATTAATATTATAATATTACATTACATTTATATGAGGTAATAATTTTACTTCCCCATCTAACTACTCTAGATTGGGGAGTAGGATTGGGAGGAGAAGTTAAGAGCTGTTTTTTTTAAGGGAAAAACGAGAAAATAATTAATACTTTCTTACATTCGATTCCATTAGTTCAGTTTTTGTACGGAGATTAAAAAAATTATTTATTGTGTATAAAGTAATATAAAATAATAAAGTCCAATTAAAATATATAAGAGTGTTATTTTAAGTTAAAAAATAAAAATGAATTAATATAGTGAAGCAATTACCAAAAAGAAAAATTGAACTAATAAAGTAAAATAAAAAAAAAGCTGGACTAATGAAGGAAGTATTACATTTATACTCCTTCCGTCCCATTATTAATATCGACACTGCTTTTTTAGTTGTCCAAATTATTTATATCCCATACCAAATAAAAAAAATAAATGAATGGGCCACAATCAATCCCAAGTAAGTGAACTCATCCCTTTATACTTTTACATCACAACTTTCTGACCTTTACCTCCATTATCTTATTATACTTTTACACCACAACTTTACACTTTTAACTCTATTATCTTAATTACCTCTATTATCTTAATTACAGTTGCGGTCCGATGGGACGGAAGGAGTATAAACTTTTGGATGTTCTTACCTTTTATATTACAAATGAGTACTCTCGCGCTTAAATCCATCATAAAATGATGACATTAACTGATCGATGATTGAATCGACTCTCAAATAAAAAATTCCATAAGTTAGAGAACCGAGTAACAGAGAATTTTCTAGGTGTATTGGTGATTAAATGATAAAAACAAAATTCAATAGGACTAAGTTTTCACAGAAACGATCCGATTCACATTCTGAAGTAGGTTTATGTTCAAGAACAACAAAGAAACGACAACCAATAAGCCTCCCCTGCCATGACCAGTTCCTAAGACGACATTACTTTGTTTACTGAATGTTGACATGGAAAACATCATTCCTCTCTTCTTCCTTTATTTTGGGCACAAACACCTTCAGCACACCGTCCTTCATTTCCGCCTTTATCTCACTTGTCTTATACAACTTCTCCGGTAGATCAATCCGGCTTGTGTACCTCCTCCCATACTCGTCGTCCTCGAACTCTTTCTTTCCTTCGCCTTTGATTGTCAACGTGTTCTGCTCCACTGAGACCTTCACATCCTCCTTGCTTAGTCCCGGCATATCCACGCGCAAATGCAGCCCATCCGCCATTTCCCTCGCATTCCAGCTCCTCCTCACGCTCGAATTAACCGGCGAGTCCACAAAGCGGTCCATCATGTTCAAAATCTGGCTAAGGCTACTCCTAGTCGGGAAAGGACTAAAAGCATCTGCTCACGCACACAAAATGAAATTAGTAAAAAATCATAGATCAATGTGAGTCAAAATTGTTCATCGGTAGAATTGCGTTTACTGTAACATGACGAAACATCGAACAAAATTTGTAAGGGAGCAAGCTAAACTATCAGATCTGTAGTATCAGAGACAGAACAAAGAGCTCAACCACCACCAAAGGAGAGTGCAGCAGAGAGAGCAACTACCTGCCAAGCCGAAAGGAGAGAAGACGCGATAGTCAGGGCGGCGCTCGACGTCGGAGTCGCGATCATCACTGTCGTACTCGCGTACGGCGTTGGTGTTGAAGAGGCGGCGGGAGGATTCGGCGGCGGCCGGGCGGAGCGACCTGGAGAGGAGGTTGGAGGAAGAGACCAGCCTTTTCAGAGCCAAAGAGGACGCCATTTCGTGCTTGAGAAGAAAGCTAAAGGGAAATGAGATCTTAGAAGGGTTTCAAAACGGCTTAAGCAACACGTGGTTGGAGATGTCGTGCTGCCGCTGGTTTTATACTAGAGGACAGAAATGGTTCGATGCCTCCAGAACTCGCGGGAGCAGACTAGAAAATGGCCGAGAAGATTCTGAAAATATTTCATAATAATAAAAGTCTTACTTAATATTGATGATCTACATTAATTGTTTTTCTAGGTTATACGGAATAATTATATTTTTGACACTTAACGGAAGAAACTAATCTTTCTATTATATCCGTGCCACATTTGAAACCACCATAAACATGTTTGTTAATTGGTATTTGCAATCCATCCTCATCCTTAATTTAGGGTAGAATAGACTTTAAGAACATCGTCCTATCCAATCAAATGACTATTATTATCCTCCGCATGGAAGGATTTAGGAGAGTCCACATGTAAGACCATTTTAATTGGGAGAGTAATTAAGTTTTGGATTGACCCATTTCAATATTTAGAATACTAAAATTAAGAGAAAATACATGATAAAATTCCGCCATATCCCAATTGTGTTTGCCGATAAGTCAGGATTATGTCAACTCTCTCATTGATTGATTATATTTTTTCTTTAAAAAAATAACTCTACTCTCTCAAGACTATTTCAAATGACAACCAATCCATGGAAGTCGACCCGCCATGTCATTTTGGGGTGGGGGGTTTTGGGGTGGGGGGTTGGTGGGTGGGATGTGGGGTGGAGTGGAGGTGGGGTGGGGGAAATAGAAGCGACAAAAAACAACCCAGGCCCCACTTATTTAACCGCCCATGGGCACTTTGCAACCTTCCACAATCACAACCACAATCGTATTCCACTCTCTCTCTCTCTCGTGTCGCCCAAGACAACACTCATATTGTAAAGTTGTCAAAGTGTGGTTGGATGAACCACTGTTATTATATCATGATAAATCGTTAATATATTTTATTAAAAAAATCTAAAATACTATAAATTTTATTTTTTTTCATTTTCTACACCAACATTAACATAGTTACATACAATATGATTTTCTCAATTTATCTACATGTAACTATTATTACTACATGTAATTGAATTAGAATTATTCAATCTATAAAGATGATATATGATATGATTATCTCAATTTATCTACATATAACTGAACCACTGTTATTATATCATGATAAATCGTTAATATATTTTATTTATTTTATTAAAAAAATCTAAAATACTATAATTTTTTTCATTTTCTACACCAATATTAACATAGTTACATACAATATGATTATCTGAATTTATCTACATGTAACTATTATTACTACATGTAATTGAATTAGAATTATTCAATCTATAAAGATTATATATGATATGATTATCTCAATTTATCTACATATAACTATTATTAAAAAAATCTAAAATACTATAAATTGTTGTAAATATTATATATATATACATATATATATATATATATATATATATATATATATATATATAACCATATATTGTGATATTATATACGTACATCCTAAAAGCGTAAGCTAAATGCTCATCTTATACTCCATAAATAGAGGTCTCCACCCCTCATAATAATACAATCTATTTTCCGTCTTCTCGATTATTCTCTCATTCCATATATAGTTTATAACACGTTATCATCACGATTGTTCTTAGTTTATATTGTCCTTTTCTTTCATTCTTGCTTGGATTGTGGCCACTACTTACGTCCATCAAATCTTTGAAGATGTCAAGATTAATTTATAAGGTACATAAACTTTTTGTACATAAAATTCGTATTTAATGTCTTGACGGCTGATTATATATAATAAATATATGAAAGTGTTGACTAATCATAATTGATGATGTTTATGGATTCAAGATATGTTATCAATCGGTGTTTTTCTTAATTTTTGGTGGATAATATGATGAATATGATGGCTATTCACATGTATGTTATGTAATTGTGATTACTTTGTATCTTAGTTGATATTCCCGAAGAATTTCACATGCTCTTAAAAAGTAATTCAATTTATTTATTGATAATTTAATTGTGCTCCAGAAGTAGCACAATTTAACTTTTGTTCCTAATGTGGCATAATTTATATTATAGAATAATATTAAATGTTCTTAAAGAGCAACTCGTACGTTCGATGATATATGTTATTCATGAATGAAAAACATTAGTTATGTCTTGTTGATATTAATACACTCTTGATATCGATGTTCATCTCGCCAATAAGAGGCGTAGGGAGATAATAATATAATGAAACAAAGCATCCTAGTAGGATTGCGTAAATATATTAATTACTTGTCATCCCTAAAGCTCGATACAAGTATATGCATCTTAAACCGAAAGATTTTAAAATCTAGTGCACCGAACATCATTAAAGTCCCCAGAAGAGCTTGTATCATTCTATCAAATGATACTAAATTAACTATTGAATATTGTTGGGTGATGATTCCATCCTCAACACTTTGTTACTCTTAGTGGGAAATGATTCGGTCTTAAACAACGATCTTAAGCTCGGTAGCACTTGTGCTCTGTACTTGTCACGAAGATTTGAAGATCCCAAAACCCTATCCGATTGGTGAACCATTCCGTTGTATATGTTGTTTGTCTCCGAGGTTTCGAGACTCGGTAGACACTCTGCTCTGGTCAAGGCGCTCGGTAGCTTATTTGCCTCGCAGCACGTGTAGAAGACTCGGTGATCTTGGACTCGAGCGGAGCAAGATATCGGGAGAGTCGATTAAGCCGAACTCGGCGGAGTAGTTCGGCTGGACTCGGAGCCGATCTTGATGACTTATCTCATTGTCTATCTCCGAATACAAGGTCGGACTCGGCATCGGCGGGCAAATCTTACGAACTGCCGGATCTTTTTTGAAATGCAATCGCGTAGTCATATACGAGGAAGAGAGAAGTCGGCTTCAATTAGCCTCGAAGTGCGTTCCGTCTCAACCACTTTATTCACCTCGACAAATGACAAGCATACACGTGTCATCCTACCTACTAAAGTCGTAAGTCAACACTTTCCGAAAAAGGAGGAAAATGCACTGTTACCTACGTCAAAAAGAGCCGTTTGCTACCAAAAGAGAGAGAGAGAAGAAGATCGTCTCCAACGGATCTATTTCAATCTCTGCTCTATAAATAGAGGGATTATTCAAGAAGAATGCACCGAATGCACGAACCACGAGCGAAAATCCGAGCGGTCAACGAGCAAAGAACCCCAAAGAACAAAGTCTTAGCAAGAACTTGAAGAACAATCTTCGGCGAAAGACTACATTCTAGCTCATAGGGAATCAAGCTAAACCGACATATAAAGCCTCTAGTATCCAAATCGACGTTACACGAACTCAAAGCTTACCTTCAGCTGTTCGTCGATCTAGAAGCTACTCTCTCATATTCCCTATCCCTCTAACCCTAAGCTCAACTGTTCTTATCTATAGCTTAGACGAAGGAGTTCATCTTTGAACCTGATCCTTATTGTATAAGGACTCCTTCACTGTTGGAGAAAGTTTGTCAAACACTTCTAAGTTTGATAGTTGTAAACTGAGACTTGGATCAGTATAAAAACCAAGACGCGGCTTTGCCCAGTGCGCAAGCTGACTGAGACTAACTCAGGATAAATAATAGCCTCCTGATCTTTCGGGACAGTGGACGTAGGATTTGAGCGATATCCGAACCACTTTAAAAATCTGTGTCGTTTACTTACTGTTGCATTGATTTTACTATGCATACTGAACATCATTTTTTAAAATCAATTAACTGTCTCAGCATACTGAACTGAATATCTATTGAACTGAGACTTTCATAAAACGTTTTCACCACTCAACTGATTTGGGCCTACACACATTTCCGCACACTGAACTCTTACTGTAGATACTGAATTTCGATTCGTCGGCTCAGAGGTCTCTAAAGTAGAGTCGAGACTCTTTGCCGCACACGATTCGTAGCAATTTTGTTTGGTCTGACAAATTTGACCGAGACACCATCCTCGAATAGGGCCGTTTCGTGTTCGGTTGAGAAATCGAATCGGTGTATTCACCCCCCCTCTACACCGACCGTACACTCCGGGACCAACAAATATGCCCTTTACTCTAGTAAGTCTAGAAGACACTTACTAAGTTTTAAGGATATGCAATGGATAATATATTGATTGAATTAAAATTATATAAGAAGATAGTGATTCTTTTGTATTTAGTCAGAACCTAACAAAAGAAAAGTTATCACACTACCACCTTGAATGTATTACACATTCATAAAAACAAGTGAGACAAAACATGCTATGAACCGGAAGTTCAAAAGAGCTTTATGCTTTGACATGATAAGTTTGAACATCTACCGGCAACTATTATGCGCAACATAATTGAAAATTCATATGAGCGCAATATATAGATCCTGAAGAATCTCTTAATAAAAGAATTTCCATGATTTGCTTGATTTCTAGAAAAAATTTAGAACTTGTTAGTACTGCAAGTTCAAAAACAATGAGCTCAATTCCCTCAAGCAGACTTATCTTGATAAAGCGAGTGAGTTTATTAAACTCCAAGTTCCTCCTGAAGAGGATTTAATATTATATTGCTTTGTGATTGAGATTCAAAACCTAGTTGCTCATGTCCATAATCAAAATGGGTTTTGTTCGTACGAATATGAGTCTCACAAGAAGATTGTTATTATGATAAAATAACGTTCTCAACATTAGGTGGAACATATGCCACATTCGGATTCCTGAAGTAATCAATGTGAAATCTACATCCAACAAAAAACACAAGAATAAACTAGTCACATTTGAATTCTAGAAGTAATCAACGTGAACAAGAAGCTGAAAGATTCATTCGCAAAAGATGGCAAATCAACTTCTTGATGCTTTAGTATGTATATAGAAGAATTGACAATGTTATACATTTGCTTTGCAAATACTCCTGCAAGAATAGTCGTCTCCGAAGGACAAGTACAAAAGATAGCAAATGAATATAAAGTTCGTCAAAAATATGGTTGACCAATTGGTTACGAAAGAAATTTTTGTGTCTACAGAAAAGGGGCACAACATATGAACCAAACAATGACGAATATGATTAATATATCAAATGAAGTTCTCGAAGAACTACAAGCGTCCGAAAATATTGAGATCTCAATATATTGGAGAGATCAAATATCGTCGTGGACGCATGATGATATATTCACCTTTAATATGACTCTTGAAATGATAAAGAGGATCATCACTAACGATCTATTAGAGATTGTCAAGATAGAAATAATTGGCCAAAGAGAAAAGAAGTAATACAAGGTGAATTAATATTCCCAAGAAAGTCGGAAATATTTGGACTCGTAGTTCCAAAATCCGGAAAGTATATCCCCGAAGGATACAAATGTGTCTTTGTTACAAGGAGAAATAGAAAAATTGCGAGATATGGGGCAATACTCACTAACACAATGTTTCTCTCAAAGACGGGAATTAATTATGTACACTCCCATAATAGACGTCATTATATTTTAGAGTTTGATTAATCTACTTATGTCATAAAAGGCTTGTTGCGTGCCTTATGGATGTAGTAAATATTAATCTATATGATTCACTAGATAGTGACATGTATATATGAAGATCCATGAAGGATTTAACTTGCTTAAATCACGTAAGTCAAAAATATTTTTTCAAGTAAATTGCAAAATCGTTGTAAGAACAATGTGTATCTCAAAAGTGAAGATATTTGCTCATATGTTTTCAAGAAGAAAATTGATAGCAAAGCATTTTGTATTGTTATTTGATTTTAGTTAAGACTCCTCGAAGAGTTTAATACTTGAATATTATGTGTATACCCGCAATCAACATGAAATATATAGGGCCATTACTTGTGGACTATTTTATTGATTGACACCCGATTCTATAATCGACCTCGACTATTGTTGGCATTGGGGAGATTAAAATATGAATGTCGTAAATATCTCAATGGATTAATTATTTAGATTCACGCACTATGAACTAGAAGTTCATCAAATTATTTAGTGCAAAAGGAGTGAATAAAATCTCATATACGTGTTGTATATGCACCATGAAAGAAGCGAAGTTCCTCATAGACAAAAATAAATCAACTAATTCTCATTGACGCTAGAAACATGAGAGATTTATTGGTGCTAAGAGATAAGAAGTCCGCGGAATACAAAATTAGAACACATCACTCCAAATTCCTCTCGAAGAGGATATGTGAATCATTATGTACAAAAGTACTTGAGGAAATCAACTTATGCCTAAAAGACGGAAGTTAGAATCAAAATACTTATGTTGAACTATCTCTCAGATGGAGTTACATCGGGTCGACCTACCTAAAAGGTCTTTAAAGAGATTTTTCTTGTATCGCATCCACGTAGCTACCTAATGATTGCTTCAATCACTTGAAGTTGATGCGGACTCATTTAGACCTATAGAAGATAACAAAGTTGAGGACCAGAAGTTCCTTACTGAAGTGCAATTAGAGAATTTGAAATGGTATTGACCATCCTTTGTTATCTTCGAGACAAACATGTTATTCTCTGTGAAGATAGTTAAACTTGTGTTGCACATATTAGTTTAGACCTTGAAGATAACCTTGAAGATTGTTATCTTGAAGGGGAGTGATAAATTATAAATAATCCTGAAGATTAGACTGACATCAAAAGGTCAAATGACCATGAAAATCAAATGGTTGTGCTCTTTTTTCTTTTCTAAGTTTTTTCCCAAATGATTTTCTTAGTTAAGGTTTTTAACGAGGCATCTAATGCAACACACGAATAAATGAGTCATTGAGATTGATTCATAAAAAGAATTTGTTGGTCCCGAGATAAACGTTCAAGTGTAGAGTGGGGGGGGAGGGGGAGGTGAATACACTTCGAAAACACTTTCTCAACTTAAAACGCGAAGCAGTCCCTTTTTAGGAAGATGCGTCAGACGAACAGGTTCGGCGGACCAAATAAGTTGTTCGAATCGCGTGGCGAGTGACTGACTTCACTGAGGCCTACTAGCTGACTTAGGTCAGAATTCAGTACTGTTCAGCTGAAGTTCAGTATGGTACGGAAATATGTAAGCCCAAATTCAGTTGAGTTAGAAAACATTTTTAAGAAAACTGTTTCAGTATATTAGTGCAATCTTTTAAGCTTTCTTTGAAATAAAGTTGAATGATTTTGAAAGATATTTTCGGTATGAACGGTGAATCAATGCAACGAGTAAAAAACAGAGCACACGGGGAACACAAGCAATTTTAAAGTGGTTTGGATCCAACAATCCTACGTCCTCTGTCCCGAAAAGATCAGGAGGCTATTTTATTATACTGAGTTAGTCTCAGTCGGTTTGTGCACTAGACAAACATTGGTCTTGAGATTTATACTAAGCAAATCTCAGTTTATAGGGTATCAAACCTAAGTGTTTGACAAACACTCCAACTATACAGAGTCCCCTTATAATAAGGATCGGTTCAAGAATGAACTCCTTCGTTCTAAGCTATAGATATGGTCTACCGAGCTTAGGTTAGAGGGAAGGGAACAAGAAAGTGGCTTCTAAAGCGACGAATGGTTAAGTATGACTCATGGGTTCATATTGGGCGCTTGGATACTAGAGGGCTTATGATCTCGATTTAGCTCGGTTCCCTTTAAGCAAGTATGTCGCCTTTCGTTTGGAGATAACTCTATGAAGTTCTTGCGGAAAGCTTAAGTCGATTCTCGAGTTGCTCGTAAATGTTCGTGTGTTCTTGTATGTGTCGTGAGCTTTTTAATTTGAAAACTTCCCTCTATTTATAGAGCAAAGACATGGATAGATCCATTGGAGACGACAATCCATGTGTCTCTCTCTTTTGGGTAGCTAACGGCTCTTTCAAAGTATGGTGACAGAGTCTTTTCCCTCCATTTCTGGAAAGTTGTTGACTTGCAGCTTTAATCAGAAAGTAGGCAATTGGTTGCTGTCATTGGGTCGAGGTTGAAGAAAGTAGGTGAGACAAACGGACTTCAAGGTAGATCCGAGGCGACTTCTCTATACCTCGTATGACTCTGCGATTTGACTTGAGAGATTTCCTAACGGTCAAGATTGCCGGCCGTGCGAGTCTGATCTATGTTCATTAGCATACTCCTGCTGAGTTCAGCTCTACTGAAGATCAATCCTGAGTTCAGTGAACTACTCATGCTGAGTTCAGTTCCACTGACTCCTTTCAGTATACTGCTCCTACTGAGTCCAGTACTACTGAGTCTTCTTCTCATGGTACTGAGGCTGATAGTCTGCTGAAGAACCAGCGGACAGAACTGAGTGCCTGAACCATGTCGAAGGGTGTCTACTGAGTCTGAAACACTCAGAGACAGAATAAACAAATACAATTGAATGGTTCATCAGTCAAAGTAGGGTTTTGTGATATTCAAATCTACCGAGCACTAAGGCTACCTTGAATCATCTCCCAACCAATTTCCCCCTATTTGATGATGCCAAAACCTAACACCTACAAGCCGTCGAAACAAACTCCTTACAAATATTACAAGTAGAATCAGTGGAGTTGTTCTTCAAGTTCTAGACTACTGAGGGAGTTCAGGGAAGAAATATCAGAACCTATACAGAAATCTAACAGCAATTTCCCCCTTTCTAACAACAATTTCCCCTAAACAATCTAACAAACACAAAAGAATCTATCAAGTTAAGTAAAAACAGACAGACACAAATATATATATTCAGTGAGTGTGTGTGAGTCAGTAATCACTTAGGTGATTCTGAGTGTTAAGCATAAATAACAAGGCCATGTAGACAATAAGGTATTGTCAGGGCCGAACAACAGTGATGTTTTATATATCAGAAAGATTAAGTATAGTACATCAGCTTACTATTCTAGCGAAAAGAAAACAAAGATACAAGGAAGCTATCACCTATTTCCCCGAATCGAAGGATCCGCTCTTTAAAATCTCTAGACTTTTCTTCGGCAACAAGTATCCATACATTCGTTTGTATCTCTTCTCGGCTTCTATATACGCACCATGTTAGCGAGGATGAGTCTCATCAAGATCATTGGCTTGAACTGCACTTTTGACCTCTCCTTCATTAACACCAATATGTAAGGAACCATCGAGCTTCAGGAGGGGGCGAGAGGTTCGGAGTCTGGGAGTCGACATCTATCTTCTCAGACAGGGCCTTCTGAACTCTTGCATAAATCTCTGGATCACTCTTCAGAAGCCACTTAGCAAAAGCTATCGCCTTATGCATGTCAGGCCAATACCTCCAGATATAGTACCTCTTGATGAAATCTGCTTTAAGTGTCTCCCACCTCTGAGTTCGCTCCCATGGCATCCATATATCGATTCTGGGCCAACGATGTATTTTGAGATCAGTGGGGTTCTTGAGTCTTCTATACTTGTAAGGAATCTCAGCCTTCTCAGGAACCTTTCTCGTGCCTCTTTCTCGCTTTGAGCCTTAGAGCTTTTTAGGTCGGCGAAGTTTAAGCACTTTCTCTTGCTTCACTTATCCGCTCGGCTTGACTCCTCTCCGTGATACCTTTCCATCTCGATCCCGGATTTCTTTCATTTCTTACTCTAGAGCCTTAGAGGGGGCATAGGATGGAATGTGCTCTTGCTCTTCTTCTGAATCAGCAGGTGTTGGTGATTTAGACTTTGATCCACCCGCTTGGCCGACTGCTGCATGGCCTAGTCGCTGTCTTTGTTCTCTTTCTTTTTCCTTGTCGGCTTCGTCGCTGATCTTCAGATTTCTAGGGGGTTGCATTGTACCAGGCTTCCTTCCCCTTTGAACCTTGGTTTTGCCTTTGGCAGGCTATTTCTTTGGCTTGTTAGCGACTATGCCTCTGCTTATCTCCCCTTGCAAGCTTTTCATCGGTAATGTCCCGAGCTTCTTCCTCGGGAGATGTGAACCTTCCGGTTCCTTTCTTGGGTGGGGTTGGGAGTTTCGGAATCTTCTTCCCTTTCCCAAGACTTGGAGGAGGTAGAGGAACTTCCTCCTCTTGAGAATTCTCCTCGGCGTATTCAAGCAATCTCCTTAATAATTTCGCCTGGGAGACCGGGTTGCTTGAATCTTTAGGTCTGAGCCACTTGGGCCGGTCTCGAGCCAGGCCACTGGCTCTGCTGCCTTGAGATACCCTAGGCACGACCTTGATCTTGGGGATCAGTGGGAGGCGGTCTTGAGTCCGAGTTACTCCTTTTCACTATCTCGATTCCCCTTGGTGCCCTTGGTATCCTTTCCCTTTCCCCCTTTTTGGGATCAGCAAATGGGCCGAGGGTAGGAACTGCACCTTCCGATTGATCGGTGTATCTTGAGGCTAGCTTATCCAAAGCATCCGCGGTTTCACAAGTCTCTTGTGGAGTTCATTCCTCTCATCGATAAGCTCTTCGCCCATATTTCTTATGAGAATTCTCCACCACAGTTTGAATCGATTGCAACTTTAGATCCATCTTGTTTTCCAAGGCCTTCGAATATTACGGAGTTCGAGGCTCGAGGCCCGAGACAGGAAGATATGGATTCTCGCATGAGTTGGATTGGGCGCCTTGTAATCTTCAAGAAGCTTGGCCTGTGCAGCTTCCATCAGCTTTTGTTGCCTTTCAAATTCGGCTCTCTCAGTGGCTAAGGCGCCTGTCAAGATAGTAGAGAAGTCCGGAGCTGGAGTGTGTTGAATAGACGTTATGAGCTCCTTCATCTCCTCACTCTGAGCCTGAGTCGACAACTTCCACATCTTGTGGATAGCTCGGGCAAGAAGGCGATTCTCGAGCGCCACGACCCGAGTTCCCTGCCACACTCTTAGGAGCATCGGCTTCCCCGGGCCGGACGCTACCTCAAAAGACCCCGGCTGCTAGTACTCGGGTCCGCGGACTGTGAGGTACCAGCCGCCGACTGACCTGGTGGGAGGATGCTGAGTGGTATTTCAACAGTTGTCCTAGGTGGAGTATCCTCCTCCAGTTGAGATCCCTCAACAGGCTTCTCAGGGCCTGAATCATGGGGCGGGTCCCGATCGTCGGGATCGGACCCTATCCGAGGGAGCGGCTGGCCGAGTTGGAAGTCATTCATTCGGCAGAAGCCTAGCATAGCCGCTCTCGGATCGTCCAGGGAGCAGAGATCCGCAGGCTCTGAGTAGCCTATCTTCTCTCAGATCATAAGATCCTCCTCGTGGAGTTGTTCACGGGAGTGGTGTTGGATGAGTACGTTCGGTGTAGACCATGCACGGAACCGAATCGAAATATGAAGCCAAGCCTTGTCTAGCCAAAGTGACTAAGTTTGAGTGGGTAGCTATCTCGGGGATGGCTTCCGAGACTTCTCGGGAGGCTCGGATTGAAGAGATGAGGCCTCCATCCCGATGGTCTCGATTCCGATCTTGTCTCCAGAATCCTCAATCTCTATCGAGACGCTTCTTTCTTAGCGGGACGAAATGTTGTTGAGAGGTGGAATGTCCAAGGGGTCTCGAGCAATAGGAGTGATAGGTTCGACTTCTACCCCTTGTTCCACTTCCTCTCCCCGTTCGGTGAGACGGCCTTCTCACGCTGAGACGGTCTTTACGAGGACTCTGCCTCGTCTCTAAGTTGTAGGGGAGGTACAATAACGGCTGAGCGACCGTCTTACGCTTCTTGGTCGGTGTTTTCTCAGTTTGTTTTGGGAGGTGACCTCTTCTTAGAAGGAGTGGAGGTCTTAGGGGAGCCTTTCTTGGGCTCAGGTAGGCCCCTGAGCCGTCTGGGCCGAAGGGGGCGCCGCCTGCTGCGGAACCTCACCTTTTTGGGGTTGAGGTACCCTTTGTCGAGATATATGGCATTATCGGCGCCACAAAGGTCTTCAATCATCACGGATAACTTCATTCCGTATAGGAGCTTTCCCTTGTGACTAGGCAAAGCGGTTAGTGGACTTGTCGAATTTAGTCTGCCACGGGTCATGAACTCCTTGAAGAAGAATTCGATCCAATTAATCTTCGCATGGTCATATATAGCCATCATCATCTCGAATCTTCGGCCTTGACACTTTGGTCGAATGATCCGCCGACTAGTCAGAATCTGCGTGACTATGTAAAGCTAATGCTCAGCATGCGAGGGAGCATGGAATTCTTTGGGAAGGCGGCTCCGAACGTAGTAGGCTTCCCGCGGAAAATCTCCAAGGTACTCGTCCATAATATCGTCCTTGTATCGGAACGTGCTGAATCCGAGTGCTCGGAAGCTGAAAGCTCCATTGAAGAGCTTCTTTAATGGACATGTGCTTTATCTCGAGATACTGATACGAGCGGGATCGCTATGTGGTGAATTATGAACGGCCTCGGATATCACCTTCAATCGACTCGAGTCCGATATAGTTCGATATCCGACGCGGGAAGAAAATACGATGGCTTCCTCGAGAGGAAGGCTTCCAGCCCCGACGCCCTCGGCGTGTCGAAGATGTCCTCCATGAAATCCAACTCGCACGCATCGAATTCCATTATCGGCTCACACCATACGCGGTCTTTCTCTAGGATTTCTTGCATATTAGTGAGTGATGTCCGTTCTGTCATGATTTAATCTGCAAAAGAAAGTGTTGGGTGATGATTCTATCCTCGGCATAGTCTTACTTGGTGGGGAAATGATTCTATCTTCTATCTTTGAATCATGCTTTCAAAGACCCTAGTGCTCGAATATTGAGAAGATTTGAAGATCCCAAAACCCTATCTCGATTGGTGAACCATTCCATTGTAATCGTTATTTTTTTTTGTCTCGAGGTTTGGGACTCAGGTGACACTCTGCTTTGATCAAGGCGCTCGGTAGATTATACGCCTAACACCGAAGTAGAAGACTCGGTGATCTTTGGACTCGAAGCAGGAGCAAAGCATATTCGAAAGAGTCGCAGAACTGGGACTCGCAGGGAGCGATTCACCGAACTCGGAGCTGGTCTTCAATAGACTTTACTCGGCTATCTACCTACGAATACGGGATCGGACTCAAGATCGGTAGGCAGTCTTCGAACCTGTCGGATACTTTTGAAAAATAATCGAGCATTGTCATATACGAGGAAGAGAGAAGTCGGCTTCGGTTTGCCTTGAAGTCTGTGGCTGCCTCAACCACTCTATCCGCCTCGACGAATGACAAGAACACACGTGTCTTCTCACCCGCTAAAGGCTGAGTCATCCCTTTACCTAAAAAGGTGGGAAAGCACACTGTTACCTACTTCAAAAGAGCCGTTTGCTACCAAAAGAGAGAGAAAGAAGAAGATCGTCTCCAACGGATCTTTTCCAATCTCTACTCTATAAATAGAGGGATATTTCAAGAAGAGAGAAGTGCATAAGCTTAAATGACGAAAACATACACAAGCATTAAAACGAGCTAGAACCGAGAAACCCTAAGTCTTCGCAAGAACTTGAAGATCTATCTCCGGCGAAAGACTACCTTCTTAGCTCATAGGGAACCAAGCTAAAGCGTTAGAAGAGCCTCTAGTATCCAAATCGACGATACACGAACCTAAAAGCTTATTTCCATTTGTTCGTCGATCTAGAAGCTACATTCTCATTCCCTATCCCTCTAACCCTAAGCTCAACCGAATATACTTATAGCTTAGACGAAGGAGTTTATATTTGAACCCAATCCTTATTGTAAAAAGGACTCCTTCATAGTTGGAGAAGTTTTTTTGTCAAACACTTTAGTTTGATGCCTTTGTAACCGGGACTTGCTCGATATAATCCCAAGCCACGGCTTTGTCCTGCACAAGGCGGGCCGAGACTAACTCGATATAATAAATAGCCTCCCCGAACTTTCGGGACGGTGGACGTAGGATCGATTGATATCCGAACCACTTTAAAAATGCGTGTCTCGTTATTGCTTTCGATTCTTTGTTGCATTGATTTTCTCGTTCATGCCGAAAATCTTCTTTAAAATCATACAATTGTCTCGGGATACCTGAACCGTCTGCTTATCAAGCGAGACTTGCATAAACCGGTTTTCCACTCAGCCGATTAGGGCTACACTTTTCCGCACCGCCGAACTCTACTGGTTTGATGCGTGTCGACTCGATCGGCTAAGCGAGATCTCGGTAGAGTCGAACTCGTTCTTTAAGACTCTTTGCCACACACGATTCGAACAACTATTTGGTCCGTTGAATTATTTCAGATCTGGCACTTTCTTGAGGCAGGAGCTGTTCGTGTTCGAAGTTGAGAAAATCGGATCGAGTGTATTCACCCCCCTCTCTACACTCGACCGTACACTCGGGACCAACAGAAAGTATCGCATCTAGAAAAGTATTACAAGGAAACATATACGATCTGAATATGAGATGGTAAAATTTCTAGGGTAAAAAGTTGCAGAGTAAAATGACGATTTCTAACTTTGAATGTGTTTTATATATGATCAAGAAGATGAACAATTATTAATCCACGGTTCAATTTAAATCTGCTTTATGAGATGGACGACTAGGATTTAATGTTATAAAATAGACAATGATCAACTTAGCCGCCTTTAAGTCAAATTACAGATTGTATATAGCGAAAGAAGTAACTTGATTAGACATGCATTTAATGCGCCGCAGAGTTCAGCATGCTTAACATAGAATGTCGTGTATTAAATATAAACTGTTATATTAAATGACATTTTTAAGGCATTGAATACGAAGCTGAATCTGAATCATTAATGCATGAACATTTCATTAGCTGCTTGAGTAGAGATACGCAAACCTCGTCGCCTAAACATCGTAGTCGGCTGATACCTCGTGTAGATGGTTCTTTGAGTCTCTATATCTTGAATAAGTTCGCATTGAGAGTGAACATTCCCCACTTGCTTGAATGCTCCTCTCTTGAATCCACTTACTGACCGAGTCGGAAGGTCCAACAGACTCTAGCTCTCCTGAAAGTTCTCGAATCGGCTTCAGCTAAAGGTTTGGTCAGAATATCTGCCCTTTGATGGTCAGTATGGATCTTCTCCATCCTGATATCCCTCTTTTCGACATGATCACGAATGAAGTGGTGTTTGATGTCCACGTGCTTGCATCTAGTATGGAGTACGGGGTTCCGGATGATTGCAGTCGGAGATCAACACTTCATTCTGAAAGACATCATAGTCGCGTAGCTGCTGTCTCAACCAAAGGATTTGGGCGCAGCAACTTCCGGCAGCCATGTATTCAGCTTCAGTAGTTGACGTCGCTACTGAATGTCGTTACTTTGAAAATCATGAAATCGACTTACGCCGAGGACCGGCAAGTTCCGTGGTTAACTTTCGATCAATCCTACATCCCGCATAGTCGGCATCGGAATAACCGGTTAGTTCAATATTATCATCTGCTGGATACCGTAAACCCATGTCAGGTGTTCCTTTGAGATAGCGGAGAATCTTCTTTGCTGAGTCTATGTGGCTCTGCTTAGGATTCGCCTGAAATCGAGCGCGAACACCTACAACATAAGTTATGTTAGGTTGAGTAGCGGTTAGATATAATAATGAACCAATAATAGCACGAAATTGGTCATGGTTGATGAACACGCAGCCTGGCATGTTAGAACCGCGCGGACCAAATAAATTTATAAGTAAGAACACTGTAGCGAAAACTATCTTGGACAAGTATAGTGACAAGCAAGAGGTCGATCCTCGGGGGAGCGGGTGATTAAGCAACAAATTCTACTCGACCTAAAAGGGTTTGGCTAGCGGCGAAAAGATAACATAAAATAATCAACAATCAAATAACAAGTTATAAAAGCAATCCAGCCAAGGGTAATTTCCACACCACCCCCCTGTCACGATCCTAGATTACTATGTGAATCGGTTTAGTTAAGGTTATCTGGCTGGGACGCCGTGTTGAGCACAAGGGCGTCCATTCCTTCTATTACGCTAGAATCGCCATGTTGAGCATAGAAACAGTCCCTACCCGGTGACTACCTACCTTGTTTAGCAATGACTAGGGGAGCCACTAAGGAGCAATAAGAACAAAGGAACCAAATCAAGGCATCTCCCGATGTTTAGCATTCAAAGCGGAAAACCCAACTAGTCTTCGTCCCGCCCCGGAAAAGAAGTGTACCTGCCCAGGTTGATCAGATCTAAGCAGTTCTCAACTATCTCAAACTGAGTTCAACTAAAACCTTTACTCAACCAATTATCAAGCACGTTTTCACATCTTACGGATTCTTAGGAGTGGTGTCTCCTTACCTCGGCCAGATCTGGGAAATTAGCTACACATATTGACTAAGGACATAAAACTAGGCATGTAAAAATAAAGCATGAAGCAGATCTCAAACTTAAGGTTGAAACAACAAACTTTTGTAAAACAGCAAAGAACTAGCACGAACATTTAACTAAAAATAACAAGAGACAACATCGTACGAAAGCAAAGGCATTTATATGTAAAGGCGTGATATGGACAGAAAGCATGCAATACATTAACTTAGCTGTGAATAGTAGAGGAACTTAACAACGAACATGAAAGAGTAAATGTAAGCATTAAAGATTGAATTTAAGAACTGTAAATAAAGCTGACCGATAACATTCACAAAAGGAAGTGTTCTCCTTGGGAGCTTCAAGCTATTCTAGAGCGAGAAAAGTAAAGATGTTTTTGAACTACATTAATGGTGGAAATTTTATAGAGTTTTTCTAGAGAGAGGAACAAGCTCCATCCATGGAAAATGTAAGTATGAAAAATTATATATTAGCATCGTTCCCTCCTCTTTTGTCTTCACAAAATATCCGGATTTGGTAGGTGAGAAGAAGCGTAGCGGTATGGGTACGCGATCGGAGTAAGGCTATCTCTGTAGCTCCTAGGTCCCTAGTTCCCGCCATAAACTTGTCGAATGATGTGGGCCGGGTTTTGGGCACTGTTTCGATATTTTTTTCTTCTCAATTTTATCACTGATAGAATGCATTAATTACGGCTTATTTTCGGGCTATTTCTCTGAATCTTACGGGGCGGTTCCATCAATCTTGGTCGGAAGACCTCTAGATCCAGGACACCATATTTTCTCCCTATTCTCTCCACATCTAGGCCACTTATCCGCATTTGCTTAACAAAAATCGCACAAATCAAATGGATACTTGGGCTACAAAACCTTCAGGCTCATCAACCTCCTCATACTTAAGCAATACTTTCCCTCAAGTATGAAGAGAATTTCAAAGCTTAGATTGTAGCCGAGACGGACTCCCCGGACACACAAATAGACTACTAAAAAGAAAAGGACGGGAAAAGCATTCAACCAAATCAAGCGCCCAAGGTTCGCAATATGCCCAAACTCTAGCGATTCTCGATTTGTAGAGCACGATCATGGATTCAAAACCAAGGAACATTATTATCAAATGGTCAAAAACCGGGCGGGGGAATAAGGTCTTCCTCACGATTCGCTCAATACTCCCCTATACTAGTCCAGGACAACCGCTCAACTATACTATGTTCACTCATTTGCCATATTGTGTCAATCACAAATGCTTCATCAAGGAGGTGTTCCTTTTAAGGTTGTAATGGGGCCGGGGACCATGAATAGATTTTTGCGAGAGGTGGAATTGTCCTAGTGGTCCTAGGCTTCTTCAATTAAGCACAAGTGTTGTGTATGCATGCATTGTAAACAATAGAAAATAGAAGCGTAATGCGCGGACGAAGCATGTAAAAGCATAATGGGTGTGCAATTTTGTATAAGACATCAAACTAGGGGAGGTAATCATGTATTCGATTTATTCCTCTTCTTCTCCCTTCTTCTTTATTTCAAGGATTTTTTTTTAGACTTTATTTGCTTGCCGCAACTTTTCTCTTTTGCACAACACCCAATTTTGAATTTTACTCGTCCTGGATAATTTTTCCTAAAGTTCACAAACAAGCATACACAACTGGGTGAAAGGAAGGTCGAGAAAGGCTTGGCTAAAAATTTTGTGAGTTAATGAAACAACGAGGCGAAGGCACAATCTTGGTTCACTAGGGGATCTCTTCTTTGGTAGGATTTGAAAGAATTTAGGCTCAAATGGGATTCCCTAATGCCTCCTATCATATGATGCAAGTGATATGACAATATAGAAGCTTTGTAAACCTATTACGCTCATGAAGGAAAGAGTTGAGGTTTGCTTCAACTTTAAGCTCAAATCCGATTGCCTAGGGGGTTATGTTAAGACCTATTCCCGCCCTTATTCATCGTTCCTGTTTTCATCTAATAAGTTCCTAGGAATTGAATCTACATTTTCTCATCTTTGAACAAAGAGATTTCGCTAAGTTTTTTGAAAATTTTTCGAAGAGTAGGGCAAATGAGAAGATTGGGCGGGAAAGAATATGGTGACATGCTTAGACACAAACACAAGCATAAAATAAATGCATCCCCCTCTTCGGGGGAGAAAAAATTAACAGAAAAATAAAAGAAACATACAACATAACGACACCCCCTCCTCACACTTTGAGCCTTGCTTGCCCTCAAGCAAGAAAAGTTAAAGGAGAACAATGGGGGACAAACAAACACGAAAGAAAGCAAGAAACAAGCAAACGAGACTCACAAAACAAAATAAAAATTAAAAATGAAAAACGGGGGAGGAGTCGATCTACTTACTCGGCGCGCGGCTTTGTCACGCGGTGCGTCTTCTTTCTTGGCTTTTAAGCGGCGAATGACTTCCTCTTCTTGGATTTGGAGGCTTTGAACCTGGAGCCTTCCCCTTTTTCCTTCCTTAGGCATGTTGTGGAATCCGAGTTTCTTTACGGCATCGGTGTGGGGGGGGGGAAGGGGGGGTTACGCCGTGGATGGAGGAGCACTTGGATGGAGGAGTGGCTGCCACGGGGCTGCTCTTATCCTCTACAGGGGCCGCTCCCGATCGGTGCCGAGGGCACTGACTGCCGCTTCCACCGGAGCTTTGGTTAGCTACCACGGTGGCGTGTTGCGGGCGAACGGCCGTCACTGTCTTTGGGAAGACTCCTTCGAGGCTCAACGAATGGACGAGAAGTCGGCCTCGGGCTCGGCATTGGGTTGGGTTTTGTAGGTCGGGGCGAGTCTTACCGTGAGAGTTCTCATCCGGTTCAAGCACTTGACACGGTGGTGTCCTTAGGTCGAACTTCTTGCTTGCGCGTCTGCTCCACTCCAACATTCGGAGTGTGTTCCTCGGGTTCAGTTGGCTTTCTGCTCAACCTTGTTATCTTCGTGGGGCATTGGTTTTTCGTTTCCAACCTGGGGTACCGGATTAGGGTAATCTGACTTCCACGAGGGTTCAAGCTTCGCTCTCTTTCGACTCTATTGTGGCGGGACACTCTGATTTCCCCGGCTCTAGGTCACTTTCCTCTAGTGACCACTAATTGTTCATCTCGACCTCTCTGGTTCAATTTCGACTCGATTGGGCCTTGAGAGGCCTAGAACTCGTGAGTTATTGTCTTCCTCGGTTGGAAGATCACTCTCACAGTGGTCGTCCTTCCGGGGTTCCTTCTTCATTATGCTAATCACTACTTTCGGTAGGTGGTTATCGGCCGTTACGCTTCGCGAAATTATCATCCAGTGGGGGTCTCTTCGGATTCTTACGCCATTTCCTTCCCTTTAGTCAACTCGGCGACCTTTCTTTGCAGTTTATTGAGCTTTGCTTCCAGGCGGCAGACTTGACTTTGCAATTGAATATTTTTCTCTCTTAAGCGTCGCACCTTAGAAGGGCCTACCTTAGAAGGAGAGACACCTGCAGCTATGGTATGGCTCGGGAGTTTGACTCCCGGCTCAATAAACTTGTAAGAATTATTAGCTCTACGAAAGACTACTTTAGCGCAGATAAGATGATGAATGCCAAACGTCTTTGGGGGAGGGATGGCTTTCAGCCGACGTGTACTTTGCAGCAAGAAATGCTTATGGAAAAATTCCCCCAGAAAATGACAAAGAGTGAAATGGCGAGTAGGTCGTAATGCAATCTCAGCAAACCCCTTAGCTATCCAATATCCTAAGTCAATTTTATAACCCTCCCTCGTGCACCACATGAAAAATAATTCCTGGTAAGACACTTTAGAGTAAGTAGTGCAATGACCAGAAAGGTTATAAGTGAGGAAGAGATGGCAGACTCTAAGGACCTGGTCTTGGACAGGGTATATCTCAGACTGTGAGGACCGAAACTTACCAGCCCTAGGGGCAAACTGTGACCATACCAATTGGGGTTTCTTATAGCAGGGAATTTCATTAGGGGCACCTCGCAATGCATTCAAGTAAGGTTCATGCAGACAGACAACAGATGGGATAATTCCAAGACAAAAATTCCACTCGGCTAGACTCAACTTATACCAAACATTTAAAAGGCGGAAGGTTATACATCGATCATTCACAGACTCGAACCTTTCTATTCTAAAGGAAGAGCAGAACTCAGGCACCAATTCTTCGTACATTTCAGCATGCGGAAACACGTTATTAATATTCAACAACCATGACCAGCCTATGGTCTCAAATTTTTCTATGAACTTCTCATGAATGCCCAAACCTTGTAAAACAGTAGGGTCAAAGTATCTACCTGAAGACAAGGCTTTCTGTCGGTTTCCTCCTTGACGCATTTTCTTGTTCGGGAACTACTTCAACGCCTTCATACGTGCTAGAGTTGTACTCAACCACTCGCCGATCCTTCTTTTGAAAATAGTTGCGGATTCCGGAAGTAGAAGGTAGGCTGCTTCGTGCTTATGCGAGGTTAAACTCCTCTACTCCGGGGTAGGAGCGTAGAGGCGCGGGTTGACGAGGGGACATCTCCTCTTCCGGAGGAGAGTCGGAGAATTTCAATTGCCCGACCGAGGCGGCGTCCGTATCGGCGGCGGTGGTGGTTCGGCAACCTCGGCGGCGGGGCTCTGTTGGCTCCGAATGGCATCGTCTAGTTGTTCGGGAGTGGCATTCTCTCGGTTGTACGAGAGTGGCTATATCTGGTTGTTCAAGAGTGGCAACATCCGGTGCATCGGTAGGTTCTTCGGGCGCAAGGGTCGACTCGGGGACGGATGAACGTTCGGAGTGGACGGAGTGACGGTGGCGAATGGGTTGCCTATGCGCACGGCGGCGGCGAGTTTTGCTAAGTGACGCTTCTTGAGACGGCATTTCGAGACCTTGTCGTCATGAGAGCGGGCGACGCTTCTTCCCTTTACGGCGACGTTCGTCCAAGTGAGCGATGGTAGTTGTGCACCGACGTCGGAGGAAGGGCCTGTTGTACTGCCCGGTTCACCAGGCCACGGCGGATGAAGATTCTCCCTTGTGTAGCTGCAACTTCTTCTTGCGCTTCATGGTGTGATCTCGTGGCTATGATTATAGAAGCAGAATGCGTTTTGCTGTGGATTTTGAGAGAAAGGTTGAGGATGACGAGAGAAATTAAATGAAAGAGAGGGTTTCTTGGTAGTTGATATGGAGAAAGAGCGGGATATGAAGGGGTGCGTCTGTGTTGATGTGACGTTATGAACAGTAGTAGACGCCTCTTTCGCTTGGTTAGGTCGAAATAAGATTATTTTAATCTTATTCGATATTTGCAAAATGGCCCCTCCGCCTTTCTACAGTAATCTATTCTTTGGCATTTGCAATCAAGTCCCTCGCATCTTTATCTTTGCTTCGCTACCCCTCTACAATATCCACCAAAAAGAAAAACAAAAAACAAAAAAGGGAAAATACAGAATTGAAAATAAACAATAAAATAGCGATAAAAATCCCCTACTGGCAGGCAAAACACTTAGAGGTTCAGAAATGAGGGGAATGTCCTCCAGCGCCCGAGTTTATCGTCCTCGGTTGGACGTTCTTCTGAGTAATCAGAGGGAAGGTGGGCATTGGAGGACCATGCAGTCCGTCTCCTCCAATTGACTATGATCGTGGTAAGCTTTCAAGCGGTTTCCATTAACGGTGAATGGATGGGCTGTTGACGATCCTGCGATCTCCACGGCTCCACTAGGCCAGACACGAGTGACCTTGAACGGCCCTATCCATCTGGAGCTCAACTTCCCAGGCATAAGCCTGAGCTTCGATTGAAATAACAGCACGAGTTGTCCGACTTGAAAACTCTTCCTCCGAATGTTCTTATCATGCCAAATTTTGGTTCTATCTTTGTACCAATCGGCTACATCATAGGCTTCCGTCTCGGGTTCTTCTAATTCTACAGATTGATACTTCCTTTCTTGCCCACATTGAGTGTGCTTTGCATGTTCATCCGCTTGCCGCCCCGAGAAGGCTTTATGCTCTATCTCCACCGGCGGATGGCACATCTTTCCAAAAATTAACTTTGTAGGGAGAAATCCCAGAGGTGTCTTATAAGCGATTCGGTATGCCCACAGGCATCATCGAGCCAAGGCTCCAATCTTTGCGAGTTGGGTTGGATTTGTTTTCTCTAGAATGCGCTTAACTTCCATATTAGAAACTTCTGCTTGGCCATTTGATTGTGGGTGATATGGTGTGGACAAGCGGTCTTGGACTCCATACTTCTTCATTAGAGTCTCAATGGTCCGATTGCGAAGTGTGTCCGTGATCGGCCGATGTAATACCCCCAAAATTTTATCTAAAATTAAATTAATAAATAAACATTTGCATCTCATGCATGCTATCTTGTGATTAAGCCTTAGAAGTTGCGCCACTAGAAATTTATTTGGAACATGAAGCATGAACACGTTCGTGTCATATATATGCAATGCGTTTTCATTAATTGTATTGTATACTTTTCATATTTTTTTTAATTAATCATTAATTATACTTTTTCAACGTGATAATGGCACGAGTGGGGGAGTGGTGAATCATGATATATGGAAAACATTAAATAGACAACCACGTGTCCTTAACCGCACGTTTCCGTTTAAAAAAAAAAAACAAATCTAGAGATATTCGATCATATCTTATATCTATATATATATATATATATATATACACACTTAGATAAACCACATTCATATCACGCCATTATTTTTTTTTGCCTACGCCTTTCAATTTTATTTTCCAAGATTTCCCTTCGTGGCCATACTCCATATTATTCATCTTACTTTTGGTTGTTGATTTCATCAAATTCCATACGAAGATCTTGCCACTAAAGGTATTCAAAATCCATGATTTTATGAATTATGTGTACAAGAATTTCGTTTGTCTAAGGATTTATATGATTTGTGAACTTGATTCGTTATAGAAGGGGAAATTAACAGTTAATTATCCTGGGTTAATCAGATTAATAATCTCTTGATAATTGTTAATGCATGTATTATAAACGTGATTTCGTTAGAGCTCTATTAAGGTAAATCTGAATTTAAGTATGTTCTTAACTCCTCTTAAATATTCATGTTTAAAGGCGCATATTATGGGAATTTATACTTAAGCGAAATAATTTTTATATTACCTATCAATGTTTTTACGTTTTCATTTTCTAAATCTAGCAATTTTAACTATGGACGTGTTATGTCAAGTATAGCATTAATTTGTGTTAAATCATAGGCTAATTTTGTAGTTTGTTTCATTTTTCTTGCCGTGGGAATTATGGAGATATAGTCTAAATAGGATAGTAATAATTTATCTCTTAGCAATTTAATAATTGTATTAACAACTTGTTTTTTTAGGAAGTAACGAGATCTGTGTGCATGCTTGCTACATGTTTCTATGATTGGATTTTCTAGCCTCTATATATATATATATATAGGTATATATATGGTTATTTTTGTTGTTGCTTGCTGATGTTTTTTCTAATACTATTTCTATGTATATTCTGTCATGTTTTCGCCATTAGAAGAGAATTTGGAAATAAATATATTATAAGGTCATAAGTGTATGTTTAGAGTTGGCGTAAGTAATGTTAAGTTTGACTTGTGCATTTCATTCTAATTACGTAAATTATTAAGAATAAATATTTATTATTTAGAATTGGCGCGCAAGGCTTAAGCACTTGATATACATCATTCTTTCACTCAAAAGGTTAAGGTGGGGTTTTACTTTTATCCTTATTATACACTATATCGTTTTTCTCATGCGTTATTCAGTACAGGCAGAGCCTTCGGGCAATTCACAGCAGTAAAACCTTCGGGTTAGCCTTCGGCCAATTCATAGCAGAAAAACCTTCGGGTTAGCCTTCGGGCAATTCACAGCAGTAAAACCTTCGGGTTAGCCTTCGGGCAATTCATAGCAGAAAAACCTTCGGGTTAAGCCTCCGGGCTTGCATATCTAATTTCTCATGTTAAATCCTTTATAATTTATAGTTTGGATAATGGTGACCCCACTGAGTAGTCGTACTCACCCCAATATATTTTCACCTTTTCAGATAATGATCCCAGGCGGATGCTTGAAGTGGCGGATGGTGATGATCATACACGTGAAAGGATTTATGAATTTACTATTTCATTAAAACTAGTTTGATCATGAACTATGCATTTGTCTTTATTTTGTGAACTTATAAGTGCTCATGTTTTTTGATTGAAGACTTCAATTGTTATGAAATGCATTAAAAACCTTATTATTTTTATAAATCTATTATTTTTGAAAATTAAACTGAGAAAATTAAATGTTATGCACGAGGTGGCGTCCCCTTAAAAGTTATGAAAATTGGGACGTTACTGATTGGTATCGGAGCGAGGTTTACTTTCCTGTAGACTTGTTTCATGTTATCTTTGAAATTGACCATCATCATTGCCACAACATCGTGCTCGGCGAGGTAAGAAAGATTTTCTAAATTAATTTGAAAGCATAATATTGAAAGTACATTTTTTCTAGCATTGCATGAGCATGATTATTATACAAGTAAATTATGTAAAATATTTAAAGTCCTCGAAAATGTTGCCTTAAGAATGAGAACTTAGATGCCTTACATAGTTGAATTTTTATATGAACAATAGGAAGATGCCTCAGAGTAGAAACCATAATATAGTGGTGGGATATGAGATAACCCTACAGAGAACCTTAAAAATCTACATGTTCTTGGATGCTTTACGAGGGAAATGTTCCTTGAATGACAAGGAGGAGATCGAATATAGTTAGCAAATGAGACTACCTTAAGAAACATTTAAGTACTTAACCAAATAGTCGTAGTTTTTTTTGATTCCGGAGCATCGGATTCCTTTATATCGAAAAGATTTTACGACAAAGTAGCTGAAAAATGCGAAGAGGAGAGTGCAGCATACAAGGTCGGGTTTCCTGTACGCAAGGCAAAGGAAACAAATCGTCGAGTAAAAGGAGCAACATTGAAGATCGATGGCGTGATCTTAGAAGCAGATTTGTACATCCTGGAGATGAAGAGCTTCGACGTCATATTGGGATTGGATTGGCTCAGTAAGCACGATGCGGTTATCAGATGCAAGGATCGTGAAGTCGTTTTCCCAACACCAGACGGAAATCAATTCTCTTTTTACGGAGGTAAAAGAAAGAGAGGACCACATATCATAACTGCTATGAAGGCCACCAAGATGATGAGGAAGAAGGAGTGTCACGTGTACTTGGTGAACATTACAAGCACAAAGACGGAGGAACTAACCATAAATGATTTACCGGTGGTAAGGGAATTTCCCGATGTGTTCCCCGATGAATTAAGTGGTCTTCCCCCGGATAGGCAAGTAGAATTCAACATTGATATAATTCTCGGAGCGGCCCGTCTCAAGAGCACCATACGAGAATAGCACCAATGGAGTTAAAAAGAACTCAAGATACAATACAAGAGTTGTTAGACAAGGGAAATATTCGTCAGAGTGTATCACCATGGGGAGCGCCCTTGTGCTTTTCGTCGAAGAAAGATGGAACTATGCGTATGTGCATAGATTACAAGTGAGCTCAACAAGTTGACAATCAAGAACAAATACCCGTTGCCGAGAATTGAAGACCTCTTTGATCAACTAAAAGGTGCGGGGAATCTTCTCAAAGATTGACTTAAGGTCCGGATATCATCAAGCGAAGATTAAGGAGAGTGATGTGCGAAAGACTTTTCGAACAAGATACGGTCACTATGAGTTTACCGTGATGCCTTTTGGGTATCTAATGCACTGCGGTTTTCATGGACTTGATGAACAGAGCGTTTCATCAATATTTGGATCAATTCGTAATTATCTTCATCGACGATATCTTGGTGTACTCAAAAGATCGGAGCCAACATGAAGAGCATCTCGGGGATTGTGTTGGAGACTTTAAGAAACGAGAAACTATACGCCAAGTTCAAGAAATGTGAATTTTGGCTTAGTCAAGTAGTATTCCTTGGTCATGTGGTGGCTGCTCAAGGGATAGAAGTGGATCCGAGCAAAAATCGAAGCGGTTAGTAACTAGAAGGCACGAAGAATGCAAGCGAAATCCGAAGTTTCTTGGGATTAGCGAGGATATTACCGGCGGTTTATTGAAGGGTTTTCAAAGACAAGCAAGGCCACTTACTCAACTTACCGGGAAAAGGGATCAAGTTTGAGTGGAATGAAGAGTGTGAGAAGAGTTTCCAAGAATTGAAAGGGGAAGTTAACTACGGCACCGGTACTCACTATTCTTGACGGGCCCGAAGGGTATGTAATCTATTATGATGCCTCAAAACAAGGACTTGGATGTGTCTTGATGCGACATGGGAAGGTCATAGCTTATGCTTCGAGACAATTGAAGACACATGAAGCCGGAATTACCTTACACACGATCCCGGAATTGGCGGTAGTGGTTCATGCCTTGAAGATTTGGAGACATTACCTATATGGAGGCAAGTGCGAGATATATTCGATCACAAGAGTCTCAAGTATCTGTTTACACGAGGAAGCCCGAACATGAGATAAAGAAGGTGGCTCGAACTAGTGAAAGATTACGACTTTGCACAATTCATTATCATCCGGGGAAAAGCAAACGTCGTAGCTGATGCTTTGAGCGGGAAAGGGAGTTTGACCGCCCTATATACTTAGAATGATTGAAGAGTTTGCAAAGATGGAAATTGAAGTTGTGCAGTCGACGGGAAGACACTACTACTAAGTTAGCGGCTATGAAGATACAACCTTTGCTAAGGGACCAAATTTGGGAAGCCACAAAGAGAGATAGGTTTTGTGCAAGATAAGAGATCAAGTTACGGAAGGGAAGAATAAGAAGTTTGAGATTGCGGCGAGATGGGACGCCGATGTTCGAGAGAAGGATACGTGTACCAAAAGCAAGTGAAATGATGAGGGAGATTTTAGAGGAGGCACATAACACGCCATATACTTGTCCATCCCGGAGGGACAAAGATGTATCATGATTTGAAGAGACACTTTTGGTGGAGAAATATGAAGAGGACTATTGCGGGAATTCATACAAAGTTGTATGACTTGCCAACAAGTGAAGGTTGAACATCAACGGCCATTCGGCTTGTTAAAGGCTGCTTGATATACCTCAATGGAAGTGGGAGGAGATATCTATGGACTTCGTTGTAGCATTACCAAAAACCCGAAAAGGAAATCACTTCGATTTGGGTAATCGTGGATAGACTCACGAAATCGGCTCATTTTCTTCCTATGAAGATGATCCGACAATATGGATCGGCTAGCACGAGATCTATATAGATGAGATTGTAAGACTACATGGAGTTTCTACCGGTATTGTATGTGACCGCGACCCGGGGGTTCACGTCGAAATTTTGGAATAGTCTCGCAAGTCGCTATGGGTACCAAGTTGAAGTTCGGTACCGCTTACCATCCACGAGGCCGATGGACGATCCGGAAGAACTATTCGAGACTTTGGAAGACATGTTGCGAGCATGTGTCATAGATTTTGGAATTAATTGGGAGAAACATTTGCCCTTAGTGGAATTTGCATATAATAATAGCTATCAAGCAAGCATGGGGATGGCACCATTTGAAGCGTTATATGGAAGGAAGTGTAGATCACCACTGCACCTTGGGATGAGGTTGGTGAGAAAAGAATATTGGGACCCGAGATCGTAGAAAGAACCGTGTAAGTCATTGCAAAGATTCGAGAGAGAATCAAGATTGCTCAAGATAGACAAAAGTCCTATCTTTGATTTGAAGAGGAAGGATATAGAGTTCGAAAAAGGTGACAAGGTGTTTCTCAAGTTGTCACCAATGAAAGGTGTAGTGAGGATTGGAAAGAGAGGGAAAGCTTAGACCTCGATACATTGGACCGTTTGAGATACTTCAAAAGAATTGGAGAAGTGTCATACGAAGTTGGCACTACCGCCAAGTTTGGCGTCCATTTATAATGTTTTTCATGTGGCGAATTTGAGGAAGTATGTGCATGATCCAAGCAATATAGTCAACTATGAAGGATTGGAGTTGAACAAAGATTTGTCGTATGAGGAGACGCCGAGATGCCATCTTAGGCGAAAGGTTATTCAACTTAGGAACAAGGAAGTGCCATTAATAAAAGTTCTTTGGAGTAGACATCATGCGAGTGAAGCGACTTGGGAAGTAGAAAAGGCATTGGAGCTAAAATATCCGAACTTCATAGACAAAGGTAATTAATTTTCGAGGACGAAAATTTATAAGTAGGGGAGATTGTAATACCCCAAAATTTTATCTAAAATTAAATTAATAAATAAACATTTGCATCTCATGCATGCTATCTTGTGATTAAGCACTTAGAAGTTGCGCCACTAGAAATTTATTTGGAACATGAAGCATGAACACGTTCGTGTCATATATATGTAATGCGTTTTCAATAATTGTATTGTATATTGTTGGTCCCGAGTGTACGGTCGGGTGTAGAGGGGGGTGAATACACTCGATTCGATTTCTCAATTTCGAACTTGAGCAGTCCTATTCGGGGATGGTGTGCATGCGAAGCAGTTCGGCCGGACCGGACAAGCTGATCGAATCGAGTTAAAGGCTAAAAAGAGTCTTGGCTCGGTGAGATCCGCTAGCGACTAGGTCGAATTCGGTATCGTTCGGTGAGAGTTCGGTGTGCGGAATTGTGTAGGCCCCAATCAATTTTTGTGAGAAAACGTTTTAAGTCTCGGTTCGGTAGATTTAAAAGTTCGGTATCTTTGAGACAGTGATTGATTTAAATATGATGTTCGGTATGAATAGTAAAATCAATGCAACGGTTAAGAAAGCGATAAGAGACACGGGATTTTTAAAGTGGTTCGGATATCGCTCAAATCCTACGTCCACTATCCCGAATGATCGGGAGGCTATTTATTATCTCGAGTTAGTCTCGGTCGGCTTACTTGCACCTGGGCAAAGCCGCGTCTTGGTTTTTTATGCGATCCAGTCTCGGTTTACAACACTTATCAAACTTAAAGTGTTTGACAAACTTCTCCAACGGTGAAGGAGTCCTTTTTGACAATAAGGATTGGGTTCAAATGTGAACTCCTTCGTCTAAGCTATGGATATAACAAATGAGCTTAGGGTTAGAGGGATAAGGAACGAGAATGTAGCTATCTAGAGCGACGAGCAGTGAGGTTTAGCTATAGGTTCGTGTCGGTCGCTTGGATACTAGAAGCTTATGTCGGTTCGGCTTGGTTCCTTTTGAAGTTTGGATGTAGTCTTTCACGGAGATAACTCGGTTGTTTCTTGCGGAGGACTTAGTCGTTAATATCGCTCGTTTGAATGCTCTCTCGTGTTCTAGGTGCACGCATTCTCTCTCAAATCTTGAATGATCCCTCTATTTATAGAGCGAGAGATTGAAATAGATCCGTTGGAGACGATCTTCTTCTCTCTCTCTCTTTTTGGTAGCAAACGGCTCTTTTGGTGTAGGTAACGGTGTACTTTCCCACCTTTTTAGGTAAAAGGTTGGTTGCGGCTTTAGCGGGTGAGAAGACACGTGTATGCTTGTCGTTCGTCGAGGTGGATGAAGTGGTTGAGACAGCACAAACTTCGAGGCGAGCATGGAAGGCGACTTCTCTCTTCCTCGTACATAGACAATGCTGATTGTCTTTCAAAAGATTCCGACGGTCCTGAAGACTATCTCGCCGTTCTTTGAGTCGACCTTGTATTCGATAGATAGGCTGGCGAGATAAGTCTGTCGAAGATCGGCTACGAGTCTCAGTGAACTACTCTGCGAGTTGGTTCAGCGACTCTCTCGGTATCCTTGCTCTGCTTGAGTCCGATATTCCGAGTCTTCTACATCGTGCTTGAGGGCGATGAGCTGCGGCGCCTTGACCGGAGCGAGTGTCTCCGAGTGCGAAACCTCGGGAGGCAAATACGAATACAAAGGAATGGTTCACCAATCGAGATAGGGTTTTGGGATCTTCAAATCTTCTCAACAGTTCGAGCACGAGGCTAGCGAGCATGATTGGATATAGAAGATAAGAGTCATTTCCCACAAGTATGATCATGCTTTGAGGATTGAATCATCACCCAACAATTTCCCCCTATTTGATGATGCCAGAAACCTATCATCTATGTCCTATCAACTATGCTTTAAATACTAACTTACTCGGAAACGAGGCTCCTTACAAATATTACAAGTAGGATCGGTGGAGTTGTCACTGGTTAAGTGCTAGACTTGCGAGGGAGACGGGGGCGGGAACAATTTCCCCCTTTACAATAATTTCCCCCATGCGACAATTTCCCCCCACAGAGAAATAATAACTCTCCAGAAAGTCTAGTCTATCGAGAGATCTAACCGAGCAAAAGCGACAAGTAAATAAACAACGTGTGTGTGTCGATAATCACTTGATGATTCGAGTGTTAAAGCATAAAGCAAACACGGCTATTTAGACAACAAGTAGTTGTCGAGCCAACCGAAGATTTGTATATATATAATAACTAGTTCGGTACATTACAAATCTTGCTAAGCTAAAAGAAGAACTAAGAGGGAGAACCGCTTAAAGCTGCTTGAATCCTATTCATGAAACCTTGGGATTTATCTTCGGGCGGTGGGACTCCATACATTACGAACGTGTTCTTCCTCGGCTTCGGGTATTCGGCGGGTCTGCTTTGGATCATCTTGTTCTAGTCCTACGTTGAGCGCGGCATTCTTCACTTCTTGTTCAATCATTCGAGATGTCTTGAGTCGTCTTGTCTTACGGGTGGAGGAATGATCCTTGCTTCGAGAACGCCGACTACTACCCCTTCGATTCTTGCTCCGTGCATATATGGGTAAAGATCGAGGTTCGGTAATGGTCATCCACTCGGCATAGGCATCGGCCTTAGACATTTCGGGCGAGAATCGCCGAGAAATAATTTCTCTTGATAAACTCTATCTTGGCCGATTCCCATCTACGATTGGGCCGAATAGGCATCCATTCGTCCGATCTCGGCCATCTATGTGTTTTCGGATCGTTTGGCTTCACGAACCTTCTCAGTATCGATAAGGAATGTCGAGCTTTCGAAGGAACTCTCGGCTGGCCTCTTGTTCGATGCGCTTCACGAGTGCCTCGAGGTTGCGCGAATGTATCCTCTGTCAGCGGCCTCTATCCGTCTAGCTTCCTCTCCTCTGTAGAGATATCTATCCATCCGAGCAAAGATTTCTTCAATTTACGCATCTTGCTCTTGGGGCTTACGAGGAGCTTGTTACGATTCGAGCGAGGGTACTAGATCTAGATTTGGATGTACCACTGCCTTTTAGTATTCTTACTGCTGCTTTGCTCCTTGTCTTTTTCTCTGTCCTCTTCTTACGTTATGATGAGCTTTCTCGGGGGCGGTCTAGCGATTCTCTTTCCTCCTCTCGGATGGGGCTTTAGTCTTTCCTTTGGCGAGGCTTAGACTTTGGCTTGTTAGGCTGCCTCGGCCTCTGCAATTTCTACGCGCGGTCTCTCATCCGCATGACTATTTGGGCTTCCTCCTCGGCGGGATATGTATCTTAATCTCTTTCTTTGGAGGGGTTGGAATTTTAAGCTTACGTTTGCCCTTGCCTTCTTGAGCTGGTGGTGGAATAGGAGCCTCTTCTTCTTACGAGTCCTCCACCGCTTTGTTCGGCGTACTCGGCCAACCTCCTTAATAATGTCTTTGGGAGTGCGGGTTGCAGAGTAGTCTGCTTGGGGTCTGAGCCGCTTGGGCCGGTTTCGGTGTGCTCGCAGGCCGAAACACCACCGGGCCTCACCCTTCCGGGGGCCGAGTTTGAGGCGGCTTCTCGGTACTCTTCTTTCCTTCCCTTTTTCCTTCACTTTCCCCCCTTTTTGGCATCATCAATGAGCATGGGGTAGGGACTAGGGCCCGACTTCTTCGGACTTTTGTAGGAGGTTGGCGGCTCGTCAAGACGATCGTGGAGCTTAGTCGAGCCTCATGCAACTCGTTCCTCTCCATGGTAAGGTTTTCCTTGTCTTTGCTTGTGAGAGAGGTCATTTGCTTCCTTGAAGTCTTTCGGCTTCTCGGTGATCTTATCTTCCAAGGCCGGTTGGATATTCTCAAGTCTTTGTTCGGTGGCCTCGGATTGTTCGGTGATAGCGTCGGTATGAGCCAGTTTAGAAGCCAAAATTCATCTAGTAGCTTGGCTTGGCTCTCTGAAAGATCTTGGTGAGCTTCGAATTTGACTTCTTTCTTGAGCCGGCGCTTACGAAATAAGCGCGGAAACATCGGGATAGCCTTCGCAATTTGATGACCAAGCCGCTTTGGTGAGCTTCGAATTTGTGACGCCCACGAAGTTCTTTAGTCGTGGCTTGAGCGATGCTGCTTCCATGTCCTATGGATAGCCTTCGCAAGATCTCGATTTTTGATCCCTTGGGCGGTTAAGGCTTTTGCCGCTGATCGAGATCTCTTTGCGGTCCGGCGGGCGCCTTGCTTCCAAAAGTCGGTTGCAGCAAGAGCGAGCGGGCTCTGCGAGGACGAAGCACCCGGCCTTGGACTTCTCGGGACCAAGGATGCCGAGAGGTGGAGCGGTTTCGGTATGGGTATCCTTGTCTCGTGGATGTCCCTCATCGAGGCTTTCCGGGGGCTGAATCAGCTGGGTGGGTCGTCGTGGTGCGACCCGTCTCGAGGGTCTTTGGGGCCGGAGGGCGTGCTTGTCGATCATGAATCATGGCGGCGCATTGTAGCCCTCGGAGTTGTCCATTGGGCTGAGGTCTTCGGGCTCCGAATAGCTTTATCTCCTCTCTCGGTCTCGAATTCCTCTTCATGCGGTTGGCGGCGAGGAGTAGTGGAGGACAAGGCGCTCATAGGCGAGGCCACTCCGATGTCGCGGCAACATGTGGAGCACTTCTTTGTCTTGGCGATGAGCAACAAGTACGAGTAGTTAGAAAGCTCCGGAACTAGTTGCGGGAATTTCTCGGGATGCTCTGGATATAATCAGCTGAAGCTTCCATCCCGATTGATTCACCTTCGGATGCGATCTCGAGACTCAAGTCCATGTGTGAAGTCTGCTCTTCGGTTGGAGGTGCGAGCCGAGTGGAGGGACAGAAGGGGGGTTGTCTAGGCGGCGAATATACTGCGCTCTCGAGCTTCGAAGCATCCCCTTGGACCCCTTTCGGTGGAAACAATCTTTTCCATCGGCCGAGTCTTCTCGGAAGACTCGGACTCATCAACCAGTGCATGGGTTGAGTAGTCTTCTCGGGGAGCACGTTCGGCGGGCACTTGTGGAACCTCCTCGGTGGCGGCACCTCGGTGGCTTTCTTCGGTTTCTTTCTTAGGTGCCTTAGGAGTTTTAGCGGGAGGGGTTCTTTTCTTTGTAGGCGTAGCTTTCTTTGAGACTTTGATTTCGGAGAGGCTGCCGAGGGTCCTGACCTATCCGTTGAAGCGCTAGTCTTTGTCTTGTTGTGAAATCGACCTTCTTCACATTGAAGTACTCCTTGTCATTTTGTAGGTGATAGGCTCGAGATCCACATAAATCTTCGATCATGATGGACGGTTTGAGTCCATACGGCAATTTGCCCTTTGCGCTCGGCTGTGTTCGATGCTTTGTCGAACTTAGCGGCTGAGCCGTGAATTCTCGGAGAAAGAACTCCGTCCAATTTATGCGGGCTCGGTCGTATATGGCCATCATCATCTCGAATCTTAGGCCTCGACACTTGGTCAAACGACCACCTTGGCTTGTCGATGGCTGCGTCGTCACTATATAGGAAAGTGCCACTGAGCGAGGCTACATGCTTGTTCTTCGGAAAGCGGCTACGAATGTAGTGGGCTTTCCCACGGGGAAGACGGTAGGGTATTCATCAACTCGGTCGTCTCATCGTACTCGCATCTTGGTCCATTCGGAGGGCGAGATCAAAACTCCGCTTCAAGGCGTCCTTGATGGACATACGCTTCGGCTCCATAGTGGCGTTTTGGATAGAATGGGCAACGAATCTCGCCGCTATATCTCCGGACAGCTGCGTCCGAATTCAAATACGGCTCACGCAACTGTCTCGGGAGGAAGAACGAAGGCCTCTCAGGCGAAAATTTCTCTAGTCTCGACTCGCGCGGGCGAGAAGATCTCATCCATATACTCCAGATCGCATGAATAGAAATCCATGGTGGGTTCAAACCACACGCGATCCTTCTCCAGAATGTTCTGCATATCCGCTAGAGATATCATAGAGATATTGGTTTCCGCCATTGTACCTGTTACATGAAGTTGTTATCAGTATCGATTTTTTTATTTTTTAAATAAACTTTTTATATATGATACTAATCAATAATGATCAACACATAAGTAACTACATGTAGGCATACCGAGAATTTGATCGAGGTGAAAGTAAGCAAATGAGGGTTTTCGCACAAAGGTATTCTAGGATTTTCGGAGGTAAGATATGATCGAAATGTTAAGTGCGAATATGGCGGTTCTTAAGATTTGATCGAAATATGTACATGTCCAGAAGATGAACAGTTATCGATCTAAAGGTTGAGTTTAAACCTACTTTATGAGATGGACGGTTAAGATTCAATATTATAAAAGATAATGATCACAAAAGCCGTCTAAGTCGATGCGAGTTGTAAACATGCCAAAGAGTAACTATGATAAGACGTCGTTTAATGCGCGCGGAGTTCGAGCAAAGTTGTGCATAGAATGTCGTGTATTAAATGTAATCTGTTATCAATAAATGACAAACTAAGATATATTTAAATCATGCTGAATCTACATAATAAATGCTTATCATTGTTGCATTAGATACTAGTGGAGATACGCATGAGCACGTCGGTGAACATAGTAGTCGGTGATACCTCGTGTAGATGGTTTTTACGAATCTCTACGTGCTGGAACTTACTCGATGCGAGAGTGATCATTCCCCCTCCTTTGGAATGTTCCTCTCCCGAAACCTTGTTCTTGGCCGGGTCGGTAGGGTCAGCAGACCTAGCTCTCTTGAAAAGTTCTCCGAATGCGGATTCGGCTAGGGCTTGGTCGGTATATCGGCCCTCTTTGTTTGTCGGTATGGATCTTTTCCATTCGATATCCTTCTTTCGACATGGTCACGAATGAAGTGATGTCGATGTCCGCGTGCTTGCATCTTGTGTGAAGAACGAGGATTACGAGTGATTGCGATAGGGCGAATGCGTCGCGAGAAGATCGACACTTCATTCGAATGACGTCGTCATCTCTCATTGGCTTTTGTCTCGGCCCGAAGGATTTGGGCGCAGACAACTTCCGAGCCGGCCATGTATTCGGCTTCGGTAGTCGACGTGGCTGCGAGTGCTTTGTTTCTTTGAAAACCATGAGATCGGCTTGCGCGAGGCGAACGCGTTCACGGAAGTTGATTTTCGGTCTATTCTACATCTGCGTAGTCGGCATCGGAATAACCCGGTTAGTTCAATATTATCATCAGTTGGATACCATAAACCCATGTCGGGTGTTCCTCATAGATAGCGGAGAATCTTCTTTCTTTGAGTCCATATGACTCTGCTTGGGATTCGCTTGGAAATCGGGCATGAACGCCTACGGCGTAAGTTATGTCGGGGCGAGTAGGTGTTAGATATAATAAAGAACCAGATTATAGCACGGTATTCGGTTTGGTCTCACTGATACTCCCTCTTTATCAAGATCTATCTTCATATTCGTGTTCATCGGGATCTTGATTGATTTGCAGGATGTGCGGCCGAATCTTTTGATGAGGTCTCGAGTGTATTTGCCTTGGTTGATGAGCGTTCCCTTTTTCCGGATTGCTTGACTTGAAAACCAAGGAAGTAGTTCATTTCACCCGTCCATCGACATCTCGAACTTATCCTTCATCATCTTTTCAAATTCTGCGACACATGATGACATTCTTGAGCCGAAGATAATGTCATCCACGTAGATCTGCACAAGTAATAAGTCTTCTTCCGGTTGAATCTTTGAATAGAGTGCGGTCTCTTGTGCCCTTCTACGAAAACCTTTCAGAAGAAGAAACTCGGAGGCGGTATCGTACCAAGCCACGGGTGCTTGTTTTAACCCGTATAGAGCCTTTGCGAGTCCATATACTTGATGTCCTATTTGGAAAGCCGGGCGGTTGTTCCACATAGACTTCTTCTTTCGGCCACGCCATTCGAGACGACGGACTTCACATCCATTTGATAAACTCACGAATCTTTGATGTGTTGCGTAGGCTAGAATAGTCTAATTGCCTCCAATCTTGCAAGCTTGGAGCGAACGTCTCATCGAAATCTATCCCTTCCGGCTTGATAGTAGCCTTTAGCCACGAGTCTTGCTTTGTTCCTTACTATAAGCGTTGTTTTCATCTCGCTTGTTTTTGAAGACCCATTTGGTTCCCGATGACATGTTGATGCGGAGTGCATCCACAAGCTCCCATACTTCGTTTCTCGTGAGCGATTCGGCTCTTCCTGCGTAGCGATAATCCGAGTCGGCATTTTTTAAGTGCATCCTCAATATTACGAGGCTCTTCGGTAGACAAGAAGCGGGAAAATAATGCGCTTTCTCCTTGTGAGAATCTGGATCTTGTCTTGACATGTCTTTGAAGGATCTCCCGATTATAAGATCGGCGGTGTGAGCATCTAGCCACGATCTACGATGTTTTAACTCTTCATCCGAAATTTGTTCAACACGAGATAGTAGGTGAGTTAGGCATTTCGGTTGTACTATTACGAGATTGAAGTAATTCGGTAACAAGAGTATGATCTCTTGAGTCGCCGGGTTCGGGGCATTCGGCTCGGGAACATTACTAGAGCGTTCCCCACGAGTTGTTATTCTCGGTAGTGTTGGTCTCGATTACCTCTACGGTTTCCTCATCGACCTGAGTTACACGGGATTGATTACAGTTCGGGAGAATCAATGCTGCTCGTTACTTGCTCGTTTGGTTGAGATTCGATAGATTTGTCTTCGGTTTCTTCGTCCGAATCATCATCCCAACATAGTTGGATCTTTTCGGATTTGTCTTTTAAGCTTAGATCCTGTAGGCGCTTCGATGTCCTCGGATTCGGGATTTGAGTTATTGCTCCTGTCTTGGTAGCAAACTAGTTAAAAACAACATGAGGGCTTTCCTCCACGCAAAGAGTCCGATAGTTGAATACTCCGAAAGCTTTCTTGACGGGAGTATCCTAAGAATACTCCACGATCTGACTTGCTATCAAAAGTCTTGGTGATCTTTCCCAGTTATTGTGGATAAAGCATGAACAACCAAAAATATGGAAATAAGATAGAGAAGGCTTCCTGTCGTTCCATAGTTCATATGGTGTTCTCTTATCTTTGCTTTGTCGGTAGAGATCTATTCCGAGTATAACATGCGAGTATCGGTAGCTTACGCCCGAGAATTTGGTTGGGAGTCACGAGTCGCAGTAGAGTCCTAGTTGCCTCTTTTAGAGTTACGTTCTTTCGTTCGGCAACTCCGTTCTGGCTGAGGTGTGCGTGCGGCTAAAGTCTCATGCTCTATTCCTTACGCTTTGCGGGAACTCCTTTACCATGGAATTAAGGAACTCGGTTCCTGCATGCGAACGTATTTTTCGATCTTGGTGTTCTTTTCGACACCTGAGCTTTTTCGAAGCGTTGGTAACTCTGTTTTGACGTCGAGACTTGTTGGCGATGAATATGACCCATGTGTGGCGCGAGTAGTCATCTATGACCACTAATGCGTATTTTTTGCCTCGATCGTCGCTTTGGGGAGGCCCCGGACCGAACAAATCCGTATGTAGCGGTGAAGAATTCCATTCATGGAAGGCGATGGAGGCCGGAGGATTTTGATTCCTTGTTTGCTTTCCCTTCGGACATGCTTCACAACGCGAGTGTCTTTGCTTGAATACTTCATTCGGCGGTCCCCTTGCTAGAGTGTTTCTTGCAAGCTTGTTGAGCGTCTTAAAGTTGAGATGGCTGAGTCTTACGTGCCATAGCCACCCCCGTGCGGTTGTCGTTCTTCGCCCGATAAGCAAGCTTCGAGGTTCGGTGAGTTCCGATCGGCCAGCATATATGTTCTTCTGCTGCGAACACGATAACCTTGTTTTCCACTATGGATTTATCAATAACATCACGAAACCGGCGTCAAAAATCACTCTATTTGAGTTATCACAAAATTGACTAACGAGAGAGAAGATTATCTTTGAAGTCCTTCAACATATGATACTCTTGGAACTTTGGCGATTCCTATCTTTGAGTGTTCCATATCCTCTCGTGTAGCCTTTGGCATTATCTCCAAACTTCGATTGCAGGTCCTTCTTCGGTGATATAATTCTTGATGAGACTCCTTTGGTATGTCATGTGTCTTGAGCATCCGTTGTCCACATACCGTGGGTCTTTACGCATTTCTGCAAAGGGAATTTTATTCGGGTACCCTTCATTTTTTATTTTGGGTCCTTAGATGTTAGGTTTCATAACCCCAATCAGTCTAACAACCACTGGTGGTTTCGGACATTTTCTTTCCATTAGAGTCGACATATCGACCACTTTGGGTGAGTCGAAGGTGACTTACGAGGCTTACGAGGTTGGGAGTCCGATCTTACGAGTTGGTGGGATTGCTGACCTTAGCCTTACGTGTGGCTTTCTTTTTCTTCGACCTTTGGAGCCTCTTCTGACTATAGGTTCATAATAGTATGACCCATGCTGAGGTTTGGATGTGTCGGCTTTGGAGGTCCATCTTGATGCGCCAATTTTAATTTCTTTGGTTCCCCCCTTGGCCGAATTGGGGTTTTCTTGGCGCGATCTTCTTGTCGGAATGCGATGTGTGGGATGAGGTGCTTTCATCTTGCGTTTGTTCTTTGCTAGGGGGTTCGGTATATTTGCGTTCATAGTCTCCCCTTGAACAAACCTATCGGCAAGCCGTACTTCGAGTGTCTTGGGGCGGATGAGGAAGCTCCTCAGGCTGAATCCAGTCCTTCCTTGCGGTGCTTTGGCTTATTGCTTGCTAGCATAGCTTCTAATTTCTTCTCGGCACCCGTGTACCTCTCGGTCCTCGGGCTCCTCCGGACATCATCACTCTTCTTCGGTGTGTCGTGCTCGGTGCAGAGTCCCGACATTTCTTGCTTCGGCGGACTTCGATTCGATATCTTTACGAGTCAAGTCATTGGTCAGCCGAAATCCGATCTTCTTGATGCTTGAGACTTGGCCATCGGAGAGTTTATTTCCTCCACGAGTCTCAACACAAGTCCTTCGGCCTCGGTAGCAACGACTCTCTCGAGAAAGTCTCGATTCTCTATTTTCGGGGTATCCAACTCTTGAAGAGTCTTCTTTGGCTGCGAGACTCATCCCGAATTTGTTCGTCGAGCGAGTTCTTCGTATGCGGTTGCGGCGTCCAAATTCTCATCTGCACCTTTGAAATAGTGTCGTGTGTGCGGTGTGAAGAGGAGTTAAGTGGTTCGTGAGAATTTACCTCATCCTCTTCGCATTGCCATCATGCACTTTTCGGTGATTCTTCGACTTCAAGCTCTACGGCCTTGAAAGCTGCATCATCATCCGATGAATCCATAAAGTAGTCGACCTCTTCGAGTCGTGCGAGATTTCGCCCGGCTATGTAGGATTGTCTTTTACGGGCGAATTTCTCTCTCCTTGCCTTACGTCTTTGCGCGTTCGGCCTCTGCGAGCTCGGGGCAATCATGCGATAATGTCCGGCTTCTTGCGGTTGTAACAAGCGATGACTCTTTCTTCTTTGCTTTCGCTATTCTTTGATGGTTACGAGTCGTCTTTCTTTACGCATTCGGAAGATTGTGAGTCGGGAGTGTGTTTCGACATATAATTTGACTTACCTTTCGTTTCCCAGATAGGCTTTAGTCACTTTTCTACGTCGCTCCTTCTCCTTCGATACTTTACGGCGAGGTGCATACTTACGAGCGAGACTTCCTTCTTGTAGATCATTGAGTGAAGGTTCGGTCTTACTCGTCGTTTTGCTCGTTCTTTGGAGATCTTTGTCTTGTGATGCTTTGAAAGCATGGTCGATTTTTGTGTCGGCTTCGGCTCTCTGCTTTCTTTGAGTGCATTCGAACTCAAACTCCTGCACTTTGTAATTACGAAAAGATATGGTCGGGAGACACGGCATCTAAGTCGAATGTCGCGATAGAGTGGCAAAAGGTGTCCGGTGTCCATCCGGCGGTGCCCTCGAGAATTTTCGAGATTCATCTCTCGGTTCTTGAATGTCTTTCCCGGCCCGTTGATAGAGTTCATCGGATTGGTAAATCGGCGTTTAGATCTTCTATTTTATCCCCGGGCATGAGAGACAAGCTTTCCGGCTTTTGGAGTTCCGGCGCTAATTTGTTGGCTTTAATCTTACGAGTCCCTCGACTCGGTAGCGCGAAGCATCCCGAGAGTTCTTTAGCGGTCTTGCATTCACGAACCACTGCCAAGATAGGAATCACTAAGGGTGGTCGGTATGGCGTTTTACGGCAACACGGTCTAAATTGTGAAGCTTCTTCTCCTCGGGAGTGAAGAGACTTCTGTCTTTGGGAATCTTCTTCCCGGTCGCCATTCCTCCTCCTTGAGCTTGGTCACGAGTTACGACACTATCGATCATGGGAGCGATAGGTCCATCTTCAAGAACTTCGGTCATCTTTGTCATGGAGGGATGTCGAGATGTGCTTCCATTCGACTCGCCATACTCCCGTAATTCTCCACCGAGAACATGGGTACCATCCTTATACACGACATATCGGCCCATGAAGAATATAGATATGAATGTAGAGTGATATGCGGTGAAAGCGTTTTTCCCTTGGATCCGTTCGAATAGAGCGGTCTCAAAGATAACAAGAGTCAAAGAACTCCTGCTCCGATACCAATTGTTGGTCCCAGAGTGTACGGTCGGGTGTAGAGGGGGGGTGAATACGCTCGATTCGATTTCTCAATTTCGAACTTGAGCAGTCCTATTCGGGATGGTGTGCATGCAGCTTGATTCGGCGGACCCGGACAAGCTTGATACGGTGAGTTAAAAGGCTAAAAAGATGCCGGCTCAGTGAGATGCGCTAACTTGACTAGGTCGAGGTCGGTATCGTTCGGTGAGAGTTCGGTGTGCGGAATTGTGTAGGCCCAAATCAATTTTTTGTGAGAAAACGTTTTAAGTCTCGGTTCGGTAGATTTAAAAGTTCGGTATCTTTGAGATAGGCGATTGATTTAAATATGATGTTCGGTATGAATAGTAAAATCAATGCAGCGATTAAGAAAGCGATAAGAGACACGGGATTTTTAAAGTGGTTCGGATATCGCTCAAATCCTACGTCCGCATTTGTCCCGAATGATCGGGGAGGCTATTTATTATCTCGAGTTAGTCTCGGTCGGCTTGCACTTTGGGCAAAGCCGCGTCTTGGTTTTTATGCTGATCGAGTCTCGGTTTACAACACTATCAAACTTAAAGTGTTTGACAAACTTCTCCAACGAGTGAAGGAGTCCTTATACGATAAGGATTGGGTTCAAATGTGAACTCCTTCGTCTAAGCTATGGATATAACAAATGAGCTTAGGGTTAGAGGGATAAGGAACGAGAATGTAGCTATCTAGAGCGACGAACAGCTGAGGGTTTAGCTATAGGTTCGTGTCAGTCGCTTGGATACTAGAAGCTTATGTCGGTTCAGCTTGGTTCCTTTTGAGCTGGATGTAGTCTTTCGCCGGAGATAACTCGGTTGTTTCTTGCGGAGGACTTAGTCGTTAATATCGCTCGTTTGAATGCTCTCTCGTGTTCTAGGTGCACGCATTCTCTCTCAAATCTTGAATGATCCCTCTATTTATAGAGCAGAGATTGAAATAGATCCGTTGGAGACGATCTTCTTCTCTCTCTCTCTTTTTGGTAGCAAACGGCTCTTTTGGTGTAGGTAACGGTGTACTTTCCCACCTTTTTAGGTAAAAGGTTGGCTGCCGGCTTTAGCGGTGAGAAGACACGTGTATGCTTGTCGTTCGTCGAGGTGGATGAAGTGGTTGAGGCGGCCTGACAAACTTCGGGGCGGGGCCAAGGCGACTTCTCTCTTCCTCGTACATGGCAATGCTTGATTGTCTTTCAAAAGATTCGGCGATCCCGAAGACTATGCGCCGTTCTTTGAGTCGACCTTGTATTCGGTAGATAGGCTGGCTGAGATAAGTCTGCGAAGATCGGCTACGAGTGCAGTGAACTACTCCTGCCTCTCTCGGTATCTTTGCTCTGCTTTGAGTCCCGATGTGCTTGAGTCTTCTGCTAGTGCTGAGGCTGATGAGCTGCGGCGCCTTGACCGGAGCGAGTGTCTACGAGTGCGAAACCTCGAGGAGACAAATACGAATACAAAGGAATGGTTCACCGATCGAGATAGGGTTTTGGGATCTTCAAATCTTCTCAACGGTTCGGAGCACGAGGCTGCTTGAGGCATGATTCGATATAGAAGATAAGAGTCATTTCCCACAAGTATGATCATGCTGAGGATTGAATCATCACCCAACATATACTTTTCATATTTTTTTTAATTAATCATTAATTATACTTTTTCAACGTGATAATGGCCTGAGTGGGGGAGTGGTGAATCATGATATATGGAAAACATTAAATAGACAACCACGTGTCCTTAACCGCACGTTTCCGTTTAAAAAAAACAAATCTAGAGATATTCGATCATATCTTATATCTATATATATATATATATATATATATATATATATATATATATATATATATATATATATATATATACACACACTTAGATAAACCACATTCATATCACGCCATTATTTTTTTTTGCCTACGCCTTTCAATTTTATTTTCCAAGATTTCCCTTCGTGGCCATACTCCATATTATTCATCTTACTTTTGGTTGTTGATTTCATCAAATTCCATACGAAGATCTTGCCGCTAAAAGGTATTCAAAATCCGTGATTTTATGAATTATATGTACAAGAATTTCGTTTGTCTAAGGATTTATATGATTTGTGAACTTGATTCGTTATAGAAGGGGAAATTAACAGTTAATTATCCTGGGTTAATCAGATTAATAATCTCTTGATAATTGTTAATGCATGTATTATAAATTTCTCCATTTAAATGCTTTCTGGAAACGTGATTTCCTTAGAGCTCTATTAAGGTAAATCTGAATTTAAGTATGTTCTTAACTCCTCTTAAATATTCATGTTTAAAGGCGCATATTATGGGAATTTATACTTAAGCGAAATAATTTTTATATTACCTATCAATGTTTTTACGTTTTCATTTTCTAAATCTAGCAATTTTAACTATGGACGTGTTATGTCAAGTATAGCATTAATTTGTGTTAAATCATAGGCTAATTTTGTAGTTTGTTTCATTTTTCTTGCCGTGGGAATTAGGGAGATATAGTCTAAATAGGATAGTAATAATTTATCTCTTAGCAATTTAATAATTGTATTAACAACTTGTTTTTTTAGGAAGTAACGAGATCTGTGTGCATGCTTGCTACATGTTTCTATGATTGGATTTTCTAGCCTCTATATATATATAGGTATATATATGGTTATTTTTGTTGTTGCTTGCTGATGTTTTTTCTAATACTATTTCTATGTATATTCTGTCATGTTTTCGCCATTAGAAGAGAATTTGGAAATAAATATATTATAAGGTCATAAGTGTATGTTTAGAGTTGGCGTAAGTAATGTTAAGTTTGACTTGTGCATTTCATTCTAATTACGTAAATTATTAAGAATAAATATTTATTATTTAGGATTGGCGCGCAAGGCTTAAGCACTTGATATACATCATTCTTTCACTCAAAAGGTTAAGGTGGGGTTTTACTTTTATCCTTATTATACACTATATCGTTTTTCTCATGCGTTATTCGGTGCGAGGCGAGCGCCTTCGGGCAATTCACGGCGGTAAAACCTTCGGGTTAGCCTTCGGCCGATTCATAGCGAGAAAAACCTTCGGGTTAGCCTCGGGGCGATTCACGGCGGTAAAACCTTCGGGTTAGCCTTCGGGCGATTCATAGCGAGAAAAACCTTCGGGTTAAGCCTCCAGGGCTTGCATATCTAATTTCTCATGTTAAATCCTTTATAATTTATAGTTTGGATAATGGTGACCCATTTGAGTAGTCGTACTCACCCCGATATATTTTCACCTTTTCGAGATAATGATCCGGCGGATGCTTGAAGTGGCGGATGGTGATGATCATACACGTGAAAGCATTTATGAATTTACTATTTCATTAAAACTAGTTTGATCATGAACTATGCATTTGTCTTTATTTTGTGAACTTATAAGTGCTCATGTTTTTTATTCAAGACTTCATTTTGTTATGAAATGCATTAAAAACCTTATTATTTTTATAAATCTATTATTTTTGAAAATTAAGCTGAGAAAATTAAATGTTATGCACGAGGTGGCGTCCCCTTAAAAGTTATGAAAATTGGGGCGTTACGGTGATGGCTCTTTACGGGTACTCAAACGGCGAAGATGTGAGATCGTTAAAAGCTCGAGACAACCTTGGAGTCATTCATTCTGGTTGCCTTGGCTTTTACCCACTTGGAAACGTAGTCCACAGCCAGCAGAATGTAGAAATTCCCGAATGAATTGGGGAATGGTCACATAAAATCTATTCCCCAGACATCAAAAATTTCGCAAAACCGCATGGGCTGCTGAGGCATCTCATCTCTCCTGGAAATGTTGCCTGTCATTTGGCATCCGTGGCGACTCTTGCGGGAATTCATAGGAGTCTCTCTGTAGAGATGGCGGGAAAAATCCGCTGTCCCGGGGACTTTCTGGCTGTTCTTTTGCTCCGAAATGGCCTCCACATGCGAGGGTGTGACGGTGCTCCAAGATACTCTTACCTTGGGCTCGGGGGCACATCTCAGTATAATTTGATCGGCCACGATCTTACGTAAGTATGGCTCATCCCAAAAGTAGTATTTACTATCACTCTTAAGTTTTAGGCGCTGTGCTCGAGTGAAGTGGGATGGAGTTTGCTTTGAGGTAAGAAAATTGACAATGGAAGCGTACCGGGGAGTCTCCCGGTTCGGTGGCGTGTGGCGCGATGCGTCGGTTACGGGCGAGAAGGGGCGGACTTGCTATGCTCATCTTTGTAGACTTCCCTAGTTCTTACCGGATAGGTCTCTCGAATGGGGAAACCATACGTCCAGGTTGGATCGATCTGCCTTAGGTGGTCGGCAACTCTATTTTTGTCCCTTTCTGTCTTTAACCTCCCGATCAAATTCACGAAGTAGTAGTATCCATCGGATTAGCCTTGGCTTGGATTACGCCTTTGACGACGAGATACTTCAAAGCGGGAATGGTCAGGTGTGGACAATGATTTTGGATCTAACAAATAGGATCGAATTTTTGAAAGGCGAAAACAACCCCGATAGTTCTTTCTCGGTGGTTGTGTAGTTGCGTTGGGCAAGATTCGAGTTTTCGAAGCATAGTATATGACATGATTCTCCTTGCCCAACTTCGACCTAAAGGCTGCACCTTGCGCATAATCGTTGGCATCGCACATCGGTTCGAATGGTAGGTCCCGATCGGGAGCTTGCATGATTGGGGGGAGGTGAGCTTATTCTTGAGAGTGTTGAAAGCTTTCTTGCAACTACCGCTTGATCTCAAAAGGCACATCAAGTTGAAGAAGTTTGGTCGGGGTGAGCTATATTTTAGCAAAATCTTTGATGAATGCTGCGATAGAACCCCTATGTGCACCAAATAATCCTGCAAAACTTGAGAATTATATCGGTATAGTCTTCGGGGGTATCGAGCACGGGGAACGGAGGACTAGATGTATTATTTTTCTACTTATCTAAGGTTTTTGGTTAGCAACCACGCAAACTTTGAGATTTTATCTAAACTAAGAACTTGTAAAAACTAAAAGAAATGTAAAAACTAAAAAGCGAAATAAAAGCTGTTTAAACTAGGCGGTTAAGAGATGCGTCCGGCGAGAATATTCACACACGCGTAATTCCAATCCTCGGCACATAAAATGAATTAATCTTAAGAATCAACTAGTTATAGATTACAGTAACTTAAGGCTGCGTAATCCTCGCTCCCACTTACTTAGTCGGTAACCGCCGTGTTGGGCGTCGAAACGGCTACTTCCCTAATTTAGCTACAACCTACGTTGTTGGGCGATCAATAGATTTAATAGCTAAACGGCTTTATCGAACTAAGGGAGCCTAGTATAGGAGCCTACTCGTATGTTGGGCATCTAATAGTCTCCTACCGGTTTAATCTAATTATTCTAATGAATAAATTTGCTACTTACCTAGCCTTATTCCACGAGAAACGATGGAAGTACTAAGTTAGCTACAAACTACGCAACTTAGGGTGGCCAATCCTAAATTACTAGTCGAGATTAAATAAACCGGAATTAACCGAAACCCTTGATTAATTATTAGAACCTAAGCCTCATGTACTTGTTCACGTGTGCGTTTTACATCTGTGGGACCACTAAAAATTTAGCTACTCATGAAGCTGTCTTGGCTTTGCATAGGTAAGACACTTTGCAAAAGCAGAACATACATCATTCGTAACCCTAATCCTAACATGCGCGGCCGAAAATAAGATAAAGATACGAATTAAAGCGAAAACGAACCACTTGCTTTTGAATTTAAACGAAACACAAATTGAATTAAAACTAAAATTGAAATAGGATCAAGAGTACCGGATTGGTCTTCGATCTCTCAAAATGAACGGAAGCAAGAAACGAACTAAACTAAAGGTTCGAACTTTAAAAAAGTTGAATTACGAAATTCTTTGTTTTCTTCTACGTAAACTAAAGGAGCTGCATGAAGTAAATGGAATGGTCGTTGGTTCTTCTCCTCGGCGGTGGAATAGGAACGGCGGCGGTGGCAATGGCTTCGGTCGTCGGCGGCGGCTTCGGAAATGAATGGATCGGAAAAGGATTGATGTTTCGAGGTTGTGAGGAGGTCGAAGCGCGAGAAGGTGGTCGTAAAGGTTGCTGAATTTCGTGCCTCCCTCATCCTTTTATAGTGCTCCTAGGAATTAGATCACAACTAGGGTTCCTTTGTGGATAAGGAAAGGATCTATGAGATATGGTAATATCACATCCTTCCTTATTTATCTCCTTTGCTCACTTATCTTCTTTCCTTTCTTTTCTTCTTCTTTCCTTCTTTCTTTTCCTGGCCAAATCCACTCAAAATCTCGCCATTCACAGTTTGGAAACTTCGTTGCCACATCATTTCCACGTGTCGTGCTAAATCGGCTATTTTCTGCATAGGCTTGCTAAGCAAAGCATCTCGCACTGCACGGTTAAAAGACTTTTCGGACATAAATAATTAGGTACGAAATCGACTCATCAAATCTCCTTACACTTGAACTATACTCGCCCTCGAGTATAAGAAGAACAAAAGATAAGTACCTAATTATTTTTGGTCTTCCCCAAGACCTTAGACACAAAATAAAAGACTCAAGGCTCGAACAAGAACAAAAACAAGACTCGACACGAACGGAAGAAAGAAAATAACAACGGACTCACAAAACGAACACAAGAAGCCCATACCCGATCAATTCGAAATTCTCCACACCAATTAACTAGCCAAGCGATGTCGAATCATGCGATCATGATCTCATCCAACAAGTAGACAATGCGACTTTTGAAACTAAGTACATATATATCAATTTGGTCAAAATCTAAACAATGTGGATCTCCTCAAGTTTCACTCGACACTCGACTAATCTAGGTCCAGTTCAAGCCGCTCAAAGGAAAAGAATCCACGCAATCACGATAAGAGATCATCACAATAGCAATATCAAGGAGGTCTTTCTTATTTGGTTGTAATGGGGCTTAGGACTTAGAGAAATTGATGTTGGTAAGGGTCCTAGGGGTACTAAGCTCCATTAAAATTCAGATTTAATGTTATGCATGTAAAACTCTCTCACCTGTGCAGTTAAGTCAGTCAAACTCCCACCAATTAGAAAATTCACTTCAATGCTACAACATCAATACTATGCACCCATACTCTTTCTTTTCTGCCACGTTTCATATTAAGATTTTTCTTTTCTTTTTTTTTTTTTTTTTTTTGTGGCTGTTGGGTGATGATTCAATCCTCAGCATGATCATAGTTGTGGAAAATGATTCTATCTTCTATACTGAATCACGCTCAGTAGCCTCGTGCTCTGACTGTTGAGAAGATTTGAAGATCCCAAAACCCTATCTGATTGGTGAACCATTCCTTTGTATTCGTATTTGTCTCGAGGTTTCGGACTCGGTAGACACTCTGCTTTCTGGTCAAGGCGCTCGGTAGCCCGTCGGCCTCGGCACCGGTGTAGAAGACTCGGTGAATCTTGGACTCGGCGGGAAGCGATATGCGAGAGAGTCGGTTGAGCCGAACTCGGCGGGGGTAGTTCTTTCTGGACTCGGGGCTGATTTTCGGTAGACCGCTTCTCGTTGTCTATCTCACGAATACAAAAATCGGACTCGGCATCGGGTGGCGGTCTTACGAGCTATGCGAATCTTTTGATAAGCTATCGGTGTTGTCAAGTACGAGGAAGAGAGAAGTCGACTTCGGTTGCCTCGAAGTTTGTTACTGTCTCAACCACCACATCCGCCTCGACAAATGACAAGCGTACGAGTGTCGTCTCACCTACTAAAGCTACGGTCGACATATTTCCGTAAAAGGAGGGAAAGGACATTGTTACCTACGTCAAAAAGAGCCGTTTGCTACCAAAAGAGAGAGAGAGAAGAAGATCGTCTCCAACGGATCTATTTCAATCTCTACTCCATAAATAGAGGGATTATTCAAGAAGAATGCACGAAATGCCCGCATCTAGAGTAAAAATCAAGAAAGCATTCAAACGAGCAAAGAACCCGAAGAACAAGTCCTAGCAAGAACTCGAAGAACATCTTAGGCGAAAGACTATATTCTAGCTCATAGGGAATCAAGGCTGAGCCGACATGCAAAGCCTCTCAGTATCCAAATCGGCGTTACACGAACTCAAAGCTTACCTTGGGTGTTCGTCGATCTAGAAGCTACTCTCTCATATTCCCTATCCCTCTAACCACTAAGCTCAACCGTTCTTATCTATAGCTTAGACGAAGGAGTTCACCTTTGAACCAAATCCTTATTGTATAAGGACTCCTTCCTTTGTTGGAGAAAGTTTGTCAAACACTTTCCAAGTTTGATCGTTATGGGCGAGACTTGGATCGATATAAAAACCAAGACGCGGCTTTGCCCGGTCGCAAGGCGGCCCGAGACTAACTTTCGGGATAAATAATAGCCTCCTGATCATTCGGGGCGGTGGACGTAGGATTTGAGCGATATCCGAACCACTTTAAAAATCCTGTGTCTCTTATTGCTTTCTTTAAGCTGTTTGCATTGATTTTCTTGTGCATGCCTGAACATCATATTTAAAATCGATTTAAGCTATCTCGGTATTTCGAACTTCTTATCTCCTGAACTAAGACTTGCGTAAAATGTTTTCCTCATTAAAAGCGATTTGGGCCTACACAATTCCGCTCGTCTGAACTCTCGTCGATCGATCGGAATTCGACCTAGTCGGTTAGCGAGATCTCGGTGAGTCGATCTTGTTTTTAGCCTTTAACACGATTCGAGAACGGTTTATGCAGTCTGCTTGAACTATTCGATGCGGCACCTTCTGAATAGGGTTGTTCGTGTTCGAAAGTTGAGAAATTTGGATTCGAGGTGTATTCACCCCCCCTCTACTACACTGAACTCACTCATGGGACCAACAATTGGTATCGGAGAGCGGGGAGTTCTTTGACTCTTGTTATCTTTGAGGCCGAGTCTATTCGAGCGGATCCGAGGGAAAGCGTTTTTTTTTTCTTCTTTGCATATCACTCTATATTCATATCTTTATCTTCTATGGCTGATATGTCGGGTATAAGGATGGTACCTATGTTCTCGGTGGAGAACTACGGAGTATGGCGAGTCGGGATGGAAGCTCATCGACATCCCTCCATGGCTGATATGGCGAAGTGCTTGAAGATGGACCTATCGTTCCTATGATTGATATTGCCGTGACTCGGGACCAAGCTCGAGGAGGAGGAATGGTGGCTGGGAAGAAGATCCCCCCAAAGGCGAAGTCTCTTCACTCCCGAAGAGAAGAAGCTTCACAATCTAGGCCCAGGAGTCGCCGGGGAATGCTATACTAACCACCACTTAGTGATTCTTATCTTGGCGGGGGTTCGGGAATGCAAGGGCTCGCTAAAGAACTCCTGGGATGCTCTTGGGCTGCTGAGTCGAGGGACTCGAGAAGATTAAAGCCAGACAAATTAGCGCTTTGGAACTCCAAAAGCTTGGAAAGCTTGTCTCTCATGCCCGGGGACAAAATCGAAGATCTAAACGTCGGATTACCAATCGATGAATTCTATCAATGGGTTTGGGAAAGGCGTTCGACAGCGAGAGATGAATCGAAGATTCGAGGGCACTGCCTTGGACGGACGCTTGGACACCTTTTGCCACTTTATTGCGACATTCGATTTAGATCTTTGTGTCTCCCGACCATATCTTTTCGGAATTACGGGCGAGGGAGTTTGAGTTCGACGGACCTCAAAGAAAGCGGCGAAGGCGGCGCGAGGATTGACCATGCCTTTAAAGCATCGGTCGGCCCCGGCATCTCCCGCTACGAGCAAGACGACGAGTAAGGCCGAGCCTTCACTCGGCGACCTACAAGAAGGAAGTCTAGCTCGGAAGTGCGCTTGCTCGTAGTGAAGTATCGGGAAGGAGAAAGAAAGGCGTAGAAAGCCGACCAAAGCATGCCGAGATACAAAGGTAAGTCGGAATATACTCCTAAACGCGCTCCCGATACTCGATCTTACGAATGCGAAAGAAAGATGACTCGGCACCCTCAAGGGATAGTGCGACCAAAGAAGAAAAAGTCATCACTTGCTACATTTGCAAGAAGCGGGACATTATCGGTATGATTGTCCCGAGCTCGATGTCTTTGCGCGCGACACGCAAGGCAAGGAGAGAGAAATTCGCCCGGAGAAAGACAATCCTACATAGGCTGGCGAAATCTCGGGCGACTCGAGAAGAGATCGACTCCTTTATGGATTCATCGACGATGAAGCGGCTTTCATGGCCTTAGAGCATGAAGCGAGATGAATCGGCCGAAGTGTGCATGGTGGCGGGCGAAGAGGATGAGGTGCGTAAAGACCCATGGTATGTGGACGGCGGATGCTCAAGACACGTGACATACCAAAGGAGTCTGCGAAGAATTATATCCGAAGAAGGACCCGGAGTGAGTTCGGAGACAATGCAAAAGGCTATACAAGAGGATATGGAACACTCGGCATTGGGCGCCCAGCGTTCCAAGAGTATCATATGTTGAAGGACTTCGGCATAATCTTCTCTCTGTTAGTCAATTTTGTGATAACTTCAAATAGAGTGATATTTGTCGCTTGGTTTTACGTGATGTTATTGATAAATCCACGGGGAAAACGGTGTTATCGGGTTCGCGCGAAAGAACATATATGTGGTGGCTGGAACTCGTTTGAACACGAAGCTTGCTTATTGGCGAAGAATGACAACCGCACGGGGTGGCTATGGCGTAGAAGACTCGGCCATCTCAACTTTAAGACGCTCGACAAGCTTGCACGAGACACTCCCAGCAAGGGGGTGCGCCGAATGAAGTATTCGGCAAAGATACTCGGTGTGAAGCATGTGCGAAGGGAAAGCAAACAAGGAATCAAAATCCTCCGGTTCCATCGCCTTCCACGGATGGAATTCTTGGGGCCTACATATGGATTTGTTCGGTCCGGTCTCCCCGGTGACGATCGAGGCGAGAAAATATGCATTAGTGGTCATAGATGACTACTCGCGCTACACATGGGTCATATTCATTGCCAACAAGTCGACGTCAAAACGAGTTACCAACGCTTCGAAAAAGCTCGGTGTCGAGAAGAACACCAAGATCGGAGAAAAATACGTTCGGACGGAGGCCGAGTTCCTTAATTCCATGGTAAAGGAGTTACGCAGCGAAGGAATAGAGCATGAGGCTTCAGTTTGCACGCACACCTCGGCGGGAATGGAGTTGTTGAACGAAAGAACGAGAACTCTAAAAGAGGCGGCAAGGACTCTCTTGCGGACTCGGGGACTCCCGAACCAAATTACGGGGCGGAAGCTGCGTTGCGCATGTTATACTCGAATAGATCTCTACGGCAAAGCGGCATAAGCGGACACCATATGAACTATGGAACGGCGGGGAAGCCTTCTCTATCTTATTTCCATATTTTTGGTTGTTCGGTGCTTTATCCACAATAATGGGAAAGATCGGTGAAGACTTTTGATAGCAAGTCGAGATCGGGGAGTATTCTTAGGATACTCTCGGGTCGACAAAGCTTTCGAGTATTCAACTATCGGACTCTTTGCGTGGAGGAAAGCCCTCATGTTGTTTTTAACGAGTTTGCTGCGAAGGCGGGGAGCAATAACTCAAATTCCGAATGCGAGGACATCGGTGAGCGGCTACGGGATCTAAGCTTAAAAGACAAATGCGAAAGATCCGGCTATGTTGGGATGATGATTCGGACGAAGGGCGAAGACAAATCTGCGAATCTCAACCCGGTGAGCAAGTAGGCGAGCGGATTGATTCTCCCGAAGCAGAATCAATCCCGGGTAACTCGGGTCGATGAAGAAACCGTTGAGGTAATCGAGACCAACACTGCGAGAGCAACACCTCGGGGGGACGTCTAGTAATGTTCTCGAGCCGAATGCCCCTGAACCCGGTGACTCGTATGGGCCATACTCTTATTCTTGAATTACTTCAATCTCGAGAATAGTACAGGCGAAATGCCTAACTCACCTACTATACGTGTTGAACAAGTTTCGGATGAAGAGTTGAAACATCGTAGATCGTGGCTCGATGATCCACGCTGCTTGCGATTTAATCATTGGAGATCCTTCGGCAAATGTCAAGACAAGATCCGGTTACAGTCGAGGAGAAAGCGCATTATTTTCCCGCTTCTTGTCTCTTGAAGAGCCTCGAGACCATTGAGGATGCGCTAAAAGATCTTGGCCCGGATCATTGCTATGCGGGAGGAGGCTGAATCGGTTCACGAGAAACGAAGTATGGGAGCTTGTAGACGGACCCCGACATCAACATGTTATTGGAACTAAATGGGTCTTCAAAAACAAGTGAGATGAAAACAACGTTATAGTAAGGAACAAAGCAAGACTCGTGGCTAAAGGCTTACGTCCAAGCCGAAGGGATATATTTCGATGAGGCGTTCGCTCCGGTTGCGGGGTTGGAGGCAATCGGACTATTCTGGCCTACACAACACATCAACGATTCGAGTTTATCAAATGGATGTGAAGTCTGCGTTCACGAATGGCGTCTTTGAAAGAAGAAGTCTATGTGGAACAACCGCCCGGCTTTCGGCGGGGACATCAAGTATATAGACTCGAGAAAGGCTCTATACGGGTTAAAACAAGCACCCGGGGCTTGGTACGATACCACTGTCCGAGTTTCTTCTTGAGAAAGGTTTTCGAAGAGGCGCGATGAGCCGCACTCTATTCGGCATTCGGCTTGGAAGAAGACTTATTACTTGTGCGGATCTACGTGGATGACATTATCTTCGGATTCGAAGAATGTCGTCATGTGTCGGCAATTTGGAAAAATGATGAAGGATAAGTTCGAGATGTCGATGATGGGTGAAATGAACTACTTCCTTGGTTTTCAAGTCAAGCGATCGAAAGGGAGCGTTCATCAACCAAGGCAAATACACTCGAGACCTCATCAAAAGATTAGGTTGCACATCCGGCAAATCAATCAAGATCCCGATGAACACGAATATAAAGATAGATCTTGATAAAGATGGAGTATCGATAGACCAAGGCGAATACCGTGCTATAATTGGTTCTTTATTATATCTAACGGCTACTCGTCCGACATAACTTATGATGTAGGTGTACGCATGCTCGATTTCGGGCGAATCCCAAGCGAGTCATATGGACTCGGCAAAGAAGATTCTCCGCTATCTACGAGGAACACACGACATGGGTTTGTGGTATCAAGGCGATGATAATATTGAACTAGTCTGGTTATTCGATGCGGCTATGCGGGATGTAGAATAGGCCGAAAATCAACTTCGGGAACATGTCGGTTCCTTGGCGGCAAGGCGATCTCATGGTTTTCAAAGAAACGGCACTCGGTGGCGGCGTCGACTGCGAAGTTGAATACATGGCTGCTTTGGAAGTTGTTGCGCCCGGATCCTTTGGGTGAGGCGGCGGTGAGAGGCTATGGCGTCGTTCGGGAATGAAGTGCCGATTTTTACTGCGGCGGTACCGGTGCTATTGCAATCACTCGAGAACCTTGTACTTCACACGAGATGCAAGCACGTGGACATCGAGACATCACTTCATTCGTGACCATGTCGAGAAAAAGGATATCGGGATGGAGAAGATCCCATGCTTGACAAGCGACGGGCTGATATGCTGACCAAGCCTCTGGGCGAATCCGGTTCGAGAGAACTTTCGGTAGAGCTAGGTGCATTTGGACCCTACGACCCCGGTCGGTAAGAGGTTTCGGGGAGAGAGACATTTCGGTAAGGGAGAATGTTCACTCTCGGTGCGATACATTCGGTGCGTAGAGACGAAACCATCTACACGAGGTATCGGTGACTACGTGTTCGGTGACGGGTTTGCGTATCTCTACTCGGTAGTAATTTAATACAACGAGTAGTTTGCATTCATGACAAAGATTCGGCATGACATTAATATCTTTTGGTTTGTCTTTATTATTAACGGCTCACATTTAATGCGCGACATTCCATACATAAGCTCTTTTGAACTACGCACGCATTTAATGCGTGTCTTTTCTGCGATTACTACTTAGGCTATTTTACAAGCGGCTTTGACTTAGGCGGCCTTTTATGATCATTGCCTATTTTTAACTTCTAATCTTAACCGTCCGTATCATAAAGCAAGTTTAAATTCATCCTTCGATCGAAAACCGTTCATCTTCATAGTTGATATATATATTCGATCATATCTTTGAAGCCGCCGTTAGCATACTTCATAACTTTCAAATTCCAAAAAATCCGAGATCTGCATTCGCAATCCTTACTTGCAACTTCACTCTCAATCTTATCTCGAATTTTATCTATTGGTATGCTTATATACGTTAATGTTTTTATTATATTTTTTGGTATCGCATTGTAAAGCGATCTATCCAAGAATCGATGCGATAACAACTTCGTGTAGCGGGTACAATGGCGGAAACCAATATCTCTATGATATCTCCGGCGGATATGCGAGAACATTACGGAGAAGGATCGCGTGTGGTTTGAACCCGCCCATGGATTTCTATTCATGCGATCCGGAGTACATGGATGATATATTCTCGGCTCTGCGCGAATCGGGGGTGGAGAAATTTACGTCTAGGAGGCCTTCGTTCTTCCTCCCGAGATAGGTTGCGAGCTGTACTTGAATTCGGGCGCGGTGTGCGGAGACATAGTGGCGAGATTTGTTGCCCATTCTATCCAAAACGCCGCTACGGAGCTGAGCGGATGTCCATCAAGGATGCTTTGAAGCGGAGCTTTGATCCGCCCCTACGAAGGGATCGGTGCGGTCGGGTACGAGGGCGGCCAGGGGTTGATGAATATCTTACCGTCTTACGTGGAAAGCCCACTACTTTGGTTGCTTTTCCGAAGAACGACATGTTGCCTCGGTTCGGGGCACTTGCTTATATAGTGGCGCAACTGCTCGAAAAGCCCAGCGGGGGTCGTTTGACCGGGTGTCGAGGCCTAAGATTCGAGATGATGATGGCCATATACGGCCGAGCCCGAATTAATTGGACGGAGTTCTTTCTCAGGGAATTCATGGCTCGAGTTTGCTAAGTTCGACAAGGCGTCGAACATCTTTGGCGCCGAAAGGGCAAGTTGCTTTTATGGACTCAAGCTGTCCCATCATGATCGAAGATTTATGTGGATACCGAGCCTATCACCTACGGTGACAAGGAATACTTCAATGTGAAGAAGGTCGAGATTTCACAACAAGACAACGGCGCTTCGGCGGATAGGGTCGGGACCCTCGGCGGTCTCTCCGCCATCTAAGCCCCGGCGGGCGACTCCTAAGAAAAGGACACCTCCGGCTAAATCACCTAAGGCGCCAGCCAAGAGGCTGAGGAAGGCCATACCGGATACACTGCTGAACCGGAGACAACTGCGAAGTGGCTACTTGGGCCGGCCCCTATTCGGCCACTATAGTTGGTAGATGAGTCTTCCTCGTACGAGAAGACCAAGTCGGTGGAGAAAGCCGTCTCCAGCGAGGAACAAGTTCAAGAGGAACGGGGGGAGAGGCTATTGAAGCCCCAAAGTGAAGAAGTCCAACGTGCGGATAGCCCTCTCTCTGTGCCTCCGCTCAGGCGATCGCCCGCTGCGACTACGGGGCCCGACTTCGTTGATATCGAGTCGGATTCTGCGTCTACGAAGAGACTCTCGGGATGGAGGCGGCCGGTTATTATGCGTTAGAGCTTCCCGAGAGATCATCCGATTCATTCCGAGCTTGCGACCATTCGATTTGCTCGTCCTAGCCAAGTCGACAAGGCTCCATATAATCCTACGCTTTCGGGAGTGGCCTCGGCTTCAACGCCTTGTTCTACACTACTCTCGTCGGCGGCTCCACTTGGAAGAGCGAGATTGCGTGAGGGGCTAGGCTATTCGAGCACGAGAACCTCGACACGATGGAGAATCTAAGGGCGGCCATGCTTGCAATCATTGCGATCGGCGCCAAGCGGTGGCTCGCCGCCCTCGAGATGGGTCGACCACGGCGGTCGGGACCCGCTCGATGATTCAGGCCACGATGAGAAACATCCCGGGACAAGGATACCCATGCGAGCGGCACCACCACTCGGTATCCTTGGGCACGAGAAGCCTTCGGCCGGTGTCTCGTCCTCGGCGAGCACACGCTCTCTGCTCAAGTCGACATACGAGGCGGCGCCCGGCCCGTCTTCGCCGACAAATCAGTTCGGTTGCCAAAGCTCTAGCTGCACAAGGAGTTAAAAATCGGGGAATTGGCGAAGGCGATCCACAAGGTGTGGAAGAAGTACGCAATGGCCGCCAACTACGAGCTTCGGGGCGAAATCCGGCATCTCTACATCGGTTGCCCCGATGTCTCTGCTCTCATATACGAAGCATTGGCCCGGCGGCAACGGCGAGTTTCGGACTCGGCTAAGGACAATTCGGGGGGGCGAGGCCAAGCTCCTTGAACAATTTCGAAATGCCTTGTCCGCTCATGCGGAGTCATTCGCCGAGCAAGCCCGGGCCGCGGAAAACGGACTAGACCTCATTCAGCTGGTCGTGGAGGACAAGATCGGTGAGAAACTAGGCTGAACTAAAGTCGAAGTCGCTCTCTCTCATACGGCATACAAGGGCCATTCATATCCGAGAGGGGCGAGGCTGCATCTAGCATTGGAGAAAGTTCATAACGTGATGGGACGACTTGTCCACTTGTTTATCATAAGCTAGAAAAGAAGGTACTCATCCCAACCCAGGTGTACTTGATGATGCCAAAAAGGGGGAAGGAAAGAAGAAGGGTGCTGAGAAAGAAAGCGAAGGAAGTGAAGGAAAGAAAAAGAGTTCGAGAAGGCGGCTCCCACTAAACCTTCTAGACTGCGAAGGGTACGGCTACTAAAGGAACTCGAGGAAACTCGAGACTCGAGACTCGGGTAAGGCCCGGGGTGTTTCGGTTTGCAAGCACGGTTGAAACCGGCCCAGTGGTTCGGGACCCCGGTGAGGCTACTCGGGGCGGCCCGGACTCCCAAAGACATTATTAAGGAGGTTGCTTGAGTACGCCGGGCGGGGAGGTGGAGGACTCGAGAAGAAGAAGAGGCTCCTCTTCCACCACCGGTTCAAGAAGGCGAGGGCAAACAAAAGCTTAAAATTCCAACCCCTCCCGGCAAAGCGATTAAGGTACATGTCTGGCTGAGGAGGAAGCCCCGAATAGGCTGCGGATGAGGGGCGCGCGAGAAATTGCGGGAGGCCGAAGCGGCTAACAAGCGAAAGTCTAAGCATTGCCAAAGGAAAGACTAAAGCCCCATCCGGAGGAGGAGGAAAGAAAAGCGCTAGGCGCCTCAGAAAGCTCATCATAACGGATGAAGAGGGCGGGAGAAAAGGAAAAGGAGCGGCGAGCGAGAGAAGAGTGCGAAAGGCGGGGGTACCTCCAAATCTAGATCTAGTACCCCTGTTTGAATCGGGAAGAAGCCCCTCGGCAAGCCGCTGATACACAAGGAGAAGAAATCGAAGCCATATTTGATCGATGAATAGATATCTATACGGAGGCGAGGAGGCGAAGACGGTTCAGTGCCGGAGGACGAGAATTTGGAAGGCGGACCTTGAAGCTATGATGAAAAGAGCGAAGAGGAGGCCGGTGAGAGTGCCTTCTAAAGGCGATATTCCATACGGAATCTGAGAAAATTCGGGGAAGCCGGTGACACGAAATTTCAAAGATGGCCAAGAAACAGATGAATGGATACCGGCTCGGCTCAATCAAAGATGGGAAAATGCGAAAATTGAGTTCATTAAGATGAACTATTTTTGGAGGGTTACGGTCCCAGCAGGACAAGCATTGAAGCTTACATGGAATGGATGTTCGCTGCTGGACACGAACTCTACCCATTACCTCGACAAAGCCATATACGAAGGTATAGAAGTCGGTGTTCGGGACCCGAGAATCATACCTCCACCGAGAAGACGGGGATGACTCGGTATATTTTGGTACGATTGAAGCGGAAGTGAAGCATGCGGCGCGAAGAAAGAACTTGCTGAAGATGAGCATGCGATTTTGCGGGGATTTACGAAGCTAAGGAAGATCACATACGGGATGTATGGAGTGCCGCTCCACGAAGATCGGACTCGAGAGTTCATGGACGAGAATCAAGAAGTTCGGTGGCCCTCCTCCTTAGATCTTTAGCTCATTCTCTTAGCATAGCAAGATTGTATACATCTTGAATTTCTCTTATATTTATACGATTCGCTTTTGGCTCTGACAACTACTTGTTGTCTATACAGCCGTGTTTGCTTTATGCTTTAACACTCAGAATCACTGAAGTGATTACTAACACACACACATTTTGTTTATTTACTTGTCAGTTTTTGCTCGGTTAGATCTCTGATAGACTAGACTTTCAGTTACTATTTCTCTTTAAGGGAAATTGTTGCATGGGGGGAATTACTGTAAAGGGGGAAATTGTTCTGCTCTGTCTCCTTCAGTAGTCTAGCACTTACCAGACAACTCCACTGATCCTACTTGTAATATTTGTAAGGAGCTCTGTTTACGAGTAAGTTAGTGTTTAGCATAGTTGATAGGGCATAGATGATAGGTTTTGGCATCATCAAATAGGGGAAATTGTTGGGTGATGATTGAATCCTCGGCATGATCATACTTGTGGGAAATGATTCTATCTTCTATACTAAATCACGCTCGGTAGCCTCGTGCTACGGTTGTTGAGAAGATTTGAAGATCCCAAAACCCTATCGATTGGTGAACCGTTCCTTTGTATTCGTATTTGTCTCGAGGTTTCGGACTCGGTAGACACTCTGCTTTCTGGTCAAGGCGCTCGGTAGCTCATCGGCCTCGGCACCGGTGTAGAAGACTCGGTGAATCTTGGACTCGGCGGGAGCGATATGCGAGAGAGTCGGTTGGGCCGGACTCGGCGGGAGTAGTTCGCTGGACTCGGAGGCGATTTTCGATAGACCCTTCTCGTTTGTCTATCTGCGAATACAAAATCGGACTCGGCATCGGGCGACGGTCTTACGAGGCTATGCGAATCTTTTGATAAGCTATCGGTGTTGTCAAGTACGAGGAAGAGAGAAGTCGACTTCGGTTGCCTCGAAGTTTGTTACTGTCTCAACCACCACATCCACCTCGACAAATGACAAGCATACAATTGTCGTCTCACCTACTAAAGCTACGGTCGACATATTTCAGTAAAAGGAGGGAAAGGGCACTTTGTTACCTACGTCAAAAAGAGCCGTTTGCCACCAAAAGAGAGAGAGAGAAGATCGTCTCCAACGGATCTATTTCAATCTCTACTCTATAAATAGAGGGATTATTCAAGAAGAATGCACGGAATGCGCGCATCTAGAGCAAAAATCAAGAAAGCATTCAAGCGAGCAAAGAACCCCGAAAGAACAAGTCCTAGCAAGAACTCGAAGAACATCTTCCGGCGAAAGACTATATTCTAGCTCATAGGGAATCAAGGCTGAGCCGACATACAAAGCCTCTAGTATCCAAATCGGCGTTACACGAACTCAAAGCTTACCTTGGTTTGTTCGTCGATCTAGAAGCTACTCTCTCATATTCCCTATCCCTCTAACCACTAAGCTCAACCGTTCTTATCTATAGCTTAGACGAAGGAGTTCACCTTTGAACCCGATCCTTATTGTATAAGGACTCCTTCCTTTGTTGGAGAAAGTTTGTCAAACACTTTCAAGTTTGATCGTTATGGCGAGACTTGGATCGATATAAAAACCAAGACGCGGCTTTGCCCGGTCGCAAGGCGCCGGCGAGACTAACTCGGGATAAATAATAGCCTCCCGATCATTCGGGACGGTGGGCGTAGGATTTGAGCGATATCCGAACCACTTTAAAAATCACTTGTGTCTCTATTGCTTTCTTTAAGCTAGTTGCATTGATTTTTTTGCGTGCATCTTGAACATCATATTTAAAATCGATTTAAGCTTGTCTCGGTATTACGAACTTCTTATCTGCGGGCCGAGACTTGCATAAAACGTTTTCCTCATTAAAGCTGATTTGGGCCTACACAATTCCACACGCTGAACTCTCATTGTGATCGATGCGGGTTCGACCTAGTCGGTTAGCATATCTCGGTGAGTCGGTACTCTTTTAGCCTTTAACACGATTGAGAACGGTTATGCAGTGCTGCTTTGAACTATTCGATGCGGCACCTTCTCGAATAGGGTTTATTCGTGTTCGAAAGTTGAGAAATTTGGATTGGGTGTATTCACCCCCCCCCCCTCTACACACGAACTCACTCACGGGACCAACGGTGGCATATACTTCCTTCCTTTTTTTTTTTAGCAGGCCGGGCACAAAGCGTCTTAGGCGTACGGACGGGACACTTTGGATTCTCGCTTACATAGAGCAGTTTTTACACTTAGACTTTTTATCCAATCTGTTTTTTTTTGCAGCATGTCTAGACTTGGCAGGTAAGAGATATATGTAATACACTTCAGATTTTACTATCATGCACAAGAGAATTCATAAAACATGTCATAACATGGGTCGAGAAAGTTTAAAAAGGCCTTGGCTTAAATTTTACTAACTTCGAATCAAAGAAACGGTCAAGGCTCAAATTGGTTCACTAAGGGATAATGTAGGGTCGGAAAATATTTTGTCGCGGTTGTGTGGCTAAAAATCCACTAGTGCCTCCTATCATTTATCACAAGTGACTCAAACATATTGCGATTTTGCGGATAAACACTCTCAAAAGAATAGTAGGAAGTGTCCTACTTTAAGGCTCAAATCTAATTTAAGTGAGTGGTTATAAAATTTCGATCCAACAAAGTTTATTTTTCGTCATCCCAAATTACATGCATATACGTGCCTAGATCTACTTTTCACAAAGTCCACAAGCAAGCATATCGAAAATAAAAGCACAAATAAGAGAAGCTTGATCATAGAAAACGGCACTTCAAAAATAAAAAATTTTGGCAAGCTTCGACACAAAATACCCCCCTCCTTACACTTAAACCTTGCTCGCCCTCGAGCAAGAGAGAAAAGACAAAACAAAGAGAGAAGGCATGACAAAATAAACACAAAAACACCCTCCTTACACTTGGTCCCTACCAAGTGTGAGAACAAACAAAAACTAAGGATAAAAGACAAAAAGAAACACCCCCCTCCTTACACTTGATCCCTCTCAAGTGTAAGAACAAGAAAAACACACAAGAACAGACTCATCCTTTTATAGTGCTCCTAGGAATTAGATCACAACTAGGGTTCCTTTGTGGATAAGGAAAGGATCTATGAGATATGGTAATATCTCATCCTTCCTTATTTATCTCCTTTGCTCCCTTATCTTCTTTCCTTTCTTTTCTTCTTCTTTCCTTCTTTCTTTTCTTGGCCAAATCCGCTCAAAATCTCGCCCATTACAGGTGGAAACTTCGTTGCCACATCATTTCCACGTGTCGTGCCAAATCGGCCTATTTTCTGCATAGCTTGCCCACAAAAGCGTCTCGCACTGCACGGTTAAGAGACTTTTCGGACGAGAAATAATTAGGTACGAAATCGACTCATCAGTGTCTGTGCGCAAACTTGAGTACCAAGTGTTAGCACGATCACTCAGGGCATAAGGAAATGCCATTAGCTTTACTTCATCTTGATTGCTTTTTGGCCGAGTTCTCTTTTGTAGCCTTTGCATATCTTCTCAAACTCGTTCAAAAACGAGAAAGGGTTCTCATTCTTTTTTTTCGTAAAATTTGGGCGAGCATTCGGTACTCTTGCCTTGAGCTCCAGCTGGGTTCTCTCCATACGCGGCCAATGTGCGCGGGATTCCTCCTCTTCCTCGCAGGTGTGCTCATTAACCTCAAGGACTTGCCTATCTTCCTCGTCCATTTACATTGCGGATTACATTTTTGATTCGAGAATCGAGATTCTTCCTTGTCGGTTTGGTCCTTCTCGGCTTGGTCCTCTGCCCGGACAAACTGAGTATCTTGGTCTTCAGGGCGGCTGGCTTCAGTACCAGCCTCACTTGCTGCTCCTGTATGGGCAGTTTCTTCGCCTTGCGACTCCAGTTGAACTTGTCGCTTATGCAGTTGTGTCTCCTGCCGGTTTCTCCTGGATGTCTTCTCTATTTCAGGATCGTACCAGAAATTAGGGTTGACAAAACCGCTCATAAACACCTGGAAGAGATACTGTTGACAATAACAAACTGGTCAATAGAAAAAGTAACTTAAATCTTAAAAATGTCGTTCCCCGGCAACGGCGCCAATTTGATGGACACGCAGTTCCGTCGCTGTTAGAACCGCACGGACCAAATAAATTTATAAGTAAGAACACCTACGCAGAAACTATACTGGACAAGTACAGTGACAAGCAAGAGGTCAATCCTCAAGGAACGGGTGATTAAGCAACAAATTCTACTGACATAAAGGGTTTGGCTAGCAGCCACCATAAATTTTGGGTGTTCTATAACTAGGCGGAAAGATAACATAAAATAATCAACAATCAAATAACAAGTTATAAAAGCAATCCAGCCAAGGTAATTTCACACCACCCCCTGTCCGATCCTAGATTACTATGTGAATCAGTTTAGTTAAGGTTATCCGGCTGGGGGCGTGTGTGTTGAGCACGGGGCGTCCATTCCTTCTATTCGTCTGGGGGCGCCATGTTGAGCATAGAAACAGTCCCCTACCCAGGTGACTACCCTACCTTGTTTAGAAATGACTAGGGAGGCACTAAGGAGCATTAAGAACAAAGGAACCAAATCAAGGCATCTACCGATGTTTAGCATTCAAAGCAGAAAACCCGCTAGTCTACGTCTACCCAGAAAGAAGTGTACCTACCCAGGTTGATCAGATCTAAGCAGTTCTCAACTATCTCAAACAGAGTTCAACTAAAACCTTTACTCAACCAATTATCAAGCACATTTTCACATCTCACGGATTCTTAGGAGTGGTGTCTCATTACCTCGGTCAGATCTGGGAAATTAGCTACACATATTGACTAAGGACATAAAACTAGGCATGCAAAAATAAAGCATGAAGCAGATCTCAAACTTAAAGTTGAAACAACAAACTTTCGTAAAACAGCAAAGAACTAGCATGAACATTTAACTAAAAATAACAAGAGACAACATCGTACGAAAGCAAAGGCATTTATATGTAAAGGCGTGATATGGACAGAAAGCATGCAATAAATTAACTTAGCTATGAATAGTAGAGGAACTTAACAACGAACATTAAAGAGTAAATGTAAGCATTAAAGATTGAATTTAAGAACTGTAAATAAAGCTGACCGATAACATTCACAAAAGGAAGTCTTCTCCTTGGAGAGCTTCAAGCTATTCTAGGCAGAAAAGTAAAGATGTTTTTGAACTACATTAATGGTGGAAATTTTAGAGAGTTTTCTAGAGAGAGGAACAAGCTCCATCCATGGAAAATATAAGTATGAAAAATTATATATTAGCATCGTTCCCTCCTCTTTTGTCTTCACAAAATATCTGGATTTGGTAGGGAGAAGAGGCCGTAGCGGTATGGGGCTGCGATCGGAGTAAGGCTATCTTTGTAGCTCCTAGGTCCCTAGTCCCCGCCATAAACTTGCCAGAATGATGTGGGTCGGGTTTTGGGCCTGTTTCAGCATTTTTTTTTCTTCTCAATTTTCGACCCGATGGAATCTGCATTAATTCTGGCCTGTGTTCAGGCTATTTCTCCTGTCTTCTAGGGAAGTTCCATCAATCTTGGTCAAAAGACCTTTAGATCCAGCAGCACCATATTTTCTCCCTATTCTCTCCACATCTAGGCCACTTATCTGCATTTGCATAACACAAAAACGCACAAATCAAATGGATACTTGGGCTACAAACCTAGGCTCATCAATGGTCTATTGATACTCCTTCTTTATCAAGATCAATTTCCATATTCGTGTTCATCGGGATCTTGATTGGTTTGCCGGATGTGCAACCAAACTTCTTGATGAGGTCTCGTGTATTTGCCTTGATTGATGAATATTCCCTTCTCTGATTGTTTGACTTGAAAGCCGAGGAAATAATTCATCTCTCCCATCATTGACATCTTGAACTTATCCTTCATCATTTTCTCAAATTGTTGACACATGATGACATTCTTCGAAACGAATATTATGTCATCTACGTAGATCTGCACAAGTAAGATGTCGTCTTCCAGTCGAATGCTGAATAATGTGCGGTCTCCTGTGCCTTCTGAAAACCTTTATGAAGAAGAAATTCAGATAGGGTATTGTACCAAGCCACAGGTGCTTGTTTTAACCCATCTGAGCCTTTCTAAGTGCCGCAAAACTGATGTCCTGCTTTGAAAGCCGGGGAGGCTGTTCTACATAGACTTCTTCTTTCGATGCGCCGTTCGGGAGAACGCGAGACTTCACATCCATTTGATAAACTCTAAATCGCTGATGTGTTGCGTAGGCTAGGAATAGTCTGATTGCCTCCAATCTTGCAACTGGAGTGAAAGTTTTGTCGAAATCTATTCCTTCGGCTTGACAGTAACCTTTTGCCACGAGTCTTGCTTTGTTCCTTACTATAACGTTGTTTTCATCTCACTTGTTCTTGAAGACCCATTTAGTTCCAATCACATGTTGATGTCGGGGTCTGTCTACAAGCTCCCATACCTCGTTTCTCGTGGGCCGGTTCGGCTCCTCCCTACATAGGTATGATCCAATCCGGGCATCCTTGAGTGCGCCCTCGGCGATTGAGGTTCTTCGATAGACAAGAAGCGGGGAATATAATGCGCTTTCGCTACGGCGGGAATCCGGATCTTGTCTTTACACTAGCTGAAGGATCTCCAATAATCAAGTCAGAAGTGTGAGCGTCCAGCCACGATCGACGATGTTTCAACTCTTCATTTGAAATTTGTTCAACACAGATACTAGGTGAGTTAGGCATTTCAGTTGTACTATTCTGAGATTGAAGTAATTCAGTTGCGAGAGTTGAGTCTACTGAGTCACCAGGTTCAGGGGAATTTACCTCAGGAACTTCATTTGTTCCCCCTGAATTATTATCCTCAGTAGAGGTCTCAGTTACCACTTACCACTTGGGTTTCTTCATCGACCTGAGTTACCTGGGATTGACTCTGTTCAGTAGAGTCAATTTGTTTAGCTACTTCTGCTGCTGGCTGAGATTCAGTCGTCTTTTCATCAGTTTCCTCTTCTGAATCATCATCCCAACACAGTTGGATCTTTTCAACTTTATCTTTTAGGCTCGAGATCCACGTAGGCGCTTCGCTTGATGTCCTCAAATTCTGATTTTGAGTTCCTGCTCCTGTCTTCAGTAGCAAACTCAACATGAGGGCTTTCCTCCGCGCAAAAGGTCCGGTAGTTAAAGACTCTGAAGGCTTTTTTGACCCGGGAGTATCCTAAGAAGACTCCCTAGTCTGACTTGCTATCAAAAGTCCTTAGGCTGGGTCCTTCCCATTATTGTGGATAAAGCACGAACACCCAAAAATATGGAAATAAGATATGAAAGGCTTCCTTCCGTTCCATAGTTCATATGGTGTCTTCTTATGATGCTTAGTCAGTAGAGATCTGTTCTGAGTGTAACATGAAGTGTCAGTTGCTTCTGCCCAGAATTTGGTTGGGAGTCCTGAGTCTGCGAGCAAGGTTCTTGCTGCTTCTTTGAGTGTTCTATTCTTCCTTTAAGCAACCCCGTTTTGTTGAGGCGTTCGCGCAACAGACGTCTCATGCTCTATGCCTTCAGCATTGCAGAACTCCTCCACCATCGAATTCAGGAACTCAGTTGCTCTGTTTGAACGTATCTTTATAATTTTGGTGTTCTTCTTGACGTTTGAGCTTTTTTGAAGCGTAGGCAACTATGTTTTGACATCGAGACTTGTTGGTAATAAATATGACCCGTGTGTAGCGCGAGTAGTCATCAATGACCACTAAAGCGTACTTTTTGCCTCGATCGTCGTCTTGGAGAGGCCCGGACCGAATAAATCCATATGTAGCAGCTGAAGGATTCCATCAGTGGAAGGCGATGGAACAGGTGGATTTTGCTTCTTCGTTTGCTTTCCCTTCAGACATGCTTCACACTGAGTGTCTTTGCTAAATACTTCATTCGGCAGTCCTCTTGCTAGAGCGTTTCTAGCTAGCTTGTTGAGCGTCTTGAAGTTGAGATGGTTGAGTCTTACGTGCCCGAGCCACCCCGTTACGTTATTGTCGTTCTTCGCCGGACAAACAAGCTTCGGGGTTCGGCCGAGTTCCACTCGGCTACGTAGATATTCTTTTTGCGCGAACACGATAACACTTTGTTTTCCTTTGTAGATTTATCAATAACATCACATAAACCGGCGTTAAAAATCACTCTATTCGAGTTATCACAATATTGACTAACGAGAGAAGATTATCTTTGAAGTCCTTCAACATATGATACTCTTGGAGGCGTGGCGGTTCCAATCTTTGAGTGTTCCATAACCTCCGGTATAGCACTTTTGCGTTGTCTCCAAACTTGATTACGGGTCCTTCTTCGGCGGTATAATTCTTCGTATGGGTCCTTCTGATATGTCATATGTCTTGAGCATCCGTTGTCCACATACCAAGGGTCCTTGTGCACCTGCAAAACAGAATTATATTTAGGTACCTTTATTTTTTATTTTGGGTCCTTAGATGTTAGTTCTGGAAACCCAAATCTGTCTCACGACCCTGGTGGTCTCAGACAGTTTCTTCCTACTCTGATCAACATACTTGACCATTGGACTGGTCGATGCTGACTTCTGAGGCTTCACAGGTTCAGGGGTCCTGATCTTCTGAATTGGTGGACTGCTGACCTTTGCCTTCTGAACGGCTTTCTTCTTCCTTTTCTGACTTTTGGATCCTCTCCTAACTATAGGATCATAGTATGTGTCAGTTGTGGAGGTCCATACTGATCAGCCCATTTAACTCTGTTGGTTCCCCCTTGACTGAGCTGGGGTGATTTAGAGCTAATCTTCTTGTCAGAATGCTGATAGCTAGGATGAGGTGCCTTCATCTTTTGTTTGTTCTTGGCTCAGGATCTCAGCGTTGATAGTCTCCCCTTGAATAAATCTATCAGCTAGCCGGTTCTCTGAGCGTACGGGGGCAAATGAGGAGGCTCCATGACTGAATCCAACTCCCTCCTTGCAGTGCTTAGGCTTGTTGCTGGCTAGCATTTCCTCAAGCTTCTTTTCAGCGCCTATGTACCACTCTGTCATCAGATTCCTCCAGACATCATCACTTTTCTTAAGCATTTCATGCTCGGTCTGAAGTCCTGACAACTCTTGCTTCAGTAGACTCAGTTTAGTATCCTTATGAGTCAAGTCTTTGGTCAGTACTGAGACCTGCTCTTCTTGATGTTGAGACTTGGTCATCAGAGAGTTAATCTCCTCCCTGAGTCTCAACACAAGACCTTCGACTTCGTTAGCGACTGACTCTCTCGAGAAAGTCTCTGATTCTCCACTTTCAGGGTATCCAACTCCTGAAGAGTCTTACTGAGCTGCAGGCTCATCAGAATCTGCTCGTCTAATAGTTCTTCGTAGGCGATCGAGACGTCCAGATTCTCATCTGCACCTGAAATAGTATCGTGTGTGCAGTGTGAAGAGGAGTTAAACGGAGCGTGAGAGTTTACCTCATCCTCTTCTCCTGTCATGAGACACTTTTCAGTATCTTCTTCAAGCTCTACGGCCATGAATGTCGCTTCATCGTCTGATGAATCCATGAAGGAGTCGACTTCATCTGAGTCGTCTGAGAGTTCACCAACAATATATGCTTGACGCTTCTTGATGAACTTCTCCCTTCGAGCTTTGCGTCTTTGCTCTCTCGGCGATGCGGAGCTCAAACGAGTCATCTTGATAATGTCACGGCTTCTTGCGGTTGTAGCGGTGGTGACTCTCATCTTCTTTGCTCTCTTGTCTTTCAAGCGAGCTCGGTCTTCTGTTTTCCTGCAATCAGAAGTATGCGATTCAGGAGTGCGCTTGGGTGTATATTCAGACTTACCCTTGGAGTCTCTGACGACTCTGGAGAGTTTCCTGCACCTCTTCTTCTCCTTCTGGTACTTCACGGCAAGCAGTGCGTATTTCTTAGCTAGGTTTCCTTCTTGTAGATCACTGAGTGAAGTTTCTGCCTTGCTAGAGGCGGGAGCCGCGTGCTAACTGATGCTTTGAAAGCATGGTCGATTTGAGTGTCAGCTTCAGCTCGCTGCTTCCTTTGGGGTAGACCGAACTCGAACTCCTTAGCTTTTAATTCTGAAAAGATATGATCAGGAGAAACAATATCTAAGTCAGAATGTCTCAGTAAAGTAGCAAATCGAGTCCAATGTCCGTCCGGCAGTGCTCTCAATATTTTGAGATTCATTTCTCGGTTGGAGAATATCTTTCCCAGCCCGTTGATGGTGTTCATCAGATCCGTAAATCTGACATTAAGATCTTCAATCGTGTCACCAGGCATGAGAGACAGTCTCTCCAGCTCCTGAAGTTCCAGCGCCAGTTTGTTTGCTTTGATCTTCTGAGTCCCCCGACTCAGTAGCGCTAGACCATCCCAGAGTTCCTTTACGGACTTGCAGTCCTGAACTCTTTCGAGATAGGAATCACTCAGGTTGGTCAGTATGGCATTTCTGGCAACCCGGTCTAAGTTGTGAAGCTTCTTCTCCTCAGAGGTGAAGAGACTTCTATCTTTGGGGATCTTCTTCCTAGTTACCATGCCTCCTCCTTGTGTTGGATCCTAGGTTTTGACACTATCAATCATGGGAACGATAAGTGTACGTCCTCTCAGTACCTGCATCGTCAATGCTTTGTCGTGGAGGGAAGTCGGAATGTGCCTCCATTCGACTCGCCGTACCACCGTAGTTCTCTCGAGAACATGGGTACCATCACGATTCACGACATATCAGACATTGAAAATTGTGATATGAATGAAGAATGATATGCAGTGAAAATGTTTTCTGGATCCGTTCAAGTAGACCAGTTTTAGAAAACAAGAGTCTTAGAGAACTGCTGCTTTGATACCAATTGTTGGTCCCGAGATAAACGTTCAGGTGTAGGGGGGGTGAATACACCTGAAAACACTTTCTCAACTTAAAACGCGAATAGTCCCTTTCAGGAAGATGCCGTACTGAACAGGTTCAGTAGACCAAATAAGTTGTTCTGAATCGCGTGGCGAGTGGCCGACTTCTTTGGGGCTGCTAGGCGACTTAGGTCGGGGTTCGGTATCGTTCGGTGAAGTTCAGTATGGTGCAGAAATGTGTAGGTCCAAATTCAGTCGAGTTAGAAAACGTTTTTAAGAAAATTGTTTCAGTATATTTGTGCAATCTTTTAAGCTTTACTGAAACACAGTTGAATGATTTTGAAAGATATTTTTTGTATGAACAATAATCAATGCAACAGTAAAAACAGAGCACACATAACACAAGCAATTTTAAAGTGGTTCGGATCCCGACAATCCAGCGTCCGTTTGTCCCGAAAAGATCGGGGAGGCTATGTTATTATACTAAGATAGCCTCAGTCGGTTTGTGCACTGGACAAACACTGGTCTTGAGATTTATACTGAGCAAGTCTCAGTTTACAAGGTATCAAACTTAATTGTTTGGCAAACTCTCTAACTATGAAGGAGTCCTTTACAATAAGGATCAGTTCAAGGATGAACTCCTTTGTTCTAAGCTATAGATATGATCTGCTGAGCTTAGGTTAGAGGGAAGGGAACAAGAAAGTGGCTTCTAGAGCGACGAACGGTTAAGTATAAACTCTGGATTCGTAGTCAGTCGCTTGGATACTAGAGGCTTATGATCTGATTCAGCTCGGTTTCCTTTGAGAAAGTATGTCGCCTTTCGCTGGAGATAACTCTTTGAAGTTCTTGCGAAAAGCTTAAGTCGATTCTGAGTTGCTCGTAAATGCTCGTGTGTTCTTGTATGTGTCGTGAGCTTCAATTTGAAAACTTCCCTCTATTTATAGAGCAGAGACATGGATAGATCCGTTGGAGACGACGATCCATGTGTCTCTCTCTTTTGGGTAGCTAACGGCTCTTTCAAAGTATGGTGACAGAGTCTTTTCCCTCCATTTCTGGAAAGTTGTTGACTTGCAGCTTTAATCAGAAAGTAGACAGGTGGCTGCTTGTCATTGGTCGAGGCTGAAGAAAGTAGGTGAGAAAAACAGACTTCAAGGTAGATCTGAAGTTGACTTCTCTATACCTCGTATGACTCTGCTGATTTGACTTGAGAGATTTTCTAACAGTCAGAAGACTGTCTGGCCGTTGCTGAGTCTGATCTATGTTCAGTAGCATACTCATGCTGAGTTCAGCTCTACTGAAGATCAACTTTGAGTTCAGTGAACTACTCTTGTTGAGTTTAGTTCCACTGACTCCTTTCAGTATACTCCTCCTGCTGAGTCCAGTACTACTGAGTCTTCTTCTCATGGTGCGGGGCGATAGTACGTTGAAGAACCAATGGACGGGGCGAGTGCCGAACCTTGTCGAAGGGTGTCTACGAGTCCGAAACACTAAGAGGCCGGAATAAACAAATACAATTGAATAGTTCATCAGTCAAAGTAGGGTTTTGGGATCTTCAAATCTACTGAGCACTAGACTACTGAATCATCTCCCAACAAAATCAATCTAACACATGATCTCCAAAAGAGTGGCGGCATCAACATCCAACAAATTTGTTCAAGTGAAATCTAGCGGATACTTTTACAAAGATATTACCAACGTCAACATTCAAGAAGTTGGTACACAAGATCGATATGCATCGACTGAAGGATCAAGAATGACTATATTGAGGTGGAGCGGGCTTGTACTCTTTTTCCTTCGACCAATTTTTATCTCGATGGATTTTTCTGGTAAGGTTTTAATGAGGCAATAGTTTATTTTAAGGATGGTCAATCAAGGGGGAGTGTTGTAAATATTATATATATATATATATATATATATATATATATATATATATATATATATAATATAATATAGGGTATGGTTCTAGGAAGATCCCCCCTTCAAAAGAGATACGAGAACCGATCCTAACCGTAGATCCATCCTAATCTAATGGCCAAGATTCCACTAATTAATCTTTTTAAAAAAAAATTGTAGAAAGGGCCTTTGGGGAAAAGCCAATTGTTTCATTTGAAAGGGATCGGGATTGGGCGGGGAAACAAAATCATTTTCTTTCTCCTCGTTCTTATCGGCGTGCGTCTTTCTTGGAGGCGAATTCTACCCTAACCATCGCCATTTTTAAACTTCGTTCGAAAAAATTGGAGAAAACTCGACCGTAATCGAAGAATTAAGAGGTATGTTTCTTCTTTTTTATTGTTATTTTCGTTTACCCATGGATGAAATTGACGAATTGGAGAAACCAGTTTTGAAAACCGCCGCTATTTTGGGGGATTTTTTACGCAAAGCTCCTTTGTTTATGGTTTTCTCGCTTGATATTTTGTTGTTTAAAAGGATGTTACTTCGTTCGAAACCGCATTAGGGAGATTAATTGTTTTGTGAAAATATTCTGGTGGATTGGCTTGAGATTTAGGTTTTTTCTGGTTTTGGGTACGATTACTGGTTTTTTTTTTCTGGTTTTGAGTACGATTTCTAGTTTTTAAACATAGATCTACGATTTTTAACCTTAGATCTATGAGTTTTATCCCTAGATCTGTGATTTGTTTTTGATTCTTCTTAATCTTGATGTGTTTTTCGATCTGTTTCTAGAGATATACATCGAGTTCCGCAATTATTGCTCTGTTTGGAATGCATTTCGTGATTCTTGCCCTTTTTGGAAAAATATGCATACGTAGCAGTAATATGCATAAATTTGTAGAAGGGTATACATAATTTAGATGTTATATATGCATGAAAAAATGAATGCATTGTGAGACAGACTGCGTTTTATTTTGGGTTCGAAGTAATATGCATGAATTTGTAGAATGGTGTGCATGAATTAGACGTTATATATGCATGAAAATGAATACATTGTGATGTGACGGGCTGCGTTTCATTTTGGGGTTCGAATGCATGAATTTGTTAAGTCGTATGCGTGAAAATGAATGCATTGTGAAGCATATGACGGACTGAATTTCATATTGTATTCGAAGTAATATGCATGAATTTATAGAATGGTATGCATGGATGAGATCTTATATATGCATTAGAATGAGTGCATTGTGAAGCATGTGACGGACTGCGTTTCATATTACTTCGAAGTAATAAGCATGAATTTGTATAATGGTATGCATGGATGAGAGGCTATATGTGCATGAAAATGAGTGCATTGTGACGCATGTGACAGACTGCGTTTCATATTGAGTTCGAAGTAATATGCATAAATCTGTTCGATGGTATGCATGAAAAAATGTGAGTAAGTATGCATGAAAATGAGTGGCGATTTGCATGAATCTGTAAATTGTCATGATTGAATCTCAATTTTCTTTTTCTTTTTGCAGGAGACATTCAAAGGTGATCGAAAGCCTTGGAGACTTCCATCCATTCGTGTTCTGTCATGCATGAAATGTTATAAAAATCTGCATAAATTCACCTAGAATATAATAGACATAAACAGATAATCAGAAAAATAGAAAAACACAAAAATTGAATAAAACAAACGAAATGAGCAAAATTGCCCAAGAACAATGAACGCCCATCAGAAATCAATCTTTATGCGTACACATCAGATTCATTCTAAGAAAAGAAACAATCGGGGTCAAAAGAAATATTTAATTGTAACGACTCTGTCATTCCGATTCGGACATGCATGAAAAGTTCACAAGATGAGCATAAACACATAATATCATGAGCATAAAGGTGTAAAAGTCAAACATGACAGTGAAAATGGGTGGAGAGAGAAAATATGAAGTTGAATTAAAAGAAGAGAAGTTTACGAAAATACCCTTAATGAGCTAGATTTTCTCATTTTTTGATTTATTTTTAAATGCTACCTAATGAAAAATGATGGCCATAGATCAACGAAATGGGCGGACGAGATCGGTTCTCGTATCTCTTTTGAAATTAGGATCTCATTTGATCCATTTCCTATATATATATATATATATACATACTTATCATATATTGTGATGATTATGTAAACCATAAAAGCCCATGCGCTCATCTTGTACTCTATAAATAGAGGTCTTCACCCACATAATAATGCACATCTATTTTCCGTCTCCTCTATTATTTTCTCATTCCATAATTTTTTTTTTCATTTTCTACACCAATATTAACATAGTTATACATACAATATGATTATCTCAATTTATCTACATGCAACTATTATTACCTACATATAATTGAATCAGAATTATTCAATCTATAAAGATGATATATGAGTATCTCAATTTATCTACATGTAACTATTATTACCTACATGTAATTGAATTAGAATTATTCAATCTATAAAGATGATTAATAGAAATACATTGCAAACATGAAATATTACTTCTGATATTTTTATTGTAAACAAAAACTATAAGATATTTATTTTGAAATTCATGTTTCAATTGTTGCTATTTTTTTAAAAAACTTATACGCATTTTCCTATATTTTAATTTTATTTTATTGTAAGTAATTATATACAATTAGAAACAATTATAGATAATGTTGTGATTGAGATGTTGGAGTGATTATTGGATTGAGGTAATTATTAATAATGTGAATGAGAGAAAAAAAATAATAGAATATTAAAGATTGGCTGGTAGGGGCGATTGCTAGTAGAATTAGAATAAATCATAAACCTTGATCCACCCCGCTACTCCCTATATTGCTCTTTTTCCATGAATCTGATGCTCAAATAAACGAATTGATGGCAATTCGGTGAAAGCGTAAAAATGTGCTTGAACATAGCTCAAATGACCCTGCAAATGTACTGTCATATCAAAAGGGATTCCAAAGTCATATGAAGTCACCAAGGAAATCAATGGAAATGAGGAAACAAAGAAATTCAACTCTAAAAGGTGTGGAGGCCTTTGTCATATACTATTGACGGGTCTTACAGAGCTTGCATTTCAACTTGAACTTGCTGGGCTGTATTTGCAGAGGTCGATGTAGAATCTTGGCCATCACCACCAGCATTCATCTCCTGAACAGGGGGTGGATTGACTATGGTCATCGGCATGACAAAGTCCTCCGATAGTCGCAACTTCATCTCCCGGTGCTCCTGGCACAAGGCACACCAGTGCATGCAGCAGTGCACCATGCAAGGGTCACATGGTGAATTCTGCACAAACATGAAATAACCGAAAATTAGAAATGAAACAGCAATCTACCAGATTAAGCTAAACATTGATCCTTAGCTTGTAACTATATAAGTATCATGGCTAAATCACAGTTTTGCTGCCTAGGAAAGAAAAATACGGAAGAAACCAAACAAAGGCATAGAGTGTAGCTCGTTGGACAATATCATCATCAAAGACCAAAACAAAAAGTAATAATAATTCAACTTTCATACTCCCCTTGACCCCCTCCATCCAAGACTACTTACTCTCGAGCACTAGGATATTCAACGGTTAATCAATGGAAATTATTTTCACGCAAGTCTTAATTCAACAAAAGTAAATTGTTATTTACAAAAAGATGCTTCCTTGTACCAAGTGTCAAAGCATATCAGAACATTGCAGAGGGCTGTAATGCCAACAAGCACAAAACATAATTTCGTAGTACCAAACTCCATCTGGCGTTTGATAGCTTTACACTGCTGACGATATTATTGCCACCAAGCACAGAGCAAAGTTTCATTGTACCAAGTGTAGGAGATTTTTGTTAGAATTTTTAATTGGAAATTAGATTATTAATATATAATTAATTTAAAGGATGCATTAGTTCATGAGATTTATGGGAAGAATTGAAAGAATAAGTTGGTTCCTAGATGAATGGACACATTACTTCATGAATGGACACATTGTTTCATAAATTAAATGATGAATGAATGTGTTGATTCATGAAGGGATATGTTGGTTCATGCCAAGAGGTACTTGGAAGTTGAAAAAATGCAACCATTCACAATTCATCTTATTGTGAAAAGTTGTGTCCATTACGAAGAGTTGTGTCCCTTGTGAAGAGTTGCGTGATTGTCTATAAATTAGACAATTTCGATCATTGTTAAAAACACAACAACCATCCAAATACATTTCTACACACACCTAACTTTTAATAACAATTTTTAACTCTAACAAGCCCCGATACCGTATGCAGAATGCCAAGACAATTATGAATAAGCAAGAGCCCAAATGAAAGCCAATATTGTAAATTATACTTAAAGAACTGCAGTAGCTAGGGGACTTTGATTATAAACTTCAATGGCTACCGGTTTCAACATTTCATTTATAAAACAAATATTCCCGGATTTTTAGCTTTCAAATGATGATGAAACAAGAGAGGGGGAATGTACGAAGTACGAACGATAAAGACAAGGGAACATCATTTTTTCCTATAACTACAGAGTTGTCTAATGCATTCCTAAGATTTGCGAGATTGAAAAAAATGTTAGTCCTTTTTGCCTAGAAACTCAAATTGGGAATTCCTGGAGACAATGCTATGATACCAGCAACTTCACACAAACTCAAAATCAATAAGCAATTATATCAAAACCAAAGTTTATATGTGAATTAACAAAAATTGTCTATGTAGATTTTATCCAAATGGAACTGTAACTGTAACCTGGATCCAGAAAACACCAAATGTATGTTTACAGGAATATTAGAGAAAAAATGACTAAAAATGCACACTTTCAGGATTATTCTTGCCCAATGTCCCATAATTAACTCAAGACAGTGGTTGATGGTTTTTACACAATAAGATAATACTTACAGATGCCACATTGCAAATTATTTTGGACACATAAAGAATTAGAAGGCTCAAAAGAATTTATTGCAAATATCTGCATTTGTAGAGATGATGTTATAAGAAAAACACATAAGTCTATCCCCATGCCTAAAATCAAATTTTGATTTCTTTAAAGTCTACCCCGTCAAGGGGCAGGGAAGGGGTAATAGAAATAGAAAAAAATATATTTCCAGAAATAACAGCTCAATTAGAAGGTTGTTCAGCCCCAGGCCCCAGCAAATCTAGAATTGATAGAAATTGGCAGGGAAACAATTTCAATTTAGAGCCCATTTCATAAGAGGAAACTGTGATCACCTTGAGATGATATTTCTTCTGCAGCGATTGCCTCACCAGACCAGTATATATGCCACACATCCACCAACTGAAAAATAAACCCTCATAAATGAGAAATGTTGTCCTTGGGTCAATAAAGCCATGCAGAGCAGTGATTGCTGCAGCAAATGCAATTCCACCCTCCACAAATATAGCATGACAAATGCAAGGTCCAGTCCATGGAGTATCATCTCTTAATTGTTCGATGTTTCTGCCAAAGAGAATACATGGGCAAAATAACCCTGTCCTGCCTATTGCACATTAAAGTAAAAAGTTTTAGAAGCATGGATCACACATAGGAAGAAATCAATCAGAAGTGCATACACTTAGGCTGATACACTATTTATGTATTGTTGCTACTTTCTTTTCTCCAAGTTAAGAGTGAAACAATAAAACCTAATTCCAAGATGATTAATAACAGGTGACAAGCAATTTGAATGGTCTACAAATTCTTGTACGTTAGAAACTGAACTTCTATTTCAGTGAACCAATAGTAACTTACAACTTTCTGCATCTTCTGAACAACTAAATATCCCAGTAGTCCACGGTTCATCAGAAGGAGCTTGGTAGCTTTCAGGCAACGGTTGCCCACATTCATTGCACTTGCGAACATCCAACTGCAGAACAAACCACAACAGCTACCTGTTAATTACAAACATAACAAAATAAGTGGTAATAGTATCTCTAAAAAGTTAATGTTGTTTTGTACTCCGACCGAATATTGATCTGGACAAATAACTGGAAAATTTATTGGACTAATTGATTTGAATTTAACAAAAATATTGCAGGAAATGGGAAATGTAAAGCATTAGTGGTACTATCTCAATAGAATAAAATACACCACTAACAAACTACCGGACAAAATCAACCTTATTTAGGCGGAATGATTTTTTTAATATGAATGGAGCAAATCAATTATAATATAAAGACAAAAAAATTTATAACACTTAGTACTACAAACCTAATAAATATAACATTCAATTATAATATAATTTGTCTTTTCTGTTATGAATTTTATGAGTTTATAGCACGGTTATGAACTAAACTAGACTCAGTCTTATTTTTTTAGCGTTACGCCTCAGTACGCCTTATGGTGCTATAGATACAATGAAGCTGGAGTCAGCCTTTTTATACATTGTGGTTCATGCCTAATGACCAATACAAAAACATTTCCAAGTGGACCAATCTTCAAAGAATGAGAATCATTAGCGAAAGTAGCTGGAACATTTCTAGCTTAGATAAAGAATTCAAGGGGAGATCAGTAGTTAAAATTAAAAGAAAAGTGAACATAATTTCTTTGTGGTTTACCAAACAAAAGAATTTTCTGTTCTAACATCTCATTCTAGGAAACCTTTAGATAGCAAGAAAAGATACGTCATTTTTTTGCTTCTGAAAATTCCTCCTTTTTACACACTCTTTTGACTTAGATATATGAAATGAAATGAAAGAATGTGTTTCATGGAACAACATTTGTGTAGAAGCAACAATGACTTTAATGATGTCGAATAGAAGTGTAAAACACAAAATAAGCACATCCCTCCCCCAGTATGTGTTAACACACCATTGGAATTATCTCCGGTAAATTAAAAAAAAAAGATCAAGCGGGGAAAAGTTGTTTCCTAGTCGTTGCAAGAGTAGGCACACCAAACAGGATCAGATCACTTGATCAAAATCCCTCATCACAAGTTATGAGCCGATAAGAGTTCGAATGTCGAACAAGAACCTAAGATCTCCGTTCATAACCTATTCCAACAAGCCAAAATCTCCAATCGATATTTAGGAGACAAGTTTAAGAAAATTAGAAACAAAACGAGGAGCTAATCGCAGCTGAATCACTGTAATTTCTCCCCTTCCGTACAGAGGAAGAGCATCGGAGATGGATAAATCCGAGTCACTGATAAAACAGTAGGGATGTACATTAACAGAAAAAATTACAGGCACGTATACACACAAAAACGGAGCACAAATTATACCTGAGGCACATCAATTGGCTGATTCAACTCGCCGGGGTTGATGTCCTCAAGCGGCGCTTGATCCTTGGTCAATTTCACATACCTAGACGGGTGATCCTCCGCCATTTCTTGAAAATACGCCAAAGAATTTCAGAGCAAGTCAGCACAAATAAAAGCCACCAATTCAAGGAAAAAAATAACAGATCCACACAAGTACACTACATACAGTCGGTTTGCTTGTGCGCGGAGATGATCCAGTCTGAGTCAACTAGAACCGAGTAGGAGGTGGGTAAAGCAATTGCATTGATCGGAGACACCAATTTGTGAAATTTTAACACCTAACTTGAAAATAGAATTTTCGTCGAAGTTTTGGATCGAAGTCTCTCTGTTTCGTCGGGCATTAAAAGCCTTTGACTTGCTGCTTGCTTGTCTCCAAACGGGTTTTCGGTGGTCTCTCTTTCTTCTAGTCCTAACTGTGGATTTTTTTTTTGGACATTTAATTTGACGTTAAATAAAATAACATTGCAGAGGAAATTGGTTGGGGAAATTAGATCTAATCGCTATTTTTGAATAATTACATTGACAAATCTAAAATTAAAAATCCAACCATTGAGTGTGGGGGTGGGGGATGTTTATCCACCATTGAATATTGGAACTAGTTGAATACAGGTTCGGGTGTATTTATAAGAGTTTATTTTAAATATTAATTTTTTCAAAATTCTATACACAATTTTTTTAATGCTTATTATATATTTTTTTTTACTTTAGCAGCAAAATTGTTTTAAGAGTGTGATTGCACATGCTTAGTATAATCATTTTTTATTTTATTTTACTTAAAGTTGAAAATAATTATTTTTAAGCAAAAGTATGTGGGTTTTGGAAATAACATAAAAACCCGAGATGTTTTAGGTAGTTTCAAAAATTATTTACTTACACAATTTACCATTTTATTTAAAAAAGCTATCATTGAAAATAGATTTTCAAATATTAAAAAATTATTTATGCAATCAAAAGATCGTGCTTAAAATAAGCTCTTGCAAACACATAAGTCAAACAAGCTAGTGAAAATAGATTTTCATATCAAATCTCCATGAGGATAATTTTTTAACTATATTTTATTTTTTTCTTAATTAAGTATTTATATTTAAATGCATTCAAACGCAAACAATTTGTTCAAATCAAATGCTTATGTTATAAAACCTTAATCAATTGTTAACTTTTCAATTTCTTAATTTGATTCCAAGTTATAAAAATAAATAATACTCCCTCCGTCCTATTAGTAGTGTCTTGTTTCTTTTGGACACAGAGATTAAGAAAGTGATATTGTGTGGTGTATGTTGTTTGATTTTTGGATAATTAGTTTGTGGTCACAAATTCTTTGCCCATTTTGGAAATAATACATTACTAATGGGAACCCATTTAATTTCGGGAATATAAGACACTACTAATAGGACGGAGGGAGTATTAAATAATTAACCTTTCAATTTATTTATTTCATTTACCAAATTCCTAATATAGTTTTAGTTACTAAACTAATATTTCCAATAAAAATACAGATAGATATGGAATAATCGTTAGGATTTTTTTTTTTTCAAATCATATGATCTACCTTTAACATATTGGGAATTATGTTAATTCCCTAACATTTCTTATAACTAGTTGCGGTTTTGTCATCGTTGATAAGTAAATAAAGAAGAGTTAGTACTGGGGTTGTCACCATTGCCCTCTTCAAGGCTGCAAATGCCCTTTCTACCTCTAGATTCCATGCAAACTCTCCCTTCTTAAGAAGAGTTGAGAGAGGTATGTTAATAAACACATAATCCTTGATGAATTTCCTGTAGTACCTTGTCAAGCCCAAAAATCCTCTTATACCCTTTAAGTGATTGGGTGCAGGCCAATCCACCATGCATTGAATCTTTTCCGGCTCAGTAGCCACTCCCTGTTCGGATATGGTGTGACCTAGGTAAGCTACAGAAGTCTGCCCAAAGCAGCACTGGCTTAGTTTAGCATACATCTTATCTTATTCACCGTTAAAACCTCCAACACCTCTTTTAAATCCTCCAGATGATTCTCCCAATTGGAACTATAAACTAGTATGTCATCAAAGAAAACCAACACTGTCTTCCTTAGTTTTCCCTTAATAATCTAGTTCCTTAGGGACTGAAATGTGGCAGGTGCATTGCACAGTCCAAAAGGCATCACCAGATACTCATAATGCCCATTGTGAGTTCTAAATGCAGTAAGATATCTATGTTTTGGGGCCATAAGGATCTGATAGTAGCCAGATCTTAAGTCTATTTTGGAAAAATATTTGGCCCCATGGAGCTCATCTAATAATTCATCAATAATAGGAATAGGATAATCATGCTTGACTGTTAAACTATTAAGATACCTGTAATCAACACACATCCTCCAAGTTCCTTCTTTCTTCTTTACCAACAACACTGGAGAGGAAAAAGGGCTTTTACTAGGTTGAATTTCTCTAGTTTTAAAGAGTTCATCTACTATTTTTTCTATCTTTGCCTTCTGATTATGGGACAATCTCTAGGGGTATTGTTGTTTAGGAACACTCATAGGTTTTAGAATTATTTGATGATCCACTCCTCTACCAGGGGGTAAACCTTTAGGCACCTCAAAAATCTCCTTGTAATGCTCTAACAGAGTTGTCAGTTGAGGATTATCAGACCCCTCTGTTGGGATGAGATCCAGTATGATAAGATTTGAATATCCCAAAACCCTAGCTGAATGATGAACCTTGTATTATGTAATAGCTTAGATGGGTTCAACATGTTAGGAAGTTAGTAGGCTAGCTAGAGTTCAGTAGATCCATAAACGTTCAGCCGAAGAACTCAGCATCAAGAACTAAGTTGGGATTGCTACAACCCACTGAATCTGCACAGGAATTCGAGATACGAGCTAATATCTCAGAAGAATGGAAGTACGAGACTATTCAGTAAAAAGTTTGAGGAATCAGAGGAAGTCAACTCAGCATGATATTTGAGTTTGAACAACCCTCACCTACCCGCTAACCTCGACCAATGAGAAGCCGCCAACACTTTACCCACTCTGACGTAAAGCTGCTTCCATACTGAAAAAGAGGGAATCTCTACAATATCATTCAAAATCAAGATGGTCATTTTCCTTATCATTTTCGACACGTGTCTAGACTCCCTCGAACGGATCTATTCATACGTTGAGGCTATAAATAGAGAAGAGTCTTCATGCAGAGAAGACACGACACATCAACGGGAACTCAAGCATTCAAGGGATCAAACACTCTAGCAAACTCGTAGTCTATTCCGGCGAAGAACTTGCATTAAGAGAGAATCCTTCTAGTTCTTCACTATAGAGTTTAATCTGTTCCCTTTCTTTATTCTAAGCAAGCTCATTATAAAATCATTAGCATAGAAAACTCGAAGGAGTTCAGCTTTCTGAACTATTCTTATTGTAAGAACTCCTTCATAGTTGGAGAAACCCAACCTTTACGATTGAAATTGTAAAGTCACTACGACTATAAGTAGATATCTGCCCAGCGTACAGATTAATTGAGACTTGCTCAGTATAAGCAAATAAGAACGCATATGTCCAGTGCACATATCAATTGAGACTTATTCAGTATAATTAATACAAAAACTCTTGCTTTGTTCAGGACAATGGAAGTAGGATCCTGTGTATCCGAACCACTTTAAAAATTTTGTGTCAATTTTAACTATTGCATTGTTTACTGTTCATATTGCATGAAACTGACTTTTAAACAATCAACATAAAACGGGTTTTTCAAATTGAGATGAACACATTTTTGGGCGTACACTTCCGCACACAATATCCAATACTGAACTAGTGTTCACTGACAGAAGTCAGTAGATAGGACTTAGTAGAATGTTATCTCTACCCACGTGATCCAAAAAATTTATTTGGCCAACTGACTAGTTCAGTAGCAACATTCAGCTTTGCTGACTTTCGCATTTGAGTTTGAAATTTGCATTTAGGTGTATTCACCCCCGCTCCTCTACACCTCTGGACCAACAATTGGTATCAGAGCGGTGTTCTTCGGATCATCATTTTCTGAAAACCGGTCTACTCGAACAGATCCTGAAAAACCGTTTTCTCTGCACTTGCATCTCTTCATAGTATCCTGTACCATATTCTTCAAAATGTCTGATATCTCAGGTATAAGGATGGTACCCATGTTTTCGGTAGAAAACTACCCGGTATGGCGTTTAAGGATGGAGGCGCACTTAACGTCGCTGCATGACAGCATGACAAACGTCCTGGAGAAAGGATCCATTGTTCCGATGGTTGTCAGCATCGAGCTCACAACCGTAGCAGCAATAGGTGCTAGAACCAGCCCGAAGGTTCAAGGACAAGGCCTCTTTACACCAGAAGAGAGAAAGCTGCACAATCTTGACCGAGTCGCAAGCAACGCGATACTGACTACGCTCACTGACTCATACATCGGCAGAGTGCATGACTTCAAGACTGCAAAAGAGCTCTAGTATGCTCTCGCAGTACTGAGCCAAGGAACTCCGTAAATTAAAGAAAATAAACTGGAGTTGGAGCTGCAGAAGCTCGAGGCGTTTGCTATGATACCCGGAGAGTCGATTGATGATTTCAACGTCCGATTCACGAATCAAATCAACATCATCAATGGACTGGGAAAAACATTCAGCAACAAGGAGGTCAACACTAAAATTCTAAGGGTTCTTTGTAGGCCCAAATGGTACTCTTTTGCTACACGTTTGAGAATAACTGACTTAAACTCTGTTACTCCTGATTATATATTTTCGGGGCCGAAAGCGGTGGAGTTTGAGTTCAACCTTCCACACACCCCAAAGTGTTGAGGCCGAAGTGCCCGATGGATCATGCTTATAAGGCGATAGTCGGCATACTTGGAGCAAGTCCTTCAGTTATAAGTCAATCCGCTGAAAGTGCCATATCAATCCCTACTGCTGATAACTTATCTGAGAAATATGCTCTCCTTTCAGTCAAATACCAGAAGGAGAAGGACAAGCTTAGAAAGATGAAGATGAAGAAAGCTTCAAAAATCTATCAAGGTAAGAGAGAAAATTCTCATCTGAAAGGTGAATCTAAATCTCTACCTGAATGCGGGAATGCTTAAGGCGCTCCTCGCTTGCACCTAAAGAAACACCAAGAAAGGAAGGCGGAAGCTCGACATGCTTATAGCCTGCAAAAAGAGCGAGCATTACCAATATGAATGTCAGAGCTCACAGCTGAAAGAGCAGAAAGGCATGCTAGACGCGGCAAGTTCATTAGGAAGAGACAAGCCTACATAGTCGGAGAGCTATCCGATTGCTCGAGTAATGAAGAGTTGTTCATGGAGTCATCCTATGATGAAGCAACATTCATGGCAATCGAAGCTGAAAAGGATACTGAACTATGCCTTATGGCTGGATAAGAGGCTGAGGTAAACTCTAATTCTAATATATGCTCCTCTTCACCATGTACACACGACACAAGCTCTATTGCAAGTGAACCCCTGGATGTGGTTCTTTCATATGAAGAACTGTTAGAGGAATATATTCAGATGAGCAAAGAGTTCAGTAGAACACTTCAGGAGATGAAACTCCTGAGAGTTGAGAATCAGAGACTTTCAATGAGAAGTCGGGACTCTACTGAGTCTGAAGGACTTGTTTTGAGACAGAAGGAAGAGATATAATCTATGATGACTAAGTCTCAGCAACAAGAATGTCAGATATCAGTTCTGACCAAAGACAACTCAGAGAAAGAGACTGAAATTGCCAGTTTAAAGGACAAGCTTACACAAGCTAGAGCTGAGTATGAAGCTCTGAGGAAAAGTGATGAGGTTTGGAGAACCTCAATGATTGAGCAATACTTAGGAGCTAAAGAAAAGTTTGAGAAGTTGTTGAGATCATAGAGACCATGTTCTACGAAGGAAGGACTTGGTTATACATATGAAGCAACTACTTTCGGACAAAAAAAACTCAGATCAGCTGGCTGACAGATTTGTCCAAGGGGGAACCCAATATGTTGAATCTTCAACCCCTCAGAAAAAGGACAAACAGAAGATGAAAGCACCTCAGCCCAGCTACCTGAAGAAGATTCATGGTTCAAGCCCCAAACTACCCAGATCCAATTCAAGGGGAACCAAGAAAGTCAGATGGGCAGAGTAGTATGGTCATCCACAATATACTCATCCACCTCAGTGTAGATCATACTATGAGCCCATAAACAAAAGCCTAAAGGTTCAGCAGAAGAAGAAGAAACCTGAACCTCATAAGAGAAAGAAGTTAGTATCTCCCAGTTCAGCAGAGAGATCAGTTGACGACAAGGGCAAGAAGATATCTGAAACCACCAGGGTTATCAGACAGATTTTGATCCCAAAATTCACTAACATCTAAGGACCCAACCTGAACCCAAAGGGTACCTGAATTTGTTTTTATTTGCAGGTGCTAAAGGACACTTGGATCGTGGATATCGGATGCTCAAGACATATGACGCATGAGAAGAATCTCCTGACCAACTACGTTCAACAAGAAGGAGCCAGAATTGAATTTGGTGACAACTCCAAAGGATACACAAGGGGATAGAGAACATTGAAGATAGGGACTGCCATAGTTCCCAGAGTATCATATGTTGAAGGACTTCAACATAATCTCCTTTCAGTCGGTCAATTATGTGATAACTCCAATAAAGTGACTTTTGACGCAAGTTTTTGTGATGTTCTTGACAAATCTACGGGAAAAATTGTGTTATCAGGCTCGCGGAGAAGAAATATCTACTATGCAGATTGGAATACGGTTGAACCTGAAGCCTGCTTGCTAGCACATACAAAGTCAGATGACAAAACAGCGTGGCTGTGGCACAGAAGAATAAGTCATCTGAACTTCAAAATAATGAACAAGCTAGCAAGAGATGCTAAAGTCTGAGGACTGCCCAACGAAATAATCAAGAAACACAAGAATTGTGAAGCATGCCTGAAGGGGAAGCAAACCAAATCAAGTAATCCACCAATTCCGTCACCTTCTACTGATGGTATCCTTCAACTACTACACATAGATCTATTTGGGCCAGTTTCTCCAGTGTCAATCAGAGGAAAGAAATATGCTCTTGTAGTTATTGATGACTATTCAAGATACACATGGGTGATTTTCATCGCCAACAAGTTTGACGTCAAAACTGAACTGCCAAAGCTACTGAAAGGATTGAGTGTCGAGAAGGAATCAAGATTCAACGAATACGCTCAGATCATGGAACAAAGTTTCTAAACTTAGTGATGAAAGACTACTGCGAAGCTAAAGGGTTTCAACATGAAACCTCAGCTACCCGTACACCTCAACAGAATGGCCTTGCTGAAAGAAAGAACAGAACACTCAAAGAAGTAGCAAGAACACTACTTGCAGATTAAGGTCTACTATCAAAGTTTTGGGCAGAAGCTACTGACACAGCCTGCTACACTCGGTCTTTATTGACTCAGATGCACATCAAGACACCATATGAATTATGGAATGGGAGAACACCTTCTATTTCGCATTTCCATATCTTTGGTTGTTCGTGCTTTATCCACAATAATGGAAATGATCAGTTAAAGGTCTTTGATAGCAAGTCAGACCAAATGGTTTTCTTAGGATACTCCAGGGTCAGCAAAGCTTTCAGGGTCTTTAACTACCAGACCCTTTGCGTGGAGGAAAGCCCTCATGTTGCATTTAACGAATTTACTTCTGAGGACAGGAAACAACGCTCTCAGCAAGATGCTGAAGAAGTCAACAACAAGCTACGGGATCTAAGCTTGAATGATAACGTAGAAGAGATCCAACATTATTGGGATGATGACTCAAATGATGAAATTCAGAACCAACCAACAAGCAATGTAGCTGGACCTATTGATTCTACTGAACAAAATCAATCCCAGGTGACTCAGGTCGATGAAGAAACCCCAGTGGTCACTGAGACCTCTACTGAGAATAACAACTCGGGAGGAACTACGATGTTCCTAAGCTAAATGCCCCCGAACCTGGTGACTGAGTAGATCCTGATATTGTTACTGAATTGCTTCAAGCACATAATAACACTACTGAATTCCTCATAATCCAACTATTTGTGCAGAATCAATATCAAAAGAAGTAACAAGACATTGTCGTTCTTGATTAGATGCTCATACTTCAGATCTTATAATCGAAGACCCGTCAGCAAGTGTTAAGACAAGATCTAGATTATGTCAAGGAGAAAGCGCTCTATACTCATGTTTCTTGTCTACTGAAGAACCTCAGTCGATTGAAGACGTACTGAATAACACTGACTGGATCAACGTCATGCAAGAAGAGCTCAACCGATTCACCAGAAACGACGTTTGTGAGCTTGTAGACAGACTCATGCATCAACATGTAATAGGAACTAAGTGGGTCTTCAAAAACAAGGAAATGAAAACAACGTCATCGTCAGGAAAAAAATCCAGACTAGTTGCTAAAGGTTATTGTAAATCTGAAGGGATAGACTTTGATGGAATGTTCGCTCCAGTCGCAAGACTGGAAGCCATTTGTATGTTCCTAGCTTATGCAACTCATCAGCAGTTCACAGTATATCAGATGGATGTCAAGTCGACTTTCCTGAACGGCGTGCAAAAGGAAGAAGTCTATGTAGAATAGCCTCCCAGTTTTCAGCGGGGACGTCAAGTATACAGACTCAAAAAAGCTTTGTATGGGTTAAAACAAGCACCCATGGCTTGGTATGATACCCTTTTCAGACTTTCTACTTCAGAAAGATTTTCAGAAGGGAAAGGCAGATCGCACCCTATTCAGTATCAAGTCAGAAAATGACATTCTACTGGTGCAGATCTATGTGGACGATATCATTTCTGCATCTAAGAATGCGACTTTGTGTCAAAAATTCGAAAATATGATGAAGGATAAATTTGATATATCTATGATGGGAGAAATGAATTATTTCCTTGGACTTCAAGTGAAGCAATCAAAGAAAGGAATATTCATTAATCAAGAAAAATATACCAGAGATATCATCAAGAAATTCGACTGCGAATCCAATAAATCAGTGAAGATACCCATGAACACAAATCTCAAGATTGGTCTTTATAAAGAGGGAGTATTTGTTAACGTTACTGATTATCGTGATATTATTGGTTCATTATTATATCTAACTGCAAGCAGACCTGAGTGTATGCGCAAGATTTCAGGCGAATCCCAAGCGAGGTCATATCGACTCAGCAATGAAACAACACTCAGTATCTACGTCTACTACTGAAGCTGAATATGCAAGAAATGACTTCAGGAACGAAATGACACTCAGTAGCTACGTCTACTACTGAAGCTGAATACATGGTTGCCGGAAGTTGTTGTGCCCAGATCCTATGGCAGCTACAATAGTTGAGAGATTACGATGTATATCAAGATGAAGTGCCGATCTATTGCAACAGTACCAGTGCCATTGCAATCACTTAGAACCCTGTTCTTCACACAAGATGCAAGCACGTGGACATACGACATCACTTCATCCGAGACCATGTTGAAAAGAAAGATATCAGAATGGAGAAAATCCATACTGATAAGCAAAGAGCCGACATATTGACCAAACCTCTAACTGAGACCAGATTCAATGAACTCTCAGTAGAACTAGGTCTACTGGATCCTATTGACTCAGTTCAGTAAGACGATCCCGGAAGTACTAAGTAACAGGAAACTTACTCTCAGTACTACTGAGTAAAGTGAAAGGAAGTGCTGACATACTCAACATCTACACAGCGGTATCAGCTGACTACTATGTTCAGCTGACAGGTTATGAGTATTTATTCAGTATATTACATTCAGCATGTCACTGCATTTATTTCCCGCCATTAATTTTCCTAGGATGTCATTAATAAAAGCATTTTCATTAAAAGCACGACATTTGCTGATTGTGGCGCATTAAATGCATGGCATCTCACCTTACCTTTTAATCGCTAGTATACGTAGGTCGAGATTATAGGCAACATAGTAATCATAACCTATTATATCATTTAATTTGAGTCGTCCACGCCTATGATTCAGTTTAATCTCAACCATACGCCAATAAAACCGTTCATATTCATTAGATATATATGCTCACGTATCCATACTCATAAGTTACTTTATCCGCCACTTTCGATACCGCTTTGCACTCTGCATATCTACTTGCATTAGAAACCTACCATCTTCAAGCACAATTTTTGCGGTAAATTTCCTTAATATTATATGCTAGAAACTAATTTACTCTATTTTCGAGTGCTAATGTTTATTTTGCAGATCTAGTAAATCACTCAAATGGCGTCCTCACCAAGTAACGAAGTCCTGATTTCGTCTGATATGGAGCAGACCATTCGTAACCAAAAAGTCATATCGAGCCTGTACTCGCATTTCGATCGTGTGGTATCGACTGTATGGAGCCAATATTTGACGCTCTTTAGTCGTCTAGACTTCATGAACTCCTCTCTTGGGTTTCTATCCACTACCTCCCCAGAAAGGTCATGGAATTATATATGAATCTTCGCCAGAACAAGAACCTCCAAGACATTTCTTACATCTCCTACCAGCAAGAAACGAGTAACAACGCCTAGGAGGAGAAGATAGCTGACATGGACGTAGCTGAATGCCTTCAGCATAACTTTCAGCTTCCCAACACAGGGATCTCTCCCATTGGGTACAAGGAGTCATCTATCAACAAGTATCTCTACCAATTCAGTGGGCAAAAGGACATCGTGTTCAAAGCAGCATTTCTCACGAACCAGCTGCTCCCTGAATACCGAGGCCTAGCATACATTATCAATCATGTACTCGCTAGTTCAGCGGGATCCTATGATCAACTCTCCAGGATCCGCATTCAGATTATGATGGTCATTATGGATGGCGTCCAGGTGAACTGGACAGAGTTTTTTCATGGCTGAGTTCAAGGCGCAGTCTCAGAAGTTTGTCTTTGGAGAAGACAGGACATTTATGCAACTGATTCCAAAAGGCAAACTTTTCTATAGGAGCAAAGTATCAATTCTGATAGAAGACTACTGCCCAGGGAGAATCGCCTTCACTGACGCATGTTCTTTCGATAAGAAGAATGTCAAATTCTGAAATCCGGCAACAGCTGAGAAGTCTATTGGGCGTGGACTTCATGACAAGCGTCCAGTTCCATCTTCCGTCTACTCAGGCTCCCCGCCCAACTCAGGAGAAGAAGAGGAAACTATTGAAGAAGCTTGAACCGTCAATAGTTATCCCTGAGACTGTATCTATCCATAACTCAAAGTCAGGAAAAGAGGATATGACTCTGGCCGATAAAATCAAAAGGATACAATCAAAAGGATACACTCAGAGGAGACTCAGTTGACCTTTCGTGCTGACTCACCTCAGACTGAGGTCTTTACATCTATCCCGACTTCAGTGCTGACAGCTCAGCTCAGAGCTGCTAAAGAGGTCGTGGATCAGATTCCTGAGATACTGGATCATTTTGATCAGGTAGATATAGCAGTCAGGGCTAGGGTCCAAATGCATCTCAGATTCCTGGACTGGGATCTCTTGGCTGAGACCATTGACCTAAGGCCAGTCCTTGTACTGGTACAGGAGGAGCAAACGCTAAAAGAAGAGATAGGCTACGGAGAGCCAACGGATATAGCGTCTATGGACGATCTCCGCTCAGCGATGCTTATGCTCCTGAGTCAGAAGGGGCCTTCTTGTAATAACACGTAACTTTATTATCTACACTTTCGAGGTATATTAAAAGTAGAGAGTTGGAATAATTAGTAGATAAGAACAAGTTTAGAAAAAATTATATCTCGTGAAGCATAGAAGGGCTTTAATGAGAATTTTATGTTATCTTAGGAACGAATTAAATTAGGTTTCCAAATACTGGAGCATTCCATTAACTTTGAATTTTCTCGTCGCATTCGTTATACGATCATAAGGCTCACGCATTAGGTTCTAAGATACTTGTACCTTTACTTGATCTAATACCTTAGAAAGTTATTCTTGAATTTCTCATATAGAGACACTATTATTGTAATGATCTAGTAACCTTAGGGAGAGAGAATCATTGCCACGTGAGCTCAACTATCTTCTTGATTCAACTAATAAGTCATATCAATGGAGTGTTAGTGGAGTGTCAATCCATTTAGTTTACTACGTGCCATACATGCAAGATGTATAGCTGGAGATCTAGGCATCTATGGTCATCATATCCTCCACTAGTACACAAATATTAAGATACATGCAAGACTTTAAGTCACATTTCACCAAATGCACTTTTGTCATCCTCCATCAGCGAGAGTATATATGTATACCCCTCCTATTTAACTTCCCACTTCAATTATCTCCCACCCAAAGAATCCTACACACCATCAACACCCTTAAACCATTCACCAACAACCTTGTAGCCTTCCAACCACGCCATTACAGCAGCTGGACGTTGGCCCTCTTCTCTAAGGTGCAAGTGCGCATAAGGCAAGTAAGGAATTCTCTATCCACAATTCTTGATCTCTTGGCCCTTGTGTAGTGTAATATCTTAACATTGGACCACTAATAGAAGCTAGATTGCTAAAATAGGGAAGGAATTTGGTTTGACGAGGAATTGCATGTGAAAATCTTTGGCCAAGAAGTGGATTTGATTCACTTTTTATTCTCTTTCTTGTGAATATATGTTGAATGTCAACAAGTGTATGAAGAAATAATTACATGAACGATCTGACCTAGAAGAATTCATGAATATGTTGGATCTAAATCTCTTTAGTAAGGAAGTGTAGTGCATGTGTAGATCTGCAAGTTAAGAAATGAATTTTGAAATACTTATCTCTTTCACTTTTCTCTTCGCATGTTCGACACCAAATTAAGTTCATGCATGTTGCACGCAAAGACTCTAACCCACTTTATGTTATCCTATGAACAGTAATTGTTTCAATTAAGAATTTATAGGTGTTCTGGATTGAATGCATGGTGCGATTTGGGTAAATTTATGTTAGGGCAGTAGCTGTCCTGAAATTCCATGCTCTGCCGTGATTTCCATGACCAAAAATACAACCTTTTGACACTTGAAAAATTTCAGAAAAATTATAAAGATAGAATTTATAATGTATTTAAGATTTCTGCAAATTTAGGTGATTTTTGGACGATTATTTATATTTTTAATGAATTTCCACTTCTTTGCTGCCGAAAAACCATGCATTCGGGATAGAGCTTAGTAAAATATTTATATCTCACTCCAAAAAAATGATCTTGCCTTTACTCTTTTTCCTAAATACTCTATACACGTAGATCTTTGTAAAACTATTTATTCTGTATTTTTAATCTATGCATGTAAAAGCAGTTTATTATAAACATTCGTTTGTTAATCGGAGACATGCATTCGGTATAGTGGATTTTGGTGGAAACTATTCTGTATTTTCTAAAGCCGTCGCTTATCCATCGTGAGTGAAATTTGATATGATATTTACATGCATTTCCCCTAAGCTTGTGTTGAATCTCAGATTTTTTAGAGCACTTTTGGTCCCACAACTCGTAGCTAATCTATAGTAAGGCAGACACTCTCCCTGCTGTACAGTGAGTACTACTTTGGTGATAACTCCTAGAAGACTTATTATTTTGTTACGAAACCAATTCCAGTATAAACTAGACTCTTTAAGGCAGATATATATAGAATATTAGAAATTATGGATTTAAACCATGGTCTGAGGAATTCTTGCGAAATAGGCCTTCTGCACAAGTTTAACAGATTATAGCTAGGACATTGTTCTAACCTAATAACTATTAGGTATCGTTATATAGATCATGAATTGTACACTTGCTGCTAGATCAAGTCTTTAAAACTTAGGATATTGTTGTAGGACCTTTCGTGGAAGAACAATAGCCTCGGCGTCGGGAATACGCGTAAATCAACTCAGTAAATTTTGAGGTGGGTAATATTTTCTCTAAAAATTATCTTTGAGTTAATAAGCTCTACGAAATCTCTTTATCCATGAAAGTTTTTTTGCATTTATACTGTTTAATACTCCTGAGAGATAGATCGAGATCCTTGATTAATCTAAAACATTAATCAACGATTGTGTACACGTAGTTAGTTACCGGTGGACTGATCCCCACTGAGTGCTAACCAAGAAATGAGACACCATGAGTTACGACTTTAGGGGCCAGGGTTCCCAAGTAAGTAAGTGAGACCCCCTGAACTACGATTCTAGGGGCTAGGGTTCTCACCGTAAGGAGTAACGGTTAACTGTGACATGTATGCGCGCACTGTAATATTTTTGTATGCTGGAAGTTGTTTTCTTTTAAAATCCTCCTTGTAATACGTATTGCTTGGATAAACTGTCTTTTATTTTCAAAACGCACTTATCCACTGAGTACACTAGTACTCAGGCCCAAATTGTTTTCAAAATGTTTTCAGGTTGAGCGACAGGGGCGACGGTGAAAGGGCTGAGGAGGGGTTTATGCCATGATCATTTTGCACTCTATAGTATTGTAAATGGATATTTATGTTTTGTTATATTTCGAAAGTCAATATGTTTCCGTATCAGCTAATCGCATAAAAATAAATCTAATCTTTTACATGTGGGCCGCATTAAATGATGTGTTTTAAAATAGAAAAATATTCCAGTTTTCAAAAGATGGTATGAAAACGTGTTTTATAAAATTCTCCTATAGCGACTCGACCTCTGTGATCCTTCGTGGAGGTCGGGGCGTTACACTTCTGAACATCCTATTCAGTCCCAGACTCAACCTAACTCACATCACGACGAGTCATCCAAGGATGCAGACCAGGGAGGATCTGCTGAGGGAAAATCTCCCAAAGATGATGACTCACCACCTCCACTGCCGTCATCAGGTGCCATCATGTTTACGTTGTCTGCGTCTCAACCCAAGCCTAAGCAGTCTAGATATCAAGTTGTTGAGATCAAAGACATAAACGTGGTGTCGATCAACAAGTGCCTTAAGCGACAAGGTCATAAAAATCGTCTACTTGCTCAAGACGTGAACTCTAAATGGAGCCAATTCTTTGAGGCTCAGATCCTGGAACTAGGTAACTTGACTTCCGAAGTGTAGATGATCTGTACACCCACTACTCTTAATACTGACGTGATCCTCAGTCGAGCACTTGAAGCACAAAGGACTGATCTGACGACTTAGTTTCAGACTATCCTGCAGACTCAGGCCGACTCATTTTCTAATAAAATGGCCTCTGCATTGGCCGTCGAAGAGCGTAACAAGCTCACCACTGAAAGTGTTGCCAAAGCACTCGTGGAACAAGCTCACGCCGGCCAAGCTATCAAGAATGAAACTGCTGACTTGGTTGAAACATACCTACTACTAGATGAAGCTTCCAAATTTGATATACTCTAAGCCGTTCAGACAGATCATGATGAGTGCTGGATTGAGTATATTGATGCCGCCGGGGATGTTGGAGCAAATCTCAAATCTATCAGCCTTTTAGTAGTAGACCTTACTGCGAAGGTCACTGCCTTGGTAAATCAATTGAATGATGCCAAAAAGGGGGAAGAAAGTAGGAGGAAACAACTACTAACCCTACTATAAGCTGAAGAGGCAAGATCAAGCAAAGAGGTAGAGAAAAAGGGTGAAGGAGCGAAAAAGGGAGAAGGCTCAAGAGAGTCAACTGACGAGGCAGTAACTGAAGTGACTCAGTTCATTGAAGAACTGACTGAAGATGAGCCATTCAGGTCAGCTGCTAAAGGAAAAGCCTTGGCCCCTCCTAGTCCACCCAAATCTAAATAGCTTAAGTTCAGAACGCCAGATGAGCAGATCGCTTATGACGAAAAGCTAGCGCGAGAACTACAAGAACAAGAAGAAGGAAAGAAGACAAAGGCTAAGAAAGGCATACAGATGAGATCTCCAGTGCCTACTAGAACTAGATCAGTAATTCCCAGGCAATCTAGACAAATCAACTGATAAGCCTGAAGCTTCTAAGTCCAAGTCAGCTGGACCTAGTTATTCAAAAGCTCAACAGACTATCCCCTCCACTGAACTTTCAAAGAAATAAGAAGCTGAGATGAAGGAGATATGAGATGCTTGCGAAAGAGGCTTAGATATGACTCTGAGGCTCGCCAAATTCAAGCTGCTAAGGAGAGACTGAGACTAGCAAATCTTGAGGCCCTCAGGCAGAGGACTGAAAAGGAAGCAAGAGAGAGAATACCTGAGAAGGATATAAGCGTCCCTATAATGTCTAAATTCTTCAGACGCGGACCTCAGGATAATAACATAAAGGCATCATTTATCGAAGGGCAGACATGTGGGTCCCTTGGAAAATCAATTAGAGGTGGGAGCTGATCAAGGTCGATTTTATCAAGAGTTTCTACATCTGGCAGACAGTAGCTGATGCATCTGAGCCAGACAAGATCTTCAAAAAAATCTTGATGATTTCAGATCCTGAAGTCTATGCTTTCAGATCGCTCTCCAATAGTCCAAAAAGATTCTCAAGGCACCAGAATTCAGGACTCAGCTACAATTTTGAGAAATCTTACTCTTCTCTAAGTCTATAGACAAATTTGTAGTGAAAACTAAACTTACTTAATAAATTGAAATGAAAATTGAAACATCTATCTTATTTTTCATTAAATCATTATATTGTTATGTAAATTTATTTTGGATTTTGAATGTGTTTATTTACATCATATTATGATTATATTGGTTATTTTTGAGATAAAAATCATGTTAGAATTAGGAGGCAAGAATAATATTTATTTATTTTAGATTTCCTAAATCCGGTAGGATTTCATGGAAGGAAAGAATATTTTAAGTTTGTATCAAATTGTTAGGAGATAAATTTAGATTATGTTTTATGATTGAAATAGATATTTGATGTGTGATACACATGTTTTAGGATCAAATATAACTGTGTGTATCCATATCCTAATTTATCTATGATTGAATCTCTTATATGGTAAGTGGTAGACTAAATTTTATCTAAATTATAAAAGTATGAAAATAATTATGGATAAAATATACTGATACTTTTTTATGATTAGGTATCTCTAGATAATTGTTTCTTGGCCTATAAATACCCCTTAGCCGAACATATTATAACATCACATAAACTTTTCGAAAATCGGCCAGCATACCTACGAACTGTTTCAAGAATAATTTACAAATCTTCCCGTCATCATATCATCGTGAAAATTTAGGAGAACCTTACTAGGTATGTCTAGTATACTCTAATATATTTGTATAATTTTAAAAGCATGATAAGTATCTATTAAAAAAATTTATTCGTAACCTGCCAATTTTTGACAGCATGTCCATAAGCTTGATAGAAAATTTGTTTTTCATATTTTCTTTATGTTGTTTTTAATCATTCTGAAATGTAATGGGATATACTATATGTTAGATCATTCATGTTAAAAATATAGAATTTTTAGGATACTTTTAATATTTATTTGTTAATTTATTTCTGATGTGCCAGATTCTTTTGTCAACATCCATGTAGATTGAAAACTAAAAGTTTTTATGTTAATATTAAAAGAACTCTTGATTATGTTACGTTTTATTGTGATGGAATAGGTAATATGTTATTAATGTTAGAGATCTATAATTTTTAGGACAATACTTTTATGATTTTATTCATTTATTTCATGAGTTGCCGAATTACTCAATGCATGAATGAATTGTCAATAGAAGTAAGATTATGCTTAATATACTTAAGTTTATTACTATATGAAACCATTAAAATTTCATGTTAATAATCGGATTATGTATAATATATTTTTGTTTGATTTTTTTGATCTATGTCTATTTATGAATTATTGAAATTGTTGATGCATGCATGACATTCCATGTAGAGTCATTAAGATAAACTTCTATGTTTAGGACAGGCGTGCAGGACTTAAACATTGATAAACATTGATATCCATTATTTTCTTCATAGTCAATGTCAAGGTGGGGTTTTCTTTATCCTTATTATACACTATACAATATTTCTCATGTATTATTCAGTATAGGCAGAGCCTTCGGGTTATTCATGTAGTAAAAAATTCAGGTTACACCTACGGTAATTCACGCAGTAAAACATTCGGGTTAGCCCTCAGGCTTTCACGCAGTAAAACCTTCGGGTTAAGTCTCCGGGCTTGTATGTCTAATCTCTCATGTTAAATTCTTTATAATTTATAATTTGGATAATGCTTGACCTCACCGAGTCGTCGTACTCACACCCACATATTTTCACATTTTCAAATCATGGTCCGGCAGATGGTTGAGCTGACTGATGGTGATGGTCACACATGATAGGATTCAAAAACTATTTTATCACATTAAATTAGTCTTATTATGAACTTTGTATTTTTCTCCCTTTTTAAATTCGTGAAACTAATAGACGTACATGTTTTATTATTTTATGACTTCCGTTGTTTATGATATTTCTAAATGAAAACCTCTTTTAATGAAAGTTTTTCCCTCTTAAAATCTATTTTACTTGAAAGTCATGTATGAAGTGACGTCCCCTTGTAAAGTATATGAAAATTGGGGCGTTATATATTGGTATCATAACATGTCTATTTTCCTATAGATTTGCTTCATATTATGCAGGAAATTGACCATCATCACAGCCACATCATCGTGTCGGCGAGGTACGAAAGATTTTCTAAGTTAATTTTGATGTACAATATTGAAAACTTGTTATCTAGTATGACATGAGCGTGATTTTTCTGCAAGTGAATTATGTAAAACATTTAAAGTCCTCGAAGATGTTACCATAAGAATAAAAATCTAGATGCCTTAAATAGTTGAACTTGATATGTACAATAGGAAGATGCTTCCGACAAGAAACCTGTTGGTCTCGAGATAAACGTTCAGGTGTGTGTGTGTGTGTGAGGGGGGGGTGAATACACCTGAAAACTTTCTCTACTTAAAACGCGAACAGTCCTATTCAGGAGAGTGTCTTTGCTGAATAAATTCAGTAGACCAGACAAGCTGTTTTGGATCGCGTAGACAGATTGACTGACTAGACTGAGGCCTGCTAGCTGACTAAAGTCAGAATTCAGTACCGTTAAGTAAGAGTTCAGTAGAGTGCGGAAAAGGGTAGGCTCGATTCAGTTGAGTTCGAAAACATTTTTATTAAAACTGTTTCAGTAGGTTAGTGCATTCAGTTTAAGCTTGCTGAAACTCTGTTGTATAATTTTGTAAAACGGTTTTCAGTATGAACAGTAAATCAATGCAACAGTAAATAAACACAACGATTTTAAAGTGGTTCGGATATCAAACAATCCTACGTCCACTGTCCCGAAAAGATTAGGATGCTATTTTATTATACTAAGTTAGTCTCGGTTTGTGCACTGGACAAACACTGGCCTTGAGGATTATATTGAGCAAGTCCCAGTTTACAAGGATCAAACCATAAAGTTTGACAAACTCTCCAACGATGAAGGAGTTCTTTATAGTATGAACAATTCGAGATATGAACTTCGGGTCTAAGCTATGGATATTTTCAGTGGAGCTTAGGTTAGAGGGAAGGGAACAAGAAGGTGGCTTCTAGAGTGATGAATAATGAGGAATAATCTCTTTGGGTTCGTGTTCGATCACTTGGATACTAGAGGCTTTGATTCTAATCAGCTTGGTTCCCTAGAGCTAAGATGTCGCCTTTCGCTTTGAGTGTTTCTCTGAAGTTCTTGCGGAAAGCTTGTGTTCTTGTAAGTTTATTGCTCGTAATCGCTCGTTCTTGTTCTATATTCTTCGATTTGATTTTCCCTCTATTTATAGAGGTGAGCCATGGATAGATCCGTTGGAGACGAACGATCCATGTGTCACTCTCTTTGGGTAGCTAACAACTCTTTTAAGGAATCTTGCAGAGTCTTTTCCTCCATTTCTGGAAAGTTGTTGACTTGCAGCTTTTATCAGAACTATGACAACTGCTTGCTCGTCATTGGTCGAGGCGTAGAAAGCAGTTGAGACAAACAGACTTCTAGGCAGATATTGAAGCTGACTTCTCTGATAACCTCGGATGACTCTACTGATTTAACATATAAGATCATCTGACAATCAAGGAGACTTTCAAGCCGTTGCTGAGTCTGACCTGGATTCAGTAGTATACTCCTGCTGAGTCCAACTCTACTGAAGGTCGACTCTGAGTTCAGTGAACTGCTCCTGCTGAGTCTAGTTCTACTGACTCCTTTCAGTATGCTACTCCTGCTGAGTCCAGCACTACTGAATCCGAACACCTCTCAGTATTCTGCTCCCGCTGAGTCCAGCACTACTAAGTCTTCACACCATGGTACTGAGGTGGATAGTCTACTGAAGGATCAGCAGACAGAACTCTGAGCCTGAACCATGCAGAAAGAATGTCTACTGAGTCTGAAACTCTTAGAGACTGAGGCATTACTATTACAACACAATGGTTCACCAATCAAATTAGGGTTTTGGGATCCGCCAAATCTTCTAAGCAACTAAACAATCTAATGTTGAATCACATCCCAACAATTGCCCCTATTTGATGATGCCAAAACCTGACACTACAAACTATCAGATACAGACTCCTTACAAATATTACAAGTAGAATCAGTGGAGTTGTACGTCAAGTTCTATTCTACTGAGGGATACAGAGATAATTCTAACAACAATTTCCCCTTACAACAATTTTCCCCACTCTCAAATAGAGTCTATCAATCTAAGCAAAAATAGACAAACACAGGATAAGAGTGAGTGTGTGAGTCAGTAATCACTTAGGTGATTCTGAGTGTTAATTTAAATAAACAGGCTATAGAGACAATAAGGTGTTGTCAAGGCCAAACATCAAAGATGTATTATAAATATGGAAGTAATTCAGTACATGTACATCTCTTTCTATCTATCAAAAGAAATAGAAAAGCTAACAGGAGCTATCTTCTGAACCTATGGATCCTTGCCTTGAAATCTTTAGACTTTTCTTCCGGCAGAGGGAGTCCATACATCTGAAATGTATCTTTCCTGAGCTTCTGAATCTTGGGCACATCATCAGGATCATTCGCATCAAGCTCAAGTGCCACAGCCGCATTCCTGACCTCTCCTTCTATCACACCTGTGTAAAGTGATCCATCTAGTTTCTGAGGAGGTGGCAGAGGTCTGAGAGCAGGGGTCTAAACATCTTCCTTATCAGCAAGAGCCTTCTCAACTATATCATAGATCTCAGTATCGCATTTGAATAGCCAGTCAGCAAATGCTTGGTTCTTGTGGGATTCAGGCCAGTATTTCCATACATAGTATCTTTTAATAAACTCGGCCTTCAGAGTTTCCCACTGCTGAGTCTTTTCCCATGGCATCCACTTATCCACCCTAGGCCATCTGTGGATCTTCTGATTGTTGGGTCGCCTGCCTCGCCTGTACTTATATGGAATTTCAGTATCTTTCGGCAGAGGTGGCCTGGGCTTCAGTCGCTTAGCTTCCCTGGCTGCCTTAGCAGCCTTCTCTTTGGCTAGAGCTTCTTGCCTTCTGAACTCTTCAATTTGGTAGTATTGACCTCTCTTGTCTAGGGCGATGATGCTAAAGTTAATCATCTCATCAATGGTTGGCTCAGCTCTTGGTCTTTCTTGTTGTTGTTGCTGCTGTTTAGAATCTTGCTGATTCTACTGAGAATCAGTTCCTTGTTTAGTTTGCTCAGCTTCTTTCTCCTTTTCTTTTTCTCTATTGGCCTCATCACCGATCTTCAGTTTCCTAGGAGGAGGCCTAGTGCCAGGTGATGAGTCAATTTCGTACCTAATTATTTCTGTCCAGAAAGGTCTCTTAACTGTGCAGGTGAGACGTATTTGTTGGCAGTTATGCAGAAAAGGAGCTGATTTGGCACGACAAGTGGAGATGAGGTGGCGACGTGAATTACAGCTGGAATGAGGATATTTTGAGCGGTTTTGGTCGAAGGAAGAAAGAAGGAAAGAAAAGGATCAAGAAAGGAAAGAGAGAGGAAGGAAAGAAGAAGATAAGGAAGGATTAGATATTTCCATATCTATCAAAATCCTTTCCTTATCCAAGAAGAAACCCTAGATATGATCTAGGGTATTATAAAAGGAGGATTGAAGCACGAAAATCAGAGCCTTTTCACCATCAAAAACACGCCGTGCATACCTTTCCACCCTCGAAGACTCATCCTTTCCGATCCGACAAACCACCATCGCCGCTAAAGCTACCGAGCCATCGCCGATCACGCCGCCGAAGCCAAGCCACCGCACCACCGACCGAACCATTCCAATTACTTCATGCTACAGTAGTTTAAGATTGAAACAAACACTTTCGTATTTCATATTTCAGTTTTCTTACGTTCGAATATTAGCTTAAGTTTCGTTCTTGTCATTTACTTCGCTCTTGTTATTTCCGCTTTAAAGACTGTAGGTTTTGATACTTAAATCTAGTTGCAATTCTCGTTTTTAATTCAGTTTATGTTTGGTTTAAAATTCAGTTAATATTCGTTTCCAGTTTTTAGTTCGTTAATTTTACTTTAATTTAGTTTACGTGCATGCTAGGGTTAGGGTTACAAATGGTGCATGTTCCGTTTCGCGAGGGTGTTTTATGCGTGCGATCGGGACGAGGTCCATGAGTAGCTAAATTTCTAGTGGTCCGGCAGGATGTAAATACACATGTGAATAGTACGTGAGGCTTAGGTTCTTATAATTAATCAAAGGGTTTCGGGTTAATTCTGAATTATTTAATCTGGCTAGTAATTTAGGCTTGATCACCCTTGGTTATTCAGTCTGTAGTTAACTTAGTACTTCCATCGTTTCTCGTGGAACAAGGCTAGGTAAGTAGCGAAATTATTTGAAAGAGTAGTTGGATTAAACCGGTAGGAGACTATTAGATGCCCAACATACGAGTAGGCTCCTATACTAGGCTCCCTTAGTTCGATAAAGCTGTTTAGCTATTAAATCTATTGATTGCCCAACAACGTAGGTTGTAGCTAAATTAGGGAAGTAGCCGTTTCGATGCCCAACATGGCGGTTACCGACTAAGTAAGTGGGAGTAAGGATTACGCAGTTTAAGTTACGGTAGTCTATAACTAGTTGATTCTTAAGATTAATTCATTTTATGTGCCAAGGATTGGAAATACGTGTGTGTGAATATTCTGCTGGACTCATCTCTTATCTGTCTAGTTTAAACAGTTTTATCTCAGTTCTTAGTTTTTATATTTAATTCAGTTTTTACAAGTTTTTAGTTTAGAAGAAAACCCAAAACTTGCGTGGTTGCTAACCAAAACCAAGATAAGTAGAAAAATAATATGTCTAGTCCTCTGTTTCCTGTGTTCGATACCCTGTGAACTATACTGATATAATTCTCTATTTTTGCAGGATTATTTGGTGCAATACAGCGATCACCACCAGGCTTCCTTCCTAACACCTTTGTCTTGGCCTTAGCCGGAGCCTTCTTCGGCTTATTTGTAGCTTCAGCTTAAGCTAGCTCCCTTGCTAACTTCTCGTCAGCATCGATCTGGGCTTGCTCAGCAGGGCTGATATATCTCTTAGTCCCTTTCTTCAGTGGGGTAAGGAGTTTCGAAGGCTTCTTTCCCTTTCCCGCCACTGGTGGAGGCAGAGGAGTCTCTTCCTCTTCTGAGTCCTCCTCAAGGAACTCAACAACTTCTTTGATGTGCTCTGCAGAAGTATGGGTTGCTGATTCCTTGGGTCCCTTAGGTCCTGAGCCACTTGGGCCGGTCTCAGTGCGCACTACATCACCGGCGCTAAAGACACCCTGGGCCTGACCTTTGTCCGTTCCTGAGGGGTCAGTAGGAGCTTATTGGCTTTGAGTTGCTCCTGATACTGACTTCTTCCCCCTTGCTGTCCTTTCCTCCTTTTTGGCATCATCAACTGCGCCTGGGGTCGGGACTGGAACAACCTTGCTATTCAAGTCTGAGTATGCAGTAGTCAGCCTGTCCAAGGCCTTCTGCATACTTTCGAACCTCAGATGAAGGTCATTCCTCTCTATAATCAGATCCTCACCATACTTGCGGTGAGAGGAATCAACCAACTCCTGGATCGACTTTAGCTTGGCATCTATCTTCTCTTCACAAGCCTTTTGAGTCGGTCTTCTCTTTTGAGTCAGCTTTCTCCACTGAGACCGTCTTCTCCGACGAATCAGAATCGTCTCTCAATCTGAATGGAGGTATGATCACAGCTTTCTCAGTAGATGTTTTCTTTTTCTTCTGAGGAGTAGACCCCTTGGTAGGAGTGGAAGTCTTCCTTTTCCCTTTCCTAACTTCAGCAGGCCCTGCCCCAATCTGCTGAAGGGCCGCTGCTTTGTTGTGAAAGCGGATCTTCTTGGGATTGAAGTATCCCTTGTCCGCCTACGTGATATGGTTAGCACCACAAAAATCTTCTATCATTACAGTCAGCTTCATCCCATACAGTAACTTTCCCTTAACACTTAGGTTGTAAGTAGATTTATCAAATTTTGCAGCCTGTGTCTGGAATTCTCTGAGGAAGAATTTAGTCCAGTTCACCTTAGCTCAATCATAAATCGCCATCATCATCTGGAGCTTTGGTCTGGACACCTGATCAAATGAGCCCGCTTGGCTTGACAGGATTTGGGTGACGATGTAGGTAAGGGCACGGTACTGAGGCAGCATGGAGTTCTTGGGGAACGCCGCTCTGAAGGATGTTGGCTCCCCAAAGATAATCTCCAAGTATTCATCTATCAGATCGTTCTTATACCCTGCTACAGTGATTCCACTATCTAGTAGCTTGAAACTCCTCTGAAGAGCTTGCTTGATAGACATCTTCTTTATCTCTTCATCAGCTTTGGAGGGGTCAGCCACGTGATGGATTATGAATCTTCTAATTATATCACCATCTACCGCTTATGAGTTGAGGTATAACTCAGATATCTGATGAGGGAGGAAGTACGCCGGTTTCCTCGATAAGAAGGCTTCGAGGCCTGATGCCATGAGCGCATCGAACACCTCGACCATGATATCTAGCTCGCACGTGTCGAACTCCATGATGGGTTCACACCAGACACGGTCCTTCTCTAATATCTCGATCATATTGACTGGAGAAATAACTGAAGCGAATGACTGAGCCATATCTGAATCTGCAGAAGTTAGTATTAGTATTGAAAAATTTTAACATGTAAGCATAAATACTGAATAAGCATGGAAATCTACAGTAATAATCTCTGATTGAGGGTTAATGCAGTTTGCAAGAAGGAGTTTTAACTTCAGCGATTTTTAGGGTTTTAACGCAGAGAGAAAACGACAGTTTCAGTGCTTAAACGTTGATATATATGAAAGTGAAGATGAACAGTTTTTAATCAATGGCTTAGTTTAAATCCCACTTTATTAGATGGACGGTCTAGATTTGATTTTATAAAAGGTAATGATCAACTTAGCCGCCTAAGTCAAAGTACAGTTGTATATAGCCTAAGAAGTAAGTTGACGTGACATGCATTTAATGCAATGCAGAGTTCAGCAATCTTAGCATAGAATGTCGTGCATTTAATGAAACCGTTTATAATAAAGGACATTCTCTAAGGCATTGAATACGATGCTGGAAAAAAATCATAGCAGCATTAAATACTAGTTGACTACTGGAAAGAGATATGCAAACCTGTCAGCTGAACTTCGTAGTCAGCTGATACCTCGTGTACTTGGTTGTTGAATGCCTGTGTACTGAATGAGTCCAGTACTGAGAGTGAGCATTCCCCCTTGCTGAATGTTCCTCTCCTGAATCCACTTACTGACTTGAGTCAGTAGGGTCCAGCAGACCTAGCTCTACTGAAAGTTCTCTGAATTTGGCTTCAGCTAGAGGCTTGGTTAGAATATCGGCCCTTTGATGGCCAGTATGGATCTTCTCCATTCTGATATCCTTCTTTTTCGATGTGGTCACGAATGAAGTGGTGTCTGATGTCCACGTGCTTGCATCTAGTATGAAGAACATGGTTCTGAGTGATTGCAATGGCACTGGAGCTGTCGCAAAAGATCGGCACTTCATTTTGAATGACGTTATAGTCGCGTAGCTGCAGTCTCCGCCAAAGGATTTGGGCATAAAAACTTCCAGCAGCCATGTATTTAGCTTCTGTAGTTGACGTCGCTACTGAATGTTATTTCTTTGAAAACCATGAGATTAGCTTACTACCGAGGAACTGACAAGTTCCCGAAGTTGATTTTCAGTCAATCCTGCAACCTGCGTAGTCAGCATTAGAATAACTAGTTAGTTCAATATTATCATCTACTGGATACCATAAACCCATGTCAGGTGTTCCTCTGAGATAGCGGAGAATCTTCTTTGCTGAGTCCATATGGCTCTGCTTAGGATTCGTCTGAAATCGAGCGCAGACACGTTCATCATAAGTTATGCCAGGTCTAGTAGCAGTTAGATATAATAAATAACCAATAATTGCGCGAAATTCAGTATGGTCTACTGATACTCCCTCATTGTCAAGATCGATTTTCATGTTCGTGTTCATCGGGATCTTGATTGGTTTGCCGGATGTACAATTGAATTTCTTAATGAGGTCTCGAGTGTATTTGCATTGATTGATGAATGTTCCCTTCTCTGATTGTTTGACTTGAAATTCGAGGAAATAATTCATCTCTCCCATCATTGACATCTCGAATTTGTCCTTCATCATTTTCTCAAACTGTTGACACATGAAGACATTCTTTGATCCAAATATAATATCATCTACGTAGATCTGCACAAGTAAGATGGTGTTGTCCATACGAATACTGAATAGTATGTGGTCTACTGTGCCTTTCTGAAAACCTTTCTGAAGAAGAAACTCAAATAGGGTATTGTACCAAGCCCTGGGTGCTTGTTTTAACCCGTACAGAGCCTTTCTGAGTCTATAAACTTGATGTCCCTGCTGAAAGCCGAAAGGCTATTCTACATAGACTTCTTCTTTCAGTACGACTTTCAGGAACGCTGACTTCACATCCATCTGATAAACTCTGAAGCATTGATGTGTTGCGTAGGCAAGGAATAGTCTGATTGCCTCCAATCTTGCAACTGGAGCGAATGTTTCGTCGAAATCTATCCCCTCGGCTTGACAGTAGCCTTTTGCCATGCGTCTAGCTTTGTTCCTTACTATGACGTTGTTTTCATCTCGCTTGTTCTTGAAGACCCATTTAGTTCCGATCACATGTTGATGTCGGGGTATGTTAACAAGCTCCCATATGTCGTTCCTTGTGAACTGATTCAGCTCCTCTTGCATAGCAATGATCCAGTCAGCATCTTTAAGTGCGTCCTCAACTGACTCAGGTTCTTCAGTAGACAAGAAGCAGGAATATAAAGCACTCTCTCCCTGATAGAATTTGGATCTTGTCTTTACACTTGCTAAAGGATCTCCAATGATAAGGTCTGAAGAGTGAGCATCAAGCCACGATCGACGATGTTTTAACTCTTCATCTGAAATTTGTTCAACACAGATAGTAGGTGAGTTAGGCATTTTAGTTGTACTATTCTGAGATTAAAGCAATTCAGTTAAAAGACTTGGGTCTACTGAGTCACCAGGTTCAGGGGCATTCAGCTTAGGAACTTCATTTGTTCCCCCTGAGTTGTTATTCTCAGTAGAGGTCTCAGTTACCACTTGAGTTTCTTCATCGACCTGAGTTACCTGTGATTGATTCTTTTCAGTAGAATCAATCTATTTAGCTACGTTTGTTGCTGGCTGTGATTCAGTAGTCTTGTCTTCAGTTTCCTCTTCTAAATCATCATCCCAACACAACTGGATCTTTTCAACATTATCCTTTAAGCTTAGATCCTGTAGCTTTTTACTGATGTCCTCATATTCTGAATTTGAGTTTCTGCTCATGTCTTCAGTAGCAAACTCATTAAAGACAACATGAGGGCTTTCCTCTACGCAAAGGGTCCGGTAGTTAAAAAATCTGAAGGCTTTGCTGACCCGGGAGTATCCTAAGAAGACTCCCTGGTCTGACTTGCTATCAAAAGTCTTTAACTAATCCTTTCTATTATTGTGGATAAAGCACGAACACCCAAAAATATGGAAATAAGATAAGAAAGGCTTCCTGCCGTTCCATAATTCATATGGTGTCTTCTGATGTTGCTTCGTCAGCAGTGATCTGTTCTGAGTGTAACATGCAGTATCAGTTGCTTCTGCCCAAAATTTAGATGGGAGTCCTGAGTTTGCGAGCAGGGTTCTTGCTGCTTCTTTGAGTGTTCTGTTCTTTCTTTCAACAATCCCGTTTTGTTGAGGCGTGTCATGCTCTATTCCTTCAGCTTTGAAGAACTCTTCCACCATCGAATTCAGGAACTCTGTTCCTCTGTCTGAACGTATCTTTCTGATTTCAGTGTTCTTCTCGACACTGAGCTTTTTCAGAAGCAAAGGTAACTCTGTTTTGACGCCATACTTGTTGGCAATAAATATGACCCATGTGTAGCGCGAGTAGTCATGAATGACCACTAAAGCATACTTTTTGCCTCTAATCGTCACAAGATAGACTGGTCTGAACAAATCCATGTCAAGGAGCCGAAGGATTTCATCCGTGGAAGGTGATGAAACTGGTGCATTTTGCTTCTTTGTTTGCTTTCTCTTCAGACATACCTCGCACTGAGTGTCTTTACTGAACACTTCATTCGGTAGTTCTCTCACTAGAGTGTTTCTAGCTAGCTTGTTGAGCATCTTGAAGTTGAGATGGCTGAGTTTTCTATGCCAGAGCCACCCCGTTCTGTTGTCGTTCTTCGCCACCAAGCATGCTTCAGGTTCAGTTGATTTCCAGTCAGCTATGTATATATTCTTTTTGCGCGAACCTGATAACACTGTTTACCCCTGTAGTTTTTTCAATAACATCCCAGAAACCAGTGTCAAAATTCACTCTATTCGAGTTATCACAAAATTGACTAACAGAGAGAAGATTATGTTGAAGTCCTTCAATGTATGATACTCTTGGAACTGTGGCAGTTCCAATGCTAAGTGTTCCATAGCCTATGGTATAGCCTTTTGCATTATCTCTAAACTCGATTCTAGGTCCTTCTTAAGTAATATAATTCTTTAGTAGACTCCTCTGGTACGTCATGTGTCTTGAGCATTCGTTGTCCACGTACCATGGGTCCTTGTGCACCTGCAAAACAAAATTATATTCAGGTACCCTTTATTTTTGATTTTGGGTCGTTAAGTGTTAGTTTTGGAAACCCAAATCTGTCTTACGACCCTGATGGTCTCAGACAATTTCTTTCCACTCTGATCAACATACTTGACCACTAGACTGGTTGATGTTGACTTCTGAGGCTTTACTGGTTCAGGAGTCCTGATCTTCTGAGGTGGTGGACTGCTGACCTTAGCCTTCTGAACGACTTTCTTCTTCTTCTTCTGACTCTTGGAACCTATTCTAGCTATAGGATCATAGTAATATGACCCATACTGAGCTGGATGTGTCATCTGCGGAGGTCCATACTGATCAGCCCATTTCACTATATTGGTTCCCCCTTGACTGAACTGCGGTGATTTTGAGCTAATCTTCTTGTCAGATTTCTGATAGTTCGGATGAGGTGCCTTCATCTTCTGTTTGTTCTTTGCTAAGGGGTTCTGTGTTTCAGCATTGATCGTCTCCCCTTGAACAAATCTATCAGTCAGCCGATTCTCTGAGCATACAGGGGCAGATGAGAAGGCTCCATGGATGAACCCAAGTTCCTCCTTGTAGTGTTTAGGCTTGTTATTTGCTAGCATTGCTTCAAGATTTTTCTCGGCTCCCATATACCGCTCTGTCATCAGGTTCCTCCAGACATCGTCACTCTTCTTGAGAGTTTCATGCTCGGTCTGAAGTCCTGAGAACTCCTGCTTCAGTAGACTCAATTCAGTATCCTTCTGAATCAAGTCCTTAGTCAGTACTGAAATCAGATCTTCTTGTTGCTGAGACTTGGCCATCAGAGAGTTAATCTCCTCCCTGAGTCTCAACATAAGTCCTTCCGACTCAGCAGCAACCTGACTCTCCTGACAAAGTCTCTGATTCTCCACTTTCAGGGTATCCAACTTCTGAAGAGTCTTACTGAGCTGCAGACTCATCTGAATCGGCTCGTCGAGTAGTTCTTCGTATGCAATCGCGACGTCCAAATTCTCATATGCACCTTAAATAGTGTCTTGTGTGCAGTGTGAAGAAGAGTTAAATGGTGCGTGAGAGTTTACCTCATCCTCTTCTCCTGCCATTAGATACTTTTCATCATCTTCTTCAAGCTCTAGGGCCATAAATGCCGCTTCATCGTCTGATGAATCCATGAAGGAATCGACTTCATCTGAGTCGTCTAAGAGTTCACCGGCAATGTAGGCTTGTCGCTTCTTGATGAACTTCTCCCTTTGAGCTTTTTGTGCAGCTCTTGCAGCTGTACTGAGCTCAGGACAGTCATATTGGTAGTATCCTGGTTTCTTGCAGTTGTAGCAAGAGGTGACTCTGCCTTCTTTGCTCTCACTGTCTTTCGACTGTGCAGAATCCTCCTGTTTCCTGAATTCAGAAGTATTTGATTCAGGAGTGCGCTTAGGCGAGTATTCAGACTTACTCTTTGAGTCTCTGACGACTCTGGAGAGTTTTCTGCGCCGCTCCTTTTTCTTCTGATATTTGATGGCAAGTAGTGCATATCTCTTAGCTAGGCTTCCTTCTTGTAGATCGTTGGTTGAAGGCTCAGCTTTGATAGATGTGGGAGCTGCTGTGTTGATTGATGCTTTAAAGGCATGGTCAATCTGAGTGTCAGCTTCAGCTCGCTGCTTCCTTTGTGGTAGACCAAACTCGAACTCCTCAGCTTTCAATTCTGAAAATATATGATCAGGAGAAACAATATCAAGATCAGAATGTATAAGCAAAGTAGCAAAGGGAGTCCAATGTCCGTCTGGCAGTGCTCTCAAGATTTTGAGATTCATTTCTCGGTTGGAGAACGTCTTTCCTAGCCCATTGATGGTGTTCATCAGATCCGTAAATCTGACGTTAAGATCTTCAGTTGTGTCACCAGGCATGAGAGACAGTCTTTCCATCTTCTGGAGTTCCAACACTAATTTGTTAGCTTTGATCTTTTGAGTCCCCCGACTCAGTAGCGCCAGAGCATCCCAGAGTTCCTTGGCAGACTTGCAATCCTGAACTCTTCCGAGATAAGAGTCGCTCAGGGTGGTCAATTTTGCATTCCTGGCAACCCGATCTAGATTGTGAAGCTTCTTCTCTTCTGGAGTGAAAAGGCTTCTGCCTTTTGGAACCTTCTTCCCGGTTACCATTCCTCCTCCTTGTGTTGGATCCTGGACTTCAACACTATCGATCATGGGTACTATAGGTCCGTTTTCCAAGACCTCTGTCATGCTGTCGTGGAGGGAAGTCAGATGGGCTTCTATTCTGACTCGCCATACCCCGTAGTTCTCTACTGAGAACATGGGAACCATCATGATTCCTAACATATCAGACATGGTAAATAATGATTTGAATGAAGAATGATATGTAGGGAAAACGTTTTCAGGATCCGTTCAAGTAGACCAGTTTCAGATAACAAGAGTCTTAGAGAACTCCGGCACTGATACCAATTGTTGGTCCTAAGATAAACGTTCAGGTGTAAGGGGGGGAGGGGGGGGTGAATACACCTGAAAACTTTCTCAACTTAAAACACGAACAGTCCTATTTAGGAGAGTATTTTTGCTGAATAAATTCAGTAGACCAGGCAAGTTGTTCTGGATCGCGTGGATATAGTGACTGACTATACTGAGGCCTACTAGCTAACTAAAGTTAGAGTTCAGTACCGTTCACTAAGTGTTCAGTAGAGTGCGGAAAAGTGTAGGCCTATTAAAACTGTTTCAGTAGGTTAGTGTATTAAGTTTAAGCTTGCTGAAACTCTGTTGTATGATTTTGTAAAACGGTTTTCAGTATGAACAGTAAATCAATGCAACAGTAAATGAACACAACAATTTTAAAGTGGTTCGGATATCAAACAATCCTACGTCCACTATCCCGAAAAGATCAGGAGGCTATTTTATTATACTGAGTTAGTCTCAGTTGGTTTGTGCACTGGACAAACATTGGCCTTGCGGATTATACTGAGCAAGTCCCAGTTTACAAGGATCAAACTAAAAACTTTGACAAACTCTCCAACGATGAAGGAGTTCTTTACAGTAAGAACAGTTCAAGATATGAACTCCTTCGAGGCTAAGCTATGGTTATTTTCAGTGGAGCTTAAGTTAGAGGGAAGGGAACAAGAAGGTGGCTTCTAGTGTGATGAACAATGAGGAGTAATCTATTTGGGTTCGTGTTCGATCACTTGGTTACTAGAGGCTTTGATTCTAATCAGTTTGGTTCCCTAGAGCAAAAATGTCGCCTTTCGCTTTGAGTGTTTCTCTAAAGTTCTTGCGGAAAGCTTGTGTTCTTTTAAGTTTATTGCTCGTAATCGCTCGTTCTTGTTCTATATTCTTCGATTTGATTTTCCCTCTATTTATAGAGGTGAGCCATGGATAGATCCGTTGGAGACGAACGATCCACGTGTCACTCTCTTTAGGTAGCTAACAGCTCTTTTAAGGAATCTTGCAGAGTCTTTTCCTCCATTTCTGGAAAGTTGTTGACTTGCAGCTTTTATCAGACTATGACAGCTAGTTGCTCGCCATTGGTCGAGGCGTAGAAAGCAGTTGAGACACACAGACTTCTAGGCAGATATTGAAGCTGACTTCTCTGATAACCTCGGATGACTCTACTGATTTAATATATAAGATCATCTGACAATCAAGGAGACTATCAAGCCGTTGTTGAGTCTGACCTGGATTCAGTAGTATACTCCTGCTGAGTCCAACTCTACTGAAGGTCGACTCTGAGTTTAGTGAACTGCTCCTACTGAGTTCAGTTCTACTGGCTCCTTTCAGTATGCTGCTCCTGCTGAGTCCAGCACTACTGAATCCGAACACCTCTCAGTATGCTGCTCCTGTTAAGTCCAGTACTACTGAATCCGAACACCTCTCAGTACGCTGCTCCTGTTAAGTCCAGCACTACTGAGTCTTCACACCATGGTACTGAGGCGGATAGTCTACTGAAGGATCAGCAGACAGAACTCTGAGCTTGAACCATGCAGAAGGAATGTCTACTGAGTCTGAAACTCTCAGAGACTGAGGCATTACTATTACAACACAATGGTTCACCAATCAAATTAGGGTTTTGGGATCAGCCAAATCTTCTAAGCAACTAAACAATCTAATGCTGAATCACATCCCAACAAAACCCCATTAATAATGGTAGTGGAGGGACATGAGACAACCCTCCATAGAACCTTAGTAATTTACAACTGCTGGAGGCTATAAGAGACATGTTCCCGCAACGCCAAGGAAGAGATCCAATTATAATTAGTAAACCTTACTACCTCAGGAAACATTTTAGTAGTTAACCAAATAGTCGTAGTTCTTTTTTATTTTGGAGTATCAGATTCCTTTGTATCGAAAAGATTTTATGATAAAATAGCTGAAAAATGCAAAGTAGAGATTGCGGCATGTAAGGTCGGGTTTCCAGTATGCAAGGCAAATGAAACAAATCGTCAAATAAAGGGTGTAACATTGAAGATCGATGGCGTGACTTTGAAAAGAGATTTGTATATCCTCGAGATGAAGGGCTTCGACGTCATATTTAGGTTGGAGTGGCTCACAAAGCACGATGCGGTTATCAGATGCAAGGACCGTGAAGTGGTTTTCCCAGCACCAGACGTAACTCAATTCTTCTTTTACGGAAGTAAGAGAAAGAGAGGACCACATATCATAACTGCAATCAAGGCCACCAAGATGATGAGGAGAAGGATTGTCAAGCCTACTTGGTGAATATTACAAGCACAAAGACCGAGGAACTAACTATAAACGATATTCCGGTGGTAAGGGAGTTTCCTGATGTATTCCTTGAGGAACTAAGTGGTCTTCCCCTAGATATTCATATGTAATTCAACATTCATATAATTCCTAGAGCAGCTCCTGTCTCGGGAGCGTCATACCGAATGGCACCGATGGAGTTACAAGAACTAAAGATGCAACTACAAGAGTTGTTAGACAAGGGACATATTCGTCCAAATGTATCACCGTGGGGAGCGCCTGTGCTTTTTGTCAAGAAGAAAGATTGAACTACACGTATGTGCATAGATTACCGTGAGCTCAACAAGTAGACGATAAAGAACAAGTATCCGTTGCCACGGATTGAAGACCTCTTTGATCAACTGGAAGGTGCGGGAATATTCTCAAAGATTGAATTGAGGCCTAGATATCATCAATTGAAGATTAAGGATAGTGGTATGTCGAAGACAACTTTTCAAACAAGATACGGTCACTATGAGTTCACAGTGATGCAATTTGGACTGTCTAACGCACCAACCGTTTTTATGGACTTGATGAACAGAGTGTTTCATCAATACTTAGATCAGTTAGTAATTATCTTTGTTGGTCCCGAGTCAAACGTTTAGGTGTAGAGGGGGGGGGGCGGTGAATACACCTGAAAACCTTTTTCTAAAACTCAAAAGCGATCAGTCTGTTTCACGGAAGATGTCTATAGAACTAATTCAGTAGACCAAGTAAGCTGATCTTGATCGCGCGGACAGAGTGACTGACAGTACTGAGGTCTGCTAGCTGACTGATGTCAGAATTCAGAACCGTTTAGTAGAGGTTCAGTAGCGTGCAAAGTTGTGTACGCCCGATTCAGTTTGTATAGAAAACGTTTGTTTATTAAATCCGTTCAGTAGATTAGTGCGATGTTTTAGCTTTTACCAGAAATGCAGTTGTATGATTTTGTAAGAATATTTTTAGTATGAACAGTTAATCACTGCAACAAATATACAACACAATAATTTTTAAAGTGGTTCAGATACGCAAGTCTCAGTTAGTCTCAGTTAGTTTGTACACTGGACACACTTTTACTTGAGATTATACTTAGCAAGTCTCAGTTTATAGGGTCAAACAAGGATGTTTGAATGTATCTCCAACTTTGAAGGAGTTCTTAACAGTAAGAACAGTTTAATAAATGAACTCCTTCTGTTTAAGCTATGGATATAACAATGAGCTTAATGTTAGAGGGTGAGAACTAGAAAGGCTTCTAGAGTGAAGAACAAAGAGAATATATCAGCTCTGGGTTCGTGAACTTCACCTGATTAAACGATAATTATTCTAGAGCTTGATTCTTGAATGCTTGAGTTCTCGTATGGTCGCTTATATGATCGTGTAGTGCGACTTTGAAGATCACGACCTTCCCTCTATTTATAGGCGTGAGTGTTAATAGATCAGCTGGAGATGAATTGTTCACGCGTCACTCTATAACTAAGTAGCAAACAGCTTCTTTTCGAATTCTGTAGAGTCCCCTTACTTTTTGGGAAAGTGGTTAACTTGCACCTTTATGTCAGAGACTTGTCAGCTGGCTACTTGTCATTGGTCGAGGAACACAAAGTGGTTGAGACACTTGCAGACTTCAAAGTTGATACTGAAGCTGACTTTTCTCAATTGTACAACCTCGGGAAACTCTACTGGAATGACATTTGAGTCCACTGTCAGTTAAAGAAACTGACAGGCTGTTGCTAAGTCTGACCCATAGATTCAGTAGTATACTCCTGCTGAGTTCAACTCTACTGAAGGTCAAGACTACGAGTTCGAAAGCTTGCTCTCGCTGAGTCCAGTTCTACTGACTCCTGAACACCTTTCAGTATGCTGATCCTGCTGAGTCCACCACTACTGAATCTTCACTCCATGACACTGCGGCGGATAGTCTACTGAATGACAGCAGACGGAATACTGAGCCGGAACCATGCTGAGGCGTTACAATTACAAAGGAATGGTTCACTAATCAACATAGTGTTTTGGAGACCCTGAGAAAAGAGAAGAACACTTGAGGATTGTGTTGGAGACCCTGAGAAAAGAGAAGCTATTCGCCAAGCTCAAGAAATGCAAGTTTTGGCTTAATGAAGTAGTATTCCTTGGTCACGTAGTGACTGCACAAGGAATATAATTAGACCCAGCAAAAATCGAAGCGGTTAGTAACTGGAAGACACCGAAGAATGTAAGTGAAATTCAAAGTTTCTTGGGATTAGCAGGATATTATCGACAGTTCATTGAAGAATTTTCGAAGATAGCAAGGCCACTCACTCAACTCACCAGAAAAGGGATCAAGTATGAGTGGAATGAAGAGTGCAAGAGGAGCTTTCAAGATTTAAAAGGAAAGTTAACCATGTCATCGATACTCATTATTCTTAACGGAACTGAAGGGTAAGTAATCTACTGTGATGCCTCAAAACAAGGACTTGGATGTGTCTTGATGCAACATGGGAATGTCGTAGCTTATGCTTTGAGACAACTAAAGATGCAAGAACTGAATTACCCTACACATGATCTGGAATTGGCAGTTGTGGTTCATGCTTTGAAGATTTTGAGACATTACCTATATGGAGGCAAGTGCGAGTATATATTCCGATCACAAGAGTCTCAAGTATCTGTTCACACAGAAGGAATTGAACATGAGACAAAGAAGGTGGCTGGAACTTGTGAAAGATTACGACTGCACAATTCATTATCATCCAGGAAAAGCAAATGTCGTAGCTGATGTTTTGAGCAGGAAAGGGAGTCATACCGCCCTATATACTTCCCGAATGATTGAAGAGTTTGCAAAAATGGAAATTGAAGTTGTACCCTCAACAGAAGACAGTACTACCAAGTTAGCAGCTATGAAGATCCAACCTTTACTAACGGACCAAATTCGGGTAGCACAAAAGAGTGATAGATTTTTGTGCAAGATGAGAGATCAAGTTCTGGAAGGTCAGAATAAAGGGTTTGAGATCGCAACAGACGAGACGTTTATATTCGAGAGAAGGATCTGTGTACCAAAAGAGAGTGAAATGATGAGAGAGATTTTAGAAGAGGCACATAGCACTCCTTACACTGTCCACCCGGGAGGGACAAAAATGTATCATGATCTGAAGAGACACTTTTGGTGGAGGAATATGAAGAGAACTATTGTAGAGTTCATAAAGAGTTGAATGGCTTGCCAACAAGTGAAGGCTGAACACCAACGACCTTCCGGCCTATTAAAGCCGCTTGATATACCTCAATAGAAGTGGGAGGAGATATCGATGGACTTCGTGGTAGCTTTACTCACTCTATTTGGGTGATTGTGGATAGACTCAGGAAATCGGTTCATTTTCTTCTAATGAAGATGACTGGAAACATGGATCGCTTGACACAAATCTATACAGATGAGATTGTAAGACTACATGGAGTGCCTACCGGTATTGTATGTGACACCGACCCGAGGTTCACGTCAAAATTTTGGAATAGTTTACAAGTTGCTATGGGTACTAAGTTGAAGTTCAGTACCGCCTACCATCCACAAACTGATGGACAGTCTGAAAGAACTATTCAGGCTTTGGAAGATATGTTGCGAGCATGTCCCATGGATTTTGGAACTAATTGGGAGAAACATTTGCACTTAGTGGAATTTGCATATAATAATAGCTATCAAGCAAGCATAGGGATGACATCTTTTGAAGCATTGTATGGAATGAAGTGTAGATCACCACTCCATTGGGACGAAGTTGGTGAGAAAAGAATGTTGGGGCCCGAGATCGTCGAAAGAACCGTGGGAGTGATTGTAAACATTCGAAAGAGAATCAAGATAGCACAAGATAGACAAAAGTCCTATGCTGATTTGAAGAGGAAGGATATAGAGTTCGAAAAGGGTGACAAAGTGTTTCTGAAATTGTCATCAATGAAAGGAGTAGTGCGGATTGGGAAGAGAGGAAATCTTAGGCCTCGATATATTGGACCATTTGAAATACTCAAAGTATTGGGGAAGTGTCGTACGATTTGGCACTACCACTGAGTTTAATGTCCATTTATAATATTTTTCATATCACAAACTTGAGGAAGTTTGTCCACGACCCAAACAACGTAGTCAGTTATGAAGGATTGGAGCTTAATGAGGATCTATCGTATGAAGAGACGTCAAATGCCATCTTAGATAAAAAGGTTATTCAACTTAGGAACAAGGAAGTACCATTAATTAAAGTTCTCTGGAGTAGACACGATGCAAGCGAGGCGACATGAGAAGTAGAGAAGGACATGGAGTTACGTTATCCAAACGTAATGAACAAAGGTAACTAATTTTCGAGGACAAAAATTCTTTAAGTGGGGTAGATTGTAACGCCCCCAAATTTTAAATATAAAATGCACCACATATCTAATCATGCATGTTATGAAGTATTTTAGTTTTTTAAGCCGCGCCTTTGAAATTGAAATGAAAATTAAAACATCTATCGTATTTTTCATTAAATCATTATTGTTATGCAAATTTATTTTGGATTTTGAATGTGTTTATTTACATCATTTTATGATTATATTGGTTATTTTTGGGGAAAAAATCATGTTAGCATAATGAGGCAAGAATATTAATTATTTATTTCAGATTTCCTAAATCTGGTAGGATTCATGGAAGGAAAGAATATTTTAATTTTGTATCCAATTATTAGGAGATAAATATAGATTGTGTTTTAATATTGAAATAGATATTTGATGTGAGATAAATATTTTTTAGGATCAAATCTAATTGTGTGTATCCATACCCTAATTTATCTATAATTGAATATCTTATATGGTAAGTGGTAGACTAAATTCTATCTAAATTATATAAGTATGAAATAATTATGGATAAAATATATTTGATACCTTTTATGATTAGGGATCTCTATATAATTGTTTCTTGGTCTATGACTACCCCTTAGTCGATCATAATATAGCATCACATAAACTTTTCGAAAATCTGCCAGCATGTCTACAATTTGTTTCAAGAATAATTTACACATCTTCCCGTCAGAATATCAACGTGAAAATTTATGAGAACCTTACTAGTTATGTCTAGAATACTGCATTATTTTTGTATAATTTTAAAAGCATGGGAAGTATTTTTAAAAAAATTTATTCGTAACTTGCCAGTTTTTGACAGCATGTCATAAGCTTGATAGAAAATTGTTTTTCATCTTTTTCTATGTTGTTTTCAATAATTCTGAATTGTAATGGGATATAATATATGTTAGATCATTCATGTTAAAAATATAGAATTTTTAGGATACATTTACTATTTATTTGTTAATTTATTTCTCGATGTGCCAAATTCTTTTGTCAACATGCATGTAGATTGAAAAACTAAAGTTTTCATGTTAATATTAAATGAATTATTGATTACATTACGTTTTATTGTGATGGAATAGATAATATATTGTTAATGTTAGAGATCAATAATTTTTAGGACAATACTTTTATGATTTTATTCATTTATTTCATGAGTTGCCGAATTACTCAATGCATGAATGAATTGTCAATAGAAGTAAGATTATGTTTAATATACTTAAGTTTATTACTATATGAAACCATTAAAATTGCATGTTAATAAGTGGATTATGTATAATATATGTTTGTTTTATTATTTTGATCTATGTCTATTTATGAATTATTAAAATTGTTGATGCATGCATGACATTCCATGTAGAGTCATTAAGATAAACTTCTATGTTTAGGACAGGCACGTAGGACTTAAATATTGATATCCATTATTTTCTTCAAAGTCAAGGTCAAGGTAGGGTTTTTTATCCTTATTATACACTATACAATATTTCTCGTGTGTTATTCAGTACAGGCAGAGCCTTCGGGTTATGCCTACAGGCAATTCACGCAGTAAAACCTTCAGGTTAGCCCTCAGACATTCACGCAGTAAAGCCTTCGAGTTAAGCCTCCGGGCTTGCATGTCCAATCTCTCATGTTAAATTCTTTGTAGTTTATAATTTGGATAATGTTTGACCTCACCGAGTCGTCGTACTCACCCCCCCCCCATATTTTCACCTTTTCAGATCATGGTCCGACAGATGGTTGAGGTGGATGATGGTGATGGTCACACATGATAGGATTCGAAAATTGTTTTATCGCATTAAATTAGTCTTATTATGAACTTTGCATTTTTCTCCATTTTTAAATTCGTGAAACTAATAGACGTACATGTTTTATTATTTTAAGACTTCCGTTGTTTATGATATTTCTAAATGAAAACCTTTTTTAATGAAAGTTGTTCCCTCTTAAAATCTATTTTACTTGAAAGTCATGTATGAAGTAACGTCCCCTTGTATAGTATATGAAATCTGACTTTAAGGCGCGATTGCAACTATTCAAGAAGTCCAGCTAATTTCTTATGTTTTTGCTTTGTTTTTCCTCTTTTAGCTCTGATACCTCTTAGTCTAGATTGGATAGAATTTCTGTACTTGTAACCTATTCATGATTTATGAAATTCTGTTCTTTCGGCCTTCGACAATCACTCATTGTCAACTGGCTATGTTCTACGTTTCAACACTACAGATCACTTCAGTGACCAGGACACACACTGTTAGTCCTGAGACGTGGTTCAGGTGTAGAGGGGGGGGTGAATACACCTGAATACAAATTTCGTTCTCAAACGCGAAGCCAGCTCTAGCTGAGTTTGCTACTGACTGAGTCAGACAGCCACATATACTTTAGATCGCGTGAGCAAGAGAAACTAAAGTGTAGCCCAACAGACTTTAGTCAATCGAACAGTCGTTCAGTATCAGAGTGTGTGCGGAAGTATAGGCCCTATTAAACGTCTCGGTTAGAAAACACCGGTTTTATGCTGAGTTTTATGAAGTACAGTTTTGAATGCATTATGAACAGTTAGAGAAAATAGTAAATCAACATAACAATTTTTAAAGTGGTTCGGACACACTGGGTCCTACATCCACTGTCCTGACCAAAGAAGGATACTTGTTATATTTATACTGAGCAAGTCTCAGTTGGTCTGTTCACTGGACAGACACAAAACTTGAAGCTTATATTGAGCAAGTTCTCAGTGATCTGTGCGCTGGACAGATTCTCTACTTATAGTCGTAATGACTTTTACAAGGGTTTCAAACTTTAAGAGTTTGAGTCTTCTCTAACTAAGAGGAAGTTCGTACAAATAAGAACATTTTCACAAGGATGTGAACTTCCTCGAGGTTTCTAAGCTAAAGATATTACAATGAAGGTTGCTTAGATAAGAAAAAGGGAACAGATATAACTCTAAGTGATGAACTAAAAGGGTTCTTCAATGGATGCTAGTTCTTCACTGGATTCTTCATTGAGAGTGTTAAGAGTTTGTGCGTAGAAAGCTTGGGTTCCCAGTGTTGTCTCTACATGAAGACTTCTCTTATTTATAGTCGTCGATGGTAAATAGATCCGTTGGAGGGAGGTCTAGCCACGTGTCGAAACGACAAGGAAAACGGCTCCTTTATTTTGAACGCTAGTGAGTAGGTGCACTGTAGAGATTCTCCTTTTTTTTTCAGTATGGGAGCAGCATTTGTCAGAAAAGATAGGTCGCTGTCGGCTCCTTATTGGTCGAGGTAGATTGGTAGTTGAGACTTGTCAAACATCAATGTTGACTTCCTCTGAATTCTCGGACCTTCAATTGAAGTGACTTTCCTACTGATGTTCTTCTGAGCATTCAGTGCATGGGCACGAATTCCTGAGCAGATTCAGTTGGTGGTAGGCTGACCATCTGACTTCTTCGATCCTGAGTTCATCGGCTGAGTGCTAGATCTTCTACTGAGTCATGCAGCTACTGAACTTTAGTCTACTGAGTTCTAACAATTGAACTCGACTAAGCTATTACAGATACAAAGGTACAATATTCAGCAAGGGTTTTGGGATCTATCAAATCTATCAATCATCTACTGAATCCTCATCCCAAGAATTTTCCCCTATTTAATGATGCCAAAACCTATTACATATTCTATCACAAAAAGTGCTAAGGTTAAGAGCTATAGCTACTGAATAAGAGGTCTATTACATGGGAATGCTCCAGTTAACATATCATGGCTGACTAAGATAATGAAAATTAAGAATCAGAGCAGTCACAAGTAAAGGAATATCAATGTTGTTTAGGATAATAAGTAATGTATCAAGGCCAAGTCAAGAACTAAAACAGTTAAGAAATGTTGAATGTATCAGAGCTTGTGATCACAATATAAATAGTTATAGCATGCTGAGATTATCAGGAATTCTACTGACATGCATCAGAGCAAAGAGGACAAGTTCAGCACATTCACACAATATCAGGGCCGATACAAATAATCAAAGTTCAGAGTAGATAATGTAGTAGCTAATTATCAAATGTAAGTTCAGCAGTTATCAATCATGTCCCTAAGATGCAAGTCCCCCCTAAGAAACAATTTCCCTCTATGTTATAAATGAGGTCTTCCCCCTAAGTACTAACAAAGTATCAGAGAAGAATAAAGCAAACACAGTTAATCAGTAGGAAATAATTCTAAGGCAGATAAACACATAATTCACATAGGGTCAGATAAGAAAAGTATCTGATCACTTAGGTGATCAGTTGTGCTGGAAAAATAAAATAAAGCCGTAGAGACAATGAGTAATTGTCGAGGCCAAAAAGTGATGTCATATAAGATAGAGAAATTATATTACAATAACTTCTATCACTATGAAGCTAGACTAGGAGAGAGGAGAGAGTTAGTTGGGCTTCTTTTTAAACTTCTGCATGCGCGCTCGGAAGTCAACAGACTTCTTCTCTAGAAGCTCAAGGCCGTATCCTGCGTAGACTCGGTTCTTCAGGGCCTTGATCTCCGCCAAGTCTTCTTCGTCATCCTTGTTCAGTCCTTTGCTGAATATGGCATTCTTTATCTCTTCTTCTATCTCCTGCTTGCATAAGTTGTCAGCATGAGTCATTGGAGGAGGAAGAGTTCGGAATGGTGGTGCCTTCAGCGTTTGACCAGTTTGGTCTAGTAGAGTCTGAATCTCAGCTAGAAGGGTTGGATTTACAGTAGTCAGGAAGTCCTTGAAGTATCCATCAGCATCATATGAGTCTTCATTTCCGATTTTCCATATATAAGACCTCTTGATAAAATCCACTTTCAGCTTCTCCCACTGCTGATTGAGCTAGAGAGGCACCCAGTCGTCAGTTCTCTTATAAACGACTCTCTTCACTTCACTGAGTGGCTCTCTGCTCCTAAAGAATCGGGAAGAGGTAGGAATGCTTCTATCTTTGACTGGCACCCTCCCCTTGCTTCTTTTTCTGTCCTTAGCCTGAGGGCCTCAAGGTCAGCTAGGCGGATCCTCTCCCTCGCCTCTCTGATCTGCCTTGCCTCGGCTGTTCTATCCAGTGCCCTCTCGCACGTGTCCCATATCTCCTTGATTTCTTGCTCTTGTTCCTTGGAAGGGACCGTGGATGGCACATGAGGTTGTTCTTCTGAGTCATCAGGAGACTCTGATTTGGATTTGGAACCTGAAGCGCCCTGCTTATCAGACTTGGACTGTTCGGATTGTTGAGCTATGGATTACAGAGCTCTAGCCGCTGCTGCTGCTGATCTGGATTGCTTGGGGGTCATCGTCCATGTGCATGAAGGCGCAGGAGAACGGATTTGAACCCCTTTCTTCTTAGCAGCTGGCTTATTCTTTTCTTCTTCCTCAGCTAGTTCTCTCGCGAGCTTCTCGTCGTAGGCTATCTGCTCCTCGCGAGATTTGAACTTTAGCTTCTTTGCCTTGGGTGGGCTAGGGATCAACAGGAGCCTTGCCCTTGCCCTTATCAGCTTTCTCAGGAGCTGGAGGTGGTGAGCCCTCAACCGGCAGATTCTCCAAGTACGTAGCCACTTTAGCTACAGCTGATTCAGTTGATCCTTCAGCTGGCACTATTGCCTGTGCAGCTGTTGAGCTAGGTCCGCCCTGCTGATCTTCATCTTTAAGGATAGATCGAAGTTGAGCTGATCTACATCCTTCCCCATTTTTGGCATCATCAATGAGGGTTGCCAGGGCTATGACCTTCTTAGTTAATGCATTCACTGAGTCTTTGACAGTAGTCATCCCAGTGGCTATGTCAGTTGTCGCATCCGTGTAAGACTCCCACCTTTGCTCATGCTCTCTGTTTATGGCTTTTAGTAGAGCGTCTTTGGACTTGTCAAACCTGGGGAGGTAGTCCTGAACGGCAGCTGATGCATTCTTCTCAATCTCCTGGCAGGATGTATGCTGCTGAGTCAGTACCTTAGACACACTGTCAGCTGTGAAAGTATATCGTTCCTCCACTGCCTTTTGGACTCAACCTGTTACAGTCGCCACTTCCTCGGAAAAGGATTTGGCCTGCGACTGTAGTATAGTTTGGAACTGTGCAGTCAGATCAGTCTTTTGGGCTGCAAGTGCCTTTGCGAGGATCTCTTCAGTATTAACAGAACTGGGCGTACTGATCCTCTGCACTTCAGTCGTAAGGTTGGTCAGCGTCTTAGTCTGTGCCTCACTGAACCTGCTCCACTTCATGTTCACATCATTGGCAAGTTTGCGATTCTTGTGTGCCTGACGCTTGATCACCTTGTTTATTGACTACGTTGATAATTCTTTGATCTCAGCAGCTTGGTAAGGACGTTTCAGTATCTGCTTTTGCTGAGTCGAAGAAGGAGTCTGAATGATCTGGCCAGATGAGGAAGGTGGGGGTGGCTGATCCTTCTTGGGAGTTTGGCCTTCAGCAGATCCTCCCTGGTCTGCATCCTTAGGCGTATCATCATGAGGAGGAGATGGTGGGGGAGAAGGAGGAGGCTGAGTGGAAGAGGGCTCAACTCCTTGAACTATGTCACTGAGCATCATCATAATGACTACTCTCAGATCCTCCAGAGAAGCAATATCGGAGGGCTCCTCATAGCCTATCTCCTCTTTGAGCTTCTGCTCTTCCTCAAGTAGAGTGGGCAGAGACCTGATTCTGATAGTCTCTTGTAGCAAATCCCACTCCAAGAATCTGATGCACATCTGAACACGAGCGCGGATTGCTATGTCTACGAGATCATGATGAGAGCTAATTTCCGAAATCTCAGCTGTGACTTCATCAGTCGCCTTCAATCGTGCATTGAGCACAGAGATTGGAATGGAGGAAACCTCAGTAGTTTAAGCTTGAGCAGTAATTTCCTACTGAGTTTCCTCTGAGAGAACAATCTTCACCTTCTCTCTCAGGGTCACATCATGTTGTCCTGACCCTGAAGTAGGTGAGGAAGGTAGGACGACAGAAGTAGGCTTCTTCAGTGTCTTCGGTCTCTTCGCCTGAGTGGGAAGGGGATCCTGAGAGATCTCCAAAGGACGTTTAGCTTGAGGTCCCTTCCCGATGGACTTCTCGGCTGATGCTGAGGTTACGAACTTCATCAGCTTTGAGTCGAAGTAGAAGGCATTAGTGAGAGAAACCTTGTTTGGGAGGTCATCTTCGATCATAATAGACACCTTTGTACTATACAATAGCTTTCCCTTAGGAATGAGTTTCATCCCTTCTTCAACGTCGATGAACTTTTGCGACTGAGCCTTGAACTCGGCTATGAAGAATGCGTTCCAGTTGATGGGCGTTGCATCGACTATGGCCATCATTATCTGGATGCGGATGAGGGACACTTGGTCGTATGATCCTGCAGAGCTAGTAAGGATGTGGTTGACCACGTACGCAACTCCCTGTATTCAGGCAGCAGCTGATTCTTGGGAAACGCTGCCTTGAATACGCAGTCCTTCTGATCGCTGAACTTGCAGAGGTACTTATCAATCTCGAACTCATTGTACCCTACGATTGGTGCCCCTTCGTCTTCCAGACCGAAGCTGACACGGAGACGCCTGGAGATGTCTATCTGCGAGGCCATGTCCTCCCACTGATTGGGATGGACCTCACGCTTCGCAATGACATTGGAGATGTCATTCGAATCATCTTCATAGCGGAAGTTCAGGAAGAACTCCGCTACCTGACGCGGAAGGAGGTGACGTGGAGAAGGGGAGAGAATCGGCAGAAGGCTCGAGCTCACGAGAGCATCGATGACCGGTGTTGGGTGATGATTCAGTCCTCAGCACGGTTTTACATAGTGGGAAATGATTCTATCTTCCGTACTGAAATGCACTCAGTGGGCTTATACCCTGAGTGATCCCATGAAGATTTGAAGATCCCAAAACCCTATCTGATTGGTGAACCATTCCTTTGTAATTGTTTTTGTCTCTGAGGATTCAGACTCAGTAGACACTCTGCACTGGTTCAGGCGGTCAGTAGATTATCAGCCTCAGCACCGGATGTAGAAGACTCAGTATGTACTGGACTCAGCAGGAGCAGTATACTGAAAGACTCAGTTGAACTGAACTCAGCAGGAGTAGTTCACTGAACTAAGAGCTGACCTTCGGAGAGTAAATTCGGTACTCTCTACGGGATCTCGACTCGATAAACGGCAGCAGGCTTCTTAACCGTCGAGATCTTTTGAACAACAATTAGCATAGTCAAATACGAGGAAGAGAGAAGTTAGCTTCATTATGCCTCGAAGTCTGTTCTGTCTTAACTACTCTGCAAAACCTCGGCAAATGACAAGCCAACACCTGTCCTTACCTGCTAAAGCTGCAAGTCAACAACTTTCCGGAAAAGGAGGGAAAGGACACTGTCACCTTTTTTCAAAAGAGCCGTTAGCTACCAAAAGAGTGAGATAAAGGGATCATCGTCTCCAACGGATCTTTCCTAATCTCTTCTCTATAAATAGAGGGATGATTTAAGTTTTTTATGCACGCAGAGAGCCAAAAAGCAACGAACGAGCCAACACACTCTCGAGCAAGAAAACGGAAAAACGAGCAAAAATAGAATATCGCATAAGTCTTCCGCAAGAACTTAAAGAACATTCTCCAGCGAAAGACTACCTTCTAGCTCTTAGGGAACCAAGCTAAACAGATATAAAAGCCTCTAGTATCCAAATCGATGATACACGAACTCAAAGCTACAACTCAGTTGTTCGTCGATCTAGAAGCCACTTTCTCGTTCCCTATCCCTCTAACCCTAAGCTCAACTGAATTTATCCATAGCTTAGACGAAGGGGTTCACCTTTGAACCTTATCCTTATTGTAAAAGGACCCCTTCATAGTTGGAGAAGTTTTTCAAACACTTTAGTTTGATACCCGTTGTAAACTGAGACTTGCTCAGTATAAATTCCAAGACGTGGCTTTGTCCCCGTGTACAAGCCGACCGAGACTAACTCGGGATAATAAATAGCCTCCCGACCTTTCGGGACAGGTGGACGTAGGATCCCGTGCATCCGAACCACTTTAAAAATCTCTCGTGTCTCTTATTTACTGTTGCATTGATTTTAACTGTTCATACTGAATATCATATCTTTAAAATCATTCAACTAAGTTTCAGCATACTTATCTGATTCACTCTTCTGAACTGAAACTGTTTTTAAGAAAACACTTTTTCCACTCAACTGATTTGGGCCCACATTTCCGCACCACTGAACTCCATCTGAAGATACTGAATTCTGACTTAGTCAGCTAGCAGATCTCAAAAGAGTCAGTACCTCTTTGCCTTAACACGATTCAGAACAGCTATTTGGTCTGCTGAACTCTTTCAGTACGGCACACTCCTGAACGGGACTGTTCGTGTTACAAGTTGAGAAATAGGTTTTAGGTGTATTCACCCCCCCCTCTACACCTAAACGTGCTCTCGGGATCAACAACCGGCGTCATGCACTCCACCTCGCAGGTTCTGATAGACAGAACGGGCTCAAATAATACCCACTTCCCAGAGAGAATATCCTCTATGTCCTTAGGGATGGTAACGTCTGTGATCGGTAAGAGAAGTGCCATTGTATAACTGAAATCTGCAAAAATAAGCATTAGCACTCAAAAATAGAGTGAGTTAGTGGCAGACTTAGCTTGAAGAAACTCTTACTGTAGATATAGTGCAGAAAATGCAGTAGATGTCTGATGTAAAGTAGAGAGAAAATGCAGTGAGCGGCTCAGATTGAATGTTATAATAGGTTATGATTACTGTGCCGCCTATAATCTCACCTACTTATCTCTATCGCCTAAGTGGTGAGGTGAAATACGTGCATTTAATGCGCCGCAGTCAGTTTTACGGAATGTCGTGAGTTAATGAAAATGACATACTTAATGCAATATGATGAACATTAAAGGCGGAAAATAAATGCTATGACATACTGAATCACCAAAAGGTGAATTTAATACTCATAACCTGTCAGCTGAACATCATAGTCAGCTGATACCACGTTGTCAAGTCGAGTATTCAAATGCATCGAATGTAAGTTCCCCCTTACTCAGTACTTCCCGGATCATTTACTGAATCATATCAGTAGGATCCAAAAGACCTAATTCTACTGAGAGATCGTTGAATCTGGTCTCAACTAGAGGATTGGTCAGGATATCAGCTCTTTGCTTATCAGTGTGGATGTTTTCCATTTTGATATCGTTTTTCTCGACATGATGAAGTGATGACGAAGTCCATGTGCTTGCACCTTGTATGTAAAACTGGATTCTGAGTGATTGCAATAGCACTAGTAATATCGCAGTAGACTGGCACTTCATCTTGATGGATGTCGTAGTCTCTCAGTTGTTGTCAAAGCCATAGTATCTGTGCGCAACAGCTTCCGACAGCCATATATTCAGCTTCAGTAGTGGACGTTGCTACTGAATGTTGTTTCTTTGAAAACCACGATATAAGCTTGCTACCGAGGTACTGACAAGTTCATGAGGTTGATTTTTTGTCGATTCGGCAACCTGCATAGTCAGCATCAGAATAACCAGTTAGTTCAAGGTTATCATCAACTTGGATACCATAATCCAACATCAGGTGTTTCCTTCAAGTAACGAAGAACTCTCTTCACAGAATTAATATGACTCTTCTTGGGATTCGCCTGAAATCAAGCGCATACACCCACAGCATAAGTTATATCAGGTCTGCTCGCTGTAAGATATAATAAAGAACCAATAATAGCACGATAGTCAGTTAAGTTAACAGATATTCCCTCTTTGTTAAGATCAATCTTGAGATTGGCGTTCATGGGTATCTTTACTAACTTGCTGGATTCGCAGCCGAACTTCTTGATGAGATCTCTTGTATATTTCGCTTTATTAATGAATATTCCCTTCTTTGATTGTTTGACTTGAAGTCCAAGAAAATAATTCATCTCTCCCATCATCGACATTTCAAAAAAAAAATTTCATCATCTGCTCGAATTTCTAACACATAGTCAGGTCTCTTGATCCAAAGATGATGTTGTCCATGTAGATCTGCACCAGTAAGATGTCTTCGCCTGACTTGATACGGAATAGGGTGCGATCCACTATTCCTTTCTGAAAACCTTTCTAAAGTAGAAAGTCTGAGAGGGTATTGTACCAAGCCCTGGGTGCTTGTTTTAACCTGTACAAAGCTTTCTTAAGTCTGTAAACCTGATGCCCCAGCTGAAAGTCGGGCGGTTGGTCAATGTACACTTCTTCCTTCAGTACGCCGTTCAGGAAAGCTGACTTCACATCCATCTGATAGAATGTGAACTGCTGATGTGTTGCATAAGCTAGGAATATGCAAATAGCTTCCAATCTTGCGACTAGGGCGAATGTTTCATCAAAATCTATTCCCTCTGATTGACAATATCCTTTGGCAACAAGTCGAGCTTTATTCCTGACGATGACGTTGTTTTCATCGCGCTTGTTCTTGAAGACCCACTTCGTTCTTATCACGTGTTGGTGTCTAAGTCTATCAACAAGCTCCCATACGTCGTTTCACGTAAATTGATTCACCTCTTCTTGCATGGCGGTGATCCAGTCAGTATCATTCAGCGCATCCTCTATTGTCTGAGGTTCTTCAGTCGACAAGAAGTATAGGTACAAGGCACTTTCTCCTTGACCGAATTTGGATCGTGTCTTGACGCTAGCTGAAGGATCTCCAATTATAAGATCTGAAGAGTGAGCATCGAACCACGAGCGACGATGGCTTGTTACTTCATCTGGAATTATTTCAACAGAAACAGTAGGAGTATTAGGAATTTCAGTAGTACTGTTCTGTGTCTGAAGTAATTCAGTAACAAGGGTTGGGTCTACTGAGTCACCAGGTTCGGGGGCATTCAGCTCAGGAACATTAGTACTTCCCCTGAGTTGTTATTCTCAGTAGAGGTCTCAGTTACCATATCGGTTTCCTCATCGACCAAAATTACTTGGGATTGATTCTGTTTGTTAGAATCAATCTCCTCAGCTACATTGCTTGTTGTTGGGTGCTGAAGATCATCATCTGAGTCATTATCCCAACAATGCTAGATCTTTTCAGTGTTGTCTTTTAGGTTTAGATCCTGTAGCTTGCTCCTGACCTCTTCAGCTTATGGCTGAGAGTTTGACTTCCTAAACTCAGAAATAAACTCATCAAATACAACAGGGGGGCTTTCTTCCACGCAAAGGGTCTAGTAGTTAAAGACCCTGAAAGCTTTGCTGACCCTGGAGTATCCTAAGAAAACTCATTGGTCTGACTTACTTTCAAAAACATTTAACTGGTCTTGTCCATTATTGTGGATAAAGCACGAACAACCAAAGATATGAAAATGCGAAATAGAAGGAATTCTCCCTTTCCATAGCTCATAAGGCGTCTTCATGTGCATCTGAGTCAGTAGAGACCGTTTCAGAGTGTAGCAGGCAGTATCACTAGCTTCTGCCTAGAACTTCAATGGAAGACCTGAGTCTGCGAGTAGCGTCCTTGCTGCTTCTTTAAGTGTTCTGTTCTTTCTTTCTTTCAGCAAATCCGTTCTGCTGAGGCGTACGTGCCGCTGAGGTTTCATGTTCAATATCTTCAACCTCACAGAAGTCTCTTACCATTGAGATCAGAAACTCAGTTCCACGATTTGAGCGTATCCTTTGAATCTTGATATCTTTCTCGACGCTCAGCCGCTTTAGTAGTTTCGGCAGCTCAATTTTGACGTCAGATTTGTTGGTGATGAATATCACCCAAGTATATCTTGAATAGTCATCAATGACTACAAGAACATATTTCCTTCCTATGATCGTCACTGGATTGACTGGCCCAAATAAATCCATGTGCAGCAGCTGAAGGATTTCATTAGTGGAAGGTGACGGAATGGGCGGGTTGCTTGACTTTCTTTGCTTCCCCTTCAAACATGCTTCACAATTTTTATGTCTCTTGAATACCTCGTTGGGCAGTCCTTTGACTTTAGCATCACGAGCTAGCTTGTTCATTGTTTTGAAGTTCAGATGACTCAGTCGTCTATGCCACAACCAAGCTCTTGTGTCGTGTGACCTCGTGTTGGGTTAAGAGTCAGTAGATGGTACTCAGTTGTCTAGTGGTTAAAAGAATATTAGGGGAAATCATAGGAGTACTATGGAATTGAAGATCCCAAAACCCAGCTGATATCAGTAGTATAGTGTGTCGATAGGATTAGATGATGTATAGGTTAGACTTATTTTGTTTTGATTATCTTTTTGTCTAACTCCTGTACGGGGTAAACTGTTGGACTGATCTTCTGACGAAGTTACTCTCCAGAACCCCACGTCATCAATGTAAGAGCTTGCACTCTTCAGCCAAAGTGATCTTCTCACTCGTAGGAGATAGACCCACCGTGGATAAGATATCAGCAGAAGAACATAATGCAAAGCTCAGTACCTTCGCAGTCATCAGCTGACCCACCAGAGCCGTATCAACTTGTCAGCGGACTCAGCCGAAGAAGACATAGACTATCTTGAGTCTATTGTATCCGACAGAAAGCGACCCAGTTGTAAACATCTTTTCGAAGTTCAGCAGAAGATCATACGAGGATGTGGAATAGTCAACTCTATCTCTGACACATTCTCACCTACCACAAACCTCGACCAATGAGACGCCGACAACGCTTTGACCTGCTCTGACCAACTAAAGCTGCTCTCATGTACAGTATTAACTGCCCTGCTGCAACAATTCGAATTTATGGCCATTTTCTTTGGAAGCTTGTGACACGTGGCATCGTCTTCTCCAACGGACATATGCCTGCTCACAACTATAAATAGAGAAGAAATTCGAGCTCCACGCACGGGACTCATAAGGGAAAAAGCTCAAGCTCAAGAACACTCTAGCGAACTCAACAGATTATACAGAGAAGAACTTGCTTTCATAGAATATTTGTAGTTCTTCTCTCTAGAGTATTTAGATCCCTTTCTTCTCTAGACTAAGCTCATTACCAGATTTATAGCTTAGATTTCGAAGGAGTTCACTTTTAGTGGATTGTTCTTATTGTAAGAACTCCTTCTTAGTTGGAGATTATCCCCTCCCTTTCGAACTTAAGTTTGAATTGTAAAGTCGCTAAGGACTATAACTTAGAAGGATCTGTCCAGTGCACACATACCTTGCTGAGACTTGCTCAGAATAATCAACAAGTTCTCCATCCTAGTCAGGACCGTGGACGTAGGATCTTGCGTATCCGAACCACGTTATATCGCTTGTGTTATTTACTATTTTATTGCATATCATACAAACCGCTCAAAATCATATGTTTGCATAAAACGTATTTTAAAAGCGCACAGCCAAAAGAATTTATCTTGCGAAAACACATTTTCAAACTGAGACGAATTTTCGGGCCCCACACTTATCCGCACAACGTCTCCGATTGAGTTTCAACGACTGACTTAGGTCAGTAGGAGAGCTCAGTAGCTGACACACTCTGACCCGTGATCGAAGGTTACTATCTGGCACTGTTCATCAGTTGCACCAAACAGCTCAGCTGTCCTTCGGTTTGAGAAAAGAAACTGTGATCAGGTGTATTCACCCCCCCCTCTACACCTGACTATCATCTCCGGACCAACAATTGGTATCAGAGCCTCGGTGTTCTTCTGATCGCCGGTTCTGTACTACTGGTCCTCTCGAACAGATCCTTGAAAACATTTTCACTGCACAAGCATCTCTTCATTCATCCTTATACTCGTTCGCATAATGTCTGACATGTCAGGTATTCGGATGGTACCAATGTTCTCAGTGGAGAATTATACGGTATGGCGCGTGAGAATGGAGGCACACCTCACATCGCTGCACGACAGCATGACGGACGTCCTTGAGACAGGACCCATCATTGCCATGATTGACAGCGTTCAGTTCGCTGCTGTGGGAGATGTAGGAGCAGAGACTGGTGCTAAGATCCCTAAAGAAAAATCAGCCTTCACGCATGAAGAGAAAAAGCTGCACAATCTCGACCGAGTTGCGCGAAATGCTATACTGACAACGCTCAGTGACTCTCATCTCGGGAGAGTGCAAGACTGCAAAATGGCTAAAGAGCTTTGGGATGCCCTGGCTGTACTGAGCCAAGGAACCCCGCAGATCAAAGAGAACAAGCTCGAATTAGAGCTTCAAAAATTCGATGCCTTTGCAATGGAGCCCAGTGAGACCATTGACGAGCTTAGTGTCAGATTTACAAATCAAGTTAACGTCATCAATGGGCTGGGGAAGATGTTCACCAACAAGGAGATGAACACCAAGATCCTGAGAGCGCTACCTCGACAGAAGTGGCTTCCTTTTGCTACTTATTTACGTCGCTCTGATCTTAATGCTCTAACTTCTGATGTTATATTTTCATAACTAAAAACGGAGGAATTTGAGCATAGTCTACCCCAAAGGTGTTCCAGTGCTCCAGCTGACACACAGATCGACCATGCCTTCAGGGCAACAGTCAGGAAGACTGGACCCAAACCAGTTTCCTCAAGCAAGGCAGTGGCCACAATCGAAGCAAAGTCTTCCGAGACTTTAGGCACTGACCAGCTAGCTTTGATGGCTCTCAAATATCAGAGAGAAAAAGAGAGAGTCAGAAAGCTGAGGAAATACCACCGAGATTCTCCCTCAGGTAAGAAAAAATATCCAAAAAGGGAAGAATCTAAACCTTCTACTGAATGCAGGAATGCAGAGCCGCTGCTAGTCTATCCAAAGACTCAACCGGAAAAAGCAGCAGAACATCCACCTGCTAACACTGTAAGAAGGAGGGACACTACCAGTATGAGTGTCCCGAACTCTCAGCTGCTCAACGAGCAGAACGGCAGGCCAAATGAGAAAAATTTGCCCAAAGAAGGCAGGCCTACATAGCCGGAGAGATATCCGACAACTCACTTAAGGAGGATACATTCATGTATTCCTCTGAGGACGAAGCTGCATTTGTAGCAGTTGAGGTCGAAGAAACGGTTCCTGAAGGAACAGCTGAATATTGTCTGATGGCCGGAGAAGAGGCTGAGGTAAATTCCAAACTTAATACAACCTCTTCTTCACACAGCACACACGACATGTGCTCGGTCACAGATGATCCTCTGGACGTAGTACAAGCCTACGACGATCTGCTAGAGGAGCAGATTCAGCTGAGCAGAGAGTTCAGCAAAACGATTCAGGAACTTGAACAGGTAAAGGCTGAGAATCAGAGACTTTCTTCTGATTGTCAGGTCTCTACTGAGTCAGAGAATCTAGTTGGGAGACTCAAGGAAGAGATTGAATCTCTTATGACTAAGTCTCAGCTTCAAGAGACTCAGATCTCAGTTCTGACTAAGGACAATTCTGAGAAAGAGACTGAAATAGCCCAACTCAGTCAGAAGCTCACAGACGTGCGAAAAGATTATGACTCACTCAGAAGGAGTGACGAGGTGTGGCGAGGACTGATGACTGAACAGTACCTAAGAGCTAAGGAGAAGCTGGAAAGTATGCTTAGAGCGCAACGGCCAACAGTCCTGAAAGAAGGTCTTGGCTATACTCACGAAGCTTCTACCTCAAAAAGCTCAGAAGCGCTGGCTGATAGGTTCGTCAGAGGAAAGGTGCAAACTGCTGACACCACACCTCAGGCGAAGAATAAGCAGAAAATCGTTGCACCTCAGCCGAGCAGCAAAAAGCAACTGACCTCCAGCCCCAGGACATCGCGATCAAACTCAAGGGGAACCAAGATGGTCAGATAGGCAGAATAGTACAGAGAACCACTGTACGAGCACCCGGCTCAGTACGGTTCGTACTACTATGAGCCCAGGGTCAAGAGGAGCACGAAAACTCAGAAGAAGAAAGCTCCTGAACCCAAAATCATCAGAAAGTCAGTATCTCCGAGCCCTGTGGAGAAGAAAACTGACAAGGTTCAGAAGAAGAAGTCTCAGACTTCTAAGGTTCCTAGGCAGATTTGGGTTCCGAAATCACCCACTAGCATGTAAGGACCCAACTGAACCAAAGGGTACCTAAAAATGTTTCAGTTTTGCAGAGACATATGACATACCAGAAGAGCCTGCTGACCAACTACATACAAGAAGATGGTCCCAGAATTGAGTTCGGTGACAACTCAAAAGGCTACACAAGGGGATATGGAACGCTGAACATTGGGACTGCTTCAGTTCCAAGAGTAACATATGTTGAAGGACTTCAACATAATCTCCTTTCTGTCAGTCAATTCTATGACAATCTTAATAGAGTAATCTTTGACACTGGTTTCTGTGATATTGTTGATAAATCTATAGGGAAAACAGTGTTATCAGGTTCGCTGAGGAAGAATATATACGTTGCAAACTGGAATACCACAGAACCTGAGACTTGCTTGCTCGCACAGACGAAATCTAGTGACAAGTCAGGATGGCTATGGCACAAGAGACTGACCACCTGAACTTCAAGACTATGAACAAGCTCGCCAAGAACTCTAAAGTCAGAGGACTGCCCAACGAATCGTTCATCAAAGACAGAAATTATGAAGCATGCTTGAAGGGAAAGCAGACAAAGAAAAGCAATCCACCTATTCCTTCACCTTCCACTGATGGAATCCTTCAGCTGCTAGCTCCACATGGACTTATTCGGGCCAGTCTCCCCAGTGACTATAAGAGGCAAGAAGTATGCCCTCGTCGTTATGGACGACTACTCGAGATATACTTGGGTCATCTTCATCGCCAACAAATCTGATGTTCAAACTGAGCTACCCAATCTACTGAAGAAACTCAGTGTGGAAAAGGACATCAAGATTCAAAGAATTCACTCAGACAGAGGAACAGAATTTCTCAACTCAGTAGTTAAGGAGTACTGCGATAAAGAGGGAATTCAGCACGAGACATCAGCTGCTCGCACCCCTCAGCAGAACAGACTTGCTGAACGCAAAAACAGAACACTCAAAGAAGCAGCAAGAACGCTCCTAGCAGACTCTGGACTACCCTCAAAGTTCTGGGCTGATGCTACTGACACCGCCTGCTATACTCAGAATCACTCACTACTTACAAAGCAACACATGAAGATACCATACGAATTATGGAAAGGGAGAATTCCTTCTATTTCTCATGTTCATATTTTTGGCTGTCCTTGCTTTATTCACAATAATGGGAAAGATCAGCTGAAGGTCTTTGATAGCAAATCTGATCAAGGAGTATTCTTAGGATACTCTCGAGTCAGTAAAGCCTTTAGAGTCTTTAACTATCGAACCCTTTGCGTGGAGGAAAGCCCTCATGTTGTTTTTGATGAGTTTGTTACTGAGAACAGGAAAAATACAAAGACAAACACTGAAGATGTCAGCAACAAGCTACAGGATCTCGGACTGACTGATAAAGCTGAAAAGATCCAGCATTGTTGGGATGATGAGTCAGACGATGAGGAGATTCAGACTCAGCCAACAAGCGATGTAGCTGACCTAGTTGATTCTCCTGAACAGAATCAACAACAGGTAACAACGGTCGATGAGGAAGCCCTGTGTAATCGAGACCTCTACTGAGAATATAAACTCAGGGGGAACGATTAATGTTCCTGAGCTAAATGCCCCTGAACCTGGAAACTCAGTAGATCCTAACCTTCTTACTGAACTACTGCAATCTCAGAACAGTACTACTGAAATGCCTAACACACCTACTGACTATGCAGAAGTAGTATCAGAAGAAGAAGCCAGACTCAGACGTTCATGGCTTGACGCTCATTCTTCAGATCTCATCATTGGAGATCCATCAGCAACGATAAGAACAAGATCTAAATTAAGTCAAGGAGAAAGCTCACTCTATTCTTGTTTCTTGTCTACAGAAGAACCTCAGTCGATAGAGGACACACTAAATGATGCTGACTGGATCATTGCCATGCAATAAGAGCTGAACCAGTTCGTTAGAAATGAAGTTTGGGAGCTTGTGGACAGACCTAGACATTAGCATGTGATCAGTACTAAGTGGGTCTTCAAAAATAAGCGTGATGAAAACAACGTCATCGTCAGAAACAAAGCTCTACTAGTTGCCAAGGGATACAGTCAAGTAGAAGGAATCGACTTTGATGAAACTTTCGCTCCAGTCGCAAGATTGGAAGCCATTCGTCTTTTCCTAGCCTATGCAACGCATCAAGGATTCAAAGTATATCAGATGGATGTGAAGTCAACTTTTCTGAACGGCGTACTGAAGGAAGAAGTCTACGTGGAACAACCGCCCGGCTTTCAGCAGGGACATCAGGTGTACAGACTTCGGAAAGCTCTATATGGGTTAAAACAAGCACCCAGGGCTTGGTACGATACCCTATCAGACTTTCTACTTCATAAAGGTTTTCAGAAGGGGACAGTAGATCGCACCCTAATCAATATAAAGTCAGGAGATGACATCCTACTGGTGCAAATCTACGTGGACGACATCATTTTCGGCTGCAAAAACGAGACCATATGCCAGTAGTTCGAGAAACGAGATGACATCCTACTGGTGCACCTGACTATCGTCTCTGAACCAACACCTCGTGTGTGCTAGCAGGCAAGCTTCAGGTTCGGCGGTATTCCATTCAGTATAATATATGTTTCTTCGCCGCGACCCTGATAACACAGTTTTTCCACTAAATTTATTAAGAACATCACAAAACTCTGCGTCAAAAGTCACTTTATCGGAGTTATCACAGAATTGACTGACAAAAAGGAGATTATGTTGAAGTCCTTCAACATAAGATACCCTAGGAACTATTTCAGTTCCTATTTTCAATGTGCCGTATCCCCTTGTGTAGCCTTTGGAGTTGTCACCGAACTCAATTCTGGCTCCATCTTGCTGAACATAGTCGGTCAGTAGGCTCTTCTTATATGTCATGTGTCTTGAGCATCCATTGTCAATAATCCAAGGGTCCTGTAGCACCTGCAAAACAAAAATAGATTCAGGTACCCTTTGGGTTCAGCTTTGGTCCTTAATGGTTAGATTTTAGGATCCAAACTTGTCTGACAGCCCTGGTGGCTTAAGACTTCACATTTCCCTTATTGTTAGTAGTCTGCTCCACTGAACTTGGAGTAGCTAACTTCTTAGACTTTTGTGGTTTAGCTTTCTTCTTCTTCTGAACCTTACAGCTTTTGACTCTTGGCTCATAGTAGTACGATCCGTACAGAGCTTGATGAGTCAGTAGTTGGTGGTCATACTGTTCAGCCCATCTGACCTTCTTGGTTCCCCCTTAGTTTGCTCTTAGTGTCTTGGGGCTAGAACCATGGATCACTTTTCTGTTGCTAGACTGAGGTGCTTGAATCTTCTGCTTATTATTTGTCTGAGGGGATGTAAATTCTGCATGTTGAGTTATCCCCTGGACAAACCTATCAGTCAGTTTGTTGGAGCTCTTCTGTCCTGAAGTGGAGGCTTCACATGTGTAACCAAGTCCTTCTTTGGTGGCATGTGATCTTTGTGCACGTAGTAGCTGCTCCAACTTCTCCTTTGCTCCGATGTATTACTCTATCATCAAGGTTCTCCACACCTCATCACTCTTCCTTAGAGCTTCATATTCAGATTTTTAATGTGCAAGAGTTTCCTTGAGATTAGCAATTTTAGTCGCTTTCTCAGAGATGTCTTTGGTCAGCACTGAGATATGTGCTTCTTGGTCATGAGACTTAGTCATCAGAGAGTTAATCTCTTCCTTCAGTCTTAGAACAAGTCCTTCAGACTCAGTAGAGTGCTGACTTCTCCTTGAAAGTCTCTGATTCTCTACTTTCAGGATATCCATCTCCTGAATCGTTTTGCTTAACTGGTGGCTCATCTGAATTTGCTCTTCAGGCAAATCTTCGTATGCAAGAACCACATCCAGGGGTTCTCCTCCAACAGATCTTTTGTCGTGTGTGCCAGGTGAAGAGGGGCATATAGTGGGTTCAGAATTTACCTCAGCCTCTTCTCTGGCCATTAGACACGGTTCAGCATCTTCAATCTCGATTGCCATGAATGCAGCATCGTCGTCAGACGATTCCATGAATAGTTCTTCATCCCTTGAGCAATTGGACAACTCTCCAGATATGTAGGCTTGCCTCTTCTTCACGAACTTGTTGCATCTGACTTGCCTTTCAGCTCTTTTAGCTGCTGAGAGTTCATGACATTCGTATTGATAGTGTCCTGGCTTCTTGCAGTTGTAGCATACTGAGGTTCTGCCATCCCTTCTGGATGTTTCTTTTTGTTCCACAGGGGCAGCTTCAGTACTCCTGCAATCAGGTAGAGATTTAGATTCACTATTCGTGCGATGATTATCTCTCTTACCTTGATATTTTTGGGAATCCTTTTTCATCTTCCATCTGAACATTTCCTTCTCCTTCTGGTATTTCACCGCGAGGAGAGCATACTTCTCAGCCAAGTTGTCAGCATTAGGTATGGTCACTAAACTTCCAGCTGACTGGCTTGTTGCTGAGGGACTTGCTCCGGGAGTGCTAGCTGAAGCCTTGTAAGCATGATCCATTGGCAATTCAGCTTCAGCACCGAGGGTGTGTGGGAGGTTGAATTCGAACTCCTCAGCTTTAAGCTCTGAAAATATATAATCAGGAGTAACAAAATTCAAGTCAGTACTCCTCATACACATAGCAAAAGAATACCACTTGGGCTTGCTGAGAGCCCATAGAATTTTGGTGTTGGTCTCCTTGTTGCTGAACGTCTTCCCCAGTTCGTTGATGATGTTAATCTGATTTGTAAATCGAGCGTTGAAATCATCTATGGACTCCCCAGGAAGCATAGCGAATGCCTCGAGTTTCTACAGCTCTAACTCCAGTTTATTCTCTTTGATATGTGGAGTTCCTTGGCTCAGCACCGCGAGAGCATCCCATAGCTCCTTTGCTGTCTTGCAGTCATATACCCTTCCGAGATAAGAGTCACTAAGTGTCATCAGTATAGCATTGCGAGCAACTTGGTCGAGGTTGTGCAGTTTCTTCTCTTCAGGAGTGAAGAGGCTTTTGTCCTTCGCGACTTTGGGTTCGGTTCTGGCACCTCCTGCTCCGTCCACTACAAGTTCGACTGAGTCGACCATCGGAACAATGGGGCCTTTCTCCAGAACATCAGTCATGCTATCGTGTAGCGAAGTTAGATGTGCCTCCATCCTTACGCGCCATACCGCATAATTTTTTGTTGAGAACATTAGCACGGTCCTAATCCCTGAAATTTCAGCCATTGAAAGAAGTAGGATATAGGATGCAATGAACTGGGATCTTTGTTCGAGATAGACCAGTTTCAGAGAACAATGATCAGTTAAGAACACTGAGCTCTAATACCAAATGTTGGTCCTAAGACGTGGTTCAGGTGTAGAGGGGGGGTGAATACACCTGAATACAAATTTCGTTCTCAAACGCGAAGTCAGCTCTAACTGAGTTTGCTACTGACTGAGTCAGACAGCCAAATATACTTCAGATCGCGTGGGCAAGAGAAACTTCTATTGAGTTTAGCCCAACTGAGTTTAGTCAGTCGAACAATCGTTCAGTATCAGAGTGTGTGCGGAAATGTAGGCCCTATCAAACGTCTCAGTTAAAAAACACCGGTTTCATGCTGAGTTTTATGAAGTACAGTTTTGAATGCAGTATGAACAGTTAGAGAAAACAGTAAATCAATACAACAATTTTTAAAGTGGTTCAGACACACTGGGACCTACGTCCACTGTCCTGACCAAAGCAGGATACTTGTTATATTTATACTGAGCAAGTCTCAGTTGGTCTGTTCATTGGACAGACACAAAACTTGAAGCTTATACTGAGCAAGTTCTTAGTGATCTATGCGCTGGACAGATTCTCTACTTATAGTCGTAGTGACTTTTACAAGGGTTTCAAAATTTAAGAGTTTGAGTCTTCTCCAACTAAGAGGAAGTTCTTACAAATAAGAACAGTTTCACAAGGATGTGAACTTCCTAGAGGTTTCTAAGCTAAAAATATTACAATGAAGCTTGCTTAGATAAGAGAAAGGGAACATATATAACTCTAAGTGATGAACTAAAAGGGTTCTTAAATGGACGCTAGTTCTACACTAGATTCTTCGTTGAAAGTGTTAAGAGTTTGTGCGTAGAAAGCTTGGGTTCCCGGTGTTGTCTCTGCATGAAGACTTCTCTTATTTATAATCATCGATGGTGAATAGATCCGTTGGAGGGAGGTCTAGACACGTGTCGAAATGACAAGGAAAACGACTCCTTTATTTTGAACGTTGGTGTGTAGGTGCACTGTAGAGATTCTCCTTTTTTCAGTCTGGGAGCAGCTTTTGTCAAAAAAGATAGGTCGTTGTCGGCTTCTTATTGGTCGAGGTAGATTGGTAGTTGAGACTTGTCAAACATCAAGGTTGACTTCCTCTGAATCCTCGGACCTTCAATTGAAGTGACTTTCCTACTGACGTTCTTCTAAGCATTTAGTGCATGAGCACGAATTCCTGTGCAGATTCAGTTGGTGGTAGGCTGACCAACTGACTTCTTCGATCCTGAGTTCATCGGCAGAGTGCTAGATCTTCTACTGAGTCCTGCAGCTACTGAACTCTAGCCTACTAAGTTCTAACAACTGAACTCTACTAAGCTATTACAAATATGAAGGTACAATATTCAGCTAGGGTTTTGGGATCTATCAAATCTATCAATCATCTACTGAATCCTTATCCCAACACACACACACTTATTACTTATCTGTGTTTGTTCCTCGAGCTTAGCTGAGTCTAGATTTGATATCTTCTTGAGTATAGATGGATATAACTTATAGGGGGAAGGATTTTTTTCCAGCTGTATAGTGTTGATTTGTAGAAGTTTGATGTAAAAGGTTTTGACAACATCAAATAGGGGGAAATTGTGGGGATGAGATTCAGTATGATAAAATTTGAAGATCCCAAAACCCTAGCAGAATGATGAACCTTGTATTATGTAATAGCTTAGATGAGTTCAGCATGTTAGGAACTCAGTAGGCTAGCTAGAGTTCAGTAGCTGATAGGGTTCAGTAGATCATCTGATGTTTAGCCGAAGAACTCAGCATCAAGAATTGAGTTGGGATTTCTACAACCCACTGAATCTGCACAGGAATTCAAGATACGAGCTGATATCTCAAGAGAATGGAAGCACGAGACTATTCAGTAAAAGGTCCGAGGAATCAGAAGAAGTCAACTCAGCATGATATCGGAGTTTTAACAACCCTCTCCTACCCTCTAATCTCGACCAATGAGAAACTGCCAGCACTATACCCACTCTAACGTAAAGCTTTTCCATACTGAAAAGGAAGAAATCTCTACAGTATCATTCAAAATGAATACGGTTGTTTTCCTTGTCATTTTCGACACGTGCCTAGACTCCCTCCAATGGATCTATTCATACGTCGAGGCTATAAATAGAGAAGAGTCTTCATGCAGAGAAGACATGACACATCAACAGGAACACAAGCATTAAAGCGATGAAACACTATAGCAAACTCATAGTCTATTCCAACGAAGAACTTGCATTCAGAGAGAATCCTTCTAGTTCTTCACTCTAGAGTTTAATTTGTTCCCTTTCTCTATTCTAAGCAAGCTCATTGTAAAATCATTAGCTTAGAAAACTCGACAGAGTTCAGCTTTCTAAACTATTCTTATTGTAAGAACTCCTTCATAGTTGGAGAAACCTAACCTTCATGGTTGAAACTGTAAAGTTACTACGACTATAAGTAGATATCTGTCCAGCGTACAGATTAACTGAGACTTACTTAATATAAGCAAACAAGAACGCATTTGTCCAGTGCATAGATCAATTGAGACTTGCTCAGTATAATTAATACAAGAACTCCTGCTTTGTTCAGGATAGTGGACGTAGGATCCTGTGTATTCGAACCACTTTAAAAAATTTGTGTCGATTTTAACTGTTGCATTCTTCACTGTTCATATTACATAAAACTGACTTTTAAACAATCAACTTAAAACGGGTTTTTCAAACTGAGACGAACATATTTTTGGGCCTACACTTCCGTACACAATATCCAATACTGAACTACTATTCACTGACTGAAGTCACTAAATAGGACTCAGTAGAAGGTTATATCTGACCACGCGATCTAGAAAGTTTATTTGGTCAACTAACTAGTTCAGTAGCAACATTTAGCTTTGCTGACTTTCGCGTTTGAGTTTGAGATTTGCATTCAGGTGTATTCACCCCCCCTCCCCCCTCTACACTTGAAAACTCGTCTCTGGACCATCTATCCCCTCTAAATTCCACAGTTCCTCTTCTTCAAAAGTGGAAGGGTGTATCTGTAAGTAGTGGTACAATTCTGCAGAAGAGATCTGATTGCACTTATGTCTTCCTTTAGCTGCTTGGAGTTTCGCCCTTCTCCCTAGATGTTTGACTGAAAAGTCATATCATCATGGTCCAGAACAATGGGTGTTCCTTTCTTAAGTCAATCACTGCCTAATATAATGTCATACCCCTTTGTGGCTAGTACCCTCATGTCAAACTGGAATTGATGCCCCCTGCATTGTCCACTTAAATCCCATCACCTTGTTATCACTTACCAGTTTCCCTCCATTCCCCACTATCACCTTTAGGGGCATAACCTTCTCCAACTCACACTTCATTTCATTCACAATGTCTGCACTCAAAAAGCTTAGGGTACAGTGTCCAACAAAACCTCACTCTCCTTTGACCTACCTCTCCCATGAGCCTCATGATATTCCCCCTAGGCTCTTCTACTAAGGACCCTAGTGATATAATAGTCATCACCAACTCTTCCTTGGTATCCCCAAACTCCTCATCTTCATGTAATTCTTCCAAACTGTGAGTATTCTATTTGTTCTTCTGTTGTCATTATCATGTAATTGATCATCTTAGTGCATTTGTGCCCGAGCACAAATTGTTCATCACAGTTATAACAAAGCCCCTTAGCCCTCCTCTTGTCCATTTCAGCTGGTGTTAGTAGCATGAAGCCGGGGCATAGTGGTCTGGAATGAGTCATTGGTTTAGGTGGTGGGACCTTAGAGTATCCCTGCCCAGACTCCTCTATCTTCCTGGTATAATTCCTGCTAGTATGCTTAAGTCTCTTGGTCAGTGGTTCATTGTTCTAAGTCTGCTGTCTTCCAAGGTGGATAGCGGCTTCCATACTGGGAACAAAAAACATGGTTAAGGATGATCTGGTTTCCTTGTCAAACCCACTAAGAAAACAGGCAACCCAATACCTCTCTGTAAACTGGCTACATTGAGAGTGGATCATAAAGAATTTAGATAAGATAATATTTCTTATCTAATTTGATTATTAGTTGAAGATAATAATTCTTATGATATTTTATTAATATAAAATATAGAATTTTTTAACCACGCCTTCTTTTAATAGACATAAATAACATTAATTTATAACATAGTGCACAATACTTACTCGGGAAATAAAATACAAGACATACTAGGGATTATCAAAGACATAAATAAAACATTACAAGTACATGACACACAATAATACTAAAATTAGGAAACACATACGACCTGGAACAATAAAACTGTTCTAATAATCCGGTAAATCGAAACTAGAACATCCCCTCCTGCAAGGGTACTATGATCGGATACAGAGCCAAAGTCACGAAGTAAAATCTTATTTTCTTGCTCCATTTTTTTTAAGCTCGCGATTCTTCTACTGACCTTCTAAATGATTTTTCATAAATACACTTGTTGCCTCCAACTCGGCTTTAAGCTTTTTATTTTCTTCTTCAACAACTGCCAATTTAGAAGATTTCTTGGCGGTATCTCTGTCCTTTTTCTTGGCTTTCTTCACTCCGATCGGTCTCGACGATGGAGTAGCAAACACATTGTCATCCTCATCAACTAAGTTCATAAATATCGAACCTCATGTATCCGTAGACGAACTTTCCGAATTAGGAGAAGAATAGACACGATATGGATGTTTGGCATCGGTCTGTGCTCCTACACATCCCACAGTGGCAAACTGAACACTGTCGATCATGGGAATGATAGATCCTATTTCTAGGACGTCAGTCATACTGTCATGCAGCGATGTAAGGTGCGCCTCCATTCTCACGCGCCATATCGTATAGTTCTCCACAGAGTACATCGGCACCATCCGAATACCTGACTTATCAGACATTATGGGTGATAGTATAAGGATATATGAAGAGATGCTTGTGCAGTGAAAAACGTTTTCAGGATCTGTTCGAGAACACCAGTAGTTTCAGAACCGATGATCAGAAGAACACCGTGCGCTCTGATACCAATTGTTGGTCCGGAGATGAGAGTCAGGTGTAGAGGGAGGGGGGTGAATACACCTGAGTACTAATTCTTTTTCTCAAACGTGAAGGACATCTGAGGTGTAGGTTGCAACTGATGAACAGTGCCAAATAGTAACCTTGTGATTGCGGGTCAGAGTGTGTCAGCTACTGAGTCTCTCCTACTGACTTTGTCAGTACTTGATTCTCGGTCGGAGACTTTCGTGCGGATAAGTGTGTAGGGCCCGGTAGATTTCGTCTCAGTTGAAAACGTGTTTTTCGTAAACCAAATTGTTTTGGCTAGTGCACTTTCAAATACGTTTTATGCAAAGTATGAGTTAGTAAGATGATTTTGAATGCAGTGCAATAAAACAGTAAACGACACAAGCAATTTTTAACGTGGTTCGGATACGCAAGATCCTACGTCCATGGTCCTGCTGAACAAGAGGTCTTGTTGATTAATCTGAGCAACCCTCAGCAAGGTATCTGTGCACAGGACAAACCCTTCTAAGTTATAGTCCTTAGCGACTTTATAGTTCAAACCTAAGTTTGAAAGGGAGGGGATTTTCTCCAACTGTGAAGGAGTTCTTACAATAAGAACAGTCACGAATGTGAACTCCTTCAAAGGTTCTAAGCTATAGATATGAACGATTGAGCTTAGATAGAGAAGAGGGATCTAAAGAAAGAAACTCTAGAGAGAAGAACTAAAAATATTCTGCTAAGCAAGTTCTTCACTGGATCTTCTTGAAAGCGCTAGAGTGTTTCGAAAGCTCGAGCGTGTAATCCCTTTGATATCCCATGCGTGGAGCTCGGAAATGCTTCTCTATTTATAGTTGTGACCCAGGCATTTGCCCGTTGGAGAGGACGATGCCACGTGTCACAAGCTTCCAAGGAAAATGGCCATATGTTCGAATTGTTGCAGCAGAGTTGTTGATTATTGTGCATGAGTGCAGCTTTAGTTGGTCAGAGCAGGTAGAGCTTAGAAGGCTTCTCATTGGTCGAGGTTTGTGGTAGGTGAGATCTGTCAGACACCGGTCTCCATCGGAGTTGACTCTCACTCATCCTCGTATGATCTTCTGCTGACTTTCGAATGATGTTAAAAGTTGGGTTGTTTCCTGTCGGATACAGTAGACCTAAAAAGATCTCTGTCTTCTTCGTCTGAGTCTGCTGATAGTGTATATTCTACTGAGTGTAGTAAGCTGATGACTCTGAAGGTACTGAGCTTGAATATTGAGTTCTTCTACTGATGTCGGTCAGCTGATGAGATGTCTTCTACTGAGCGATGGTCAGCTGATGACTTGAGAACACAAGCTCTTACACTGATGACGTGGGGTTCTGGAGAGTAAATTTCCTACTGAAGGTCAATCCAACATTTACCCCGTATAGGACTTAGACAAGAACGATAATGAAAACTATAATATGTCTAGCCTATTACATCATCTAGTCCTATCGATACTACACAAAGGATACAAGCCGGGTTTTGGGATCTTCAATTCCATAGCATGAAACACTATGATTTCCCCCATTACCGCATATAAGTCCTATTATAAGAACTACTGATAAGGTAATACTAAGTATCCTCTAAGTGGTTGCTAAGACAAGCTACTGACTCATAACCCAACAATTTCCCCCTAATTGATGATGCCAAAACCTCTATAAATTCTAAGAATATTAAGTCCCAAACTACTGACATAATAAGAACTTCAGTCAAGACTGAGCATAAGATAAGACAGTCAGCAGTTGAAAGATATGCATATCAGAGAAACGGTTATATGAGTGTGTGTGTCATATCACTTCAGTGATCAGTTGTGATAAACTAAATAAATAAAGCCGTAAGACAATGAGTAGTTGTCTGGCCAGAAGAAAAGAACTGATATATATGGGAAAAGATTACACAGTTCTATCTTCTATACAATGATTAAGAACTACTGCTATCGCCTGAACTTCTTAGTCTTGCTCTTGAAATCAGCAGACTTGGCAGCAGGAGGATCCAAACCATATGATTTGTAGATTCTGGCACGGAGGGTCTGGATATCCTCAAGATCGCTCGGCTGCTGAGGATCAAGATCATTGTGTCGTGCATCCGCGTCGACCTCTTCTTCAATCTCTTTCATACAAAGGACTCCTCTAGAGGTCATGGGGGGAGTCAGCTTCCTGTAGGCAGGGGCAACGAGTGGCAGCTTCTCCTTTGAAAGAATTAGCTGACCTTGAGCTATGAGGTTGGCGTTGGATTGATGAAGGAACTCATCGATGAGTTGAGCAGCCGGTACCTCAGTAGGATAGCATTGTCATATGTAGTATCCCTTTATGAATTCTATCTTCAGTTCTTCCCATTCCTCATTCAGGTTCCAGGGTATCCACTTGTCTACATGGCGGTGTGGAGTTTTCTTCAGATAAGTAGCTCTTGGTGCGCCTCGCCTGTAGAACTTGGAAGTTCTAGGTACCTGTTTCCTCAAGTCGAGAACTGGTTCCTTGGCCATTTTGTCAGTCAGCTCTAGGATCTCGGCCAAGTCTTCCAGTCTCTTCTTCTCTCTAAGGGCTGCAGCTCTAGTATCTCCTCTTCAGAGATTAAGCCCTTGCTGCGTAGCCTCCCAGGTGGCTCTGTCCTCTGCCTCCTGCTCAGGAGTAAGTGTTGGAAGATTTTTCATCCTCTGAGCGAGGGGCAGATTATCAGTATCAGAGGTAGCCTGCTCTTCCTGAGCCTTCTTCTTCTGCTGCTCTTCCAGGAGCTTTTTAGCTTGGCTCCTGGCCATCTTGGCCACAGGCTTTCTCTGCTTCTTGGCTTTCTGAGCCTCTTCCTCAAGCTGTCGCTCATAGTCAAGCTCATCCTGGAGCTTCTGAGTGACCTGCTTATCGAATTCCTCCTGCTCCGCTTTGGTTTTAAATTTAGGCGTCGGGGAAGGCGGTGGAGTGGATTCAGTTCCTTTCTCCTTCCCAGGCCTTTGCGGTGGCAGAGGTTCGTCCTCTTGGTCCACATACTGTGCGACCTCATCAATGTACTGAGCCGAGGATCCTTTGTCTGATCCTGCGGCCGGCTCATGCACCTGAGTAGTTTGGACGATAGGGATTTGGACTGTGGGAGGGGGTACTAAGCTGGTTCCAGTTTGAGCAGCTGAACCTTCCCCCTTGGCAATTACTCTTGCCTCTGCCTCTTCGCCCACATGTGTTGTCTCCGTCTCTCCCTTATCTTCCCCCTTTTTGGCATCATCAGCCAGGGTCAGACGAGTACGGATAGCGACCACTTCCTTTTCTATGTTGAAAAGGATGTTCTTGATGGAAGTGGTGGTGGTGTCGATGTCTCTGACCGCATCGCAATAGTGTTCCCAGTCAGTCTCTTGGTCCATGCGGATCAGTTTGATCTGGGCTTCTGTCTCTTGTCTTTGCTTCAGTAGCGATGCGTCAAGAGAGGCAGTCATTTCTGCCTGGATGAGCTTGAGGGTCGCCGCCTGATTTTTTAAGGCTTTCTGAACGCTGGAGGTGGCCATCTTGTTGGGCTCATCCATGGCTTTTTGGACAGTGGCGAGGCTCTTAGTCAGCTGCTCATAAAATATTTTCTGCTGAGCTTCAAGGAACTGCTGACTTTGAGCAGCCAAGTCCGCCTTCTGAGCGGCAAGCGCGGTCTGGACTATCTCCTGAATGTTAGGAGTTGGAGCTTCCGATACCTTCTTTACTTCGCTAGCCAGTCTATCAACCATCTCCGTCTAAGACTTAGTATACTGTGCCTACTTCATGTGGACATCCTTAGCGAGGAAACGATTTTTGTCTCCTTGCTTCTTTATAGCCCTGTTGACAGACTTAGAGGACGTGGAACGATAGGTTTTATCTGATAAGAACTGGTTTCGAGCCTCTGCTCAGATGCTGCGAGTTGTTGCTCTCGGCTGGGCTTCGAGGCAACGGGGGCTTCACCTGATGTAGATGGTGGAGGTGGTGACTTGCCCTTCTCGCTGGGAGTTTTACCCTCAGCAGATTCTCCCTGGTCTGCTTCCTTGGGTGGTGCCTGATCCTCATCATTATTATCATCATCATCGTTATCGTTGTCATGATGGGATGGCTGCGATGGGCTCCTGGCATTCTGTTCGGAGGACCTTAGGCTCAGAAGATAGAGCATGGCAGATCTTAGGTCCTCGAACGAAGCTAAGTCAGCGGGTTCCCCAAACCCAATGGCTGACTGCAGATTTTGTTCTTCTGCCAGTAGGGACAGTGCTGTCTGCTGCTTGATCAGATCTTCGAGGATGTCCCAGTTTAGGAACCTCAGCAGCATTTGTGTCCTTGCCCTGATCGCTACGTCGACCAGATCCTGATGATCAAAAATTTCATGGATCTGTGCAGAGACTTCTCCTGTGGCTCGGAGACGAGTCTTCTGCAGCGTCGACCATTCAGTGGAGACTTCATCAGTTGGTTCCTCAACTTCCTCCGGCTGAGTCTCCTCTGAGCTGACACGTTGTACCTTATCCTTGAAGGTTGCACCCTCGATTCCGGTATCAGCGTCCATAATGCTTTCCTCCTGAGGTGGTGGAGGAGAAGCAGGCTTTGCTGGAACATCAGACGTTCCAGCCTTTGCAAGCCTCTTTTGCTTCGGCGGGTCGGCACGTGGAGGCAATTTAGTAGATGTCTACTTAAGTTCAGCAGGTCCACGGCCGACTGACTTCTCAGCAGTGGCTCTCGTCTTGAACTTGATGAGTTTCCTGTCGAAGTATCTGGAATCAGCAAACGATGGATGATTCGATATGGAGTCCTCTATCAGTATGGACATCTTCGTCCCATACAGCAGCTTGCCCACACTAATTAGTCTCCTTTCTCCAGACTGTGTGGCGACAAACTTTTGTGCTTGAGCCTTCAGCTCAGTCACATAGAACTCCATCCAGTTAACCTAGACTCCATCAACAATTGCCATCATCAGCTGAAGTCTGGGCCTGGATAGTTGATCGAAGGAGCCGGCGGCGCTTGTCAGGATATGAGTGACGATGTAAGCGAGCCCGCGGTACTCTGGCAAGAGTTGGTTCTTGGGCAATGCTGACTTGAAGGAGATGTCATCTCTGCCACAGAAGCGATGAACATATGAGTTGAGCTCCTTCTCCTTGTAGCCCACTGGAGATATCCCATAGGCAGGAAGGTCAAAAGAAGCCTTCAGCGCTGCCCGGATATTAATATCAATGTGGCTCGATTCCCATTTCTGAAGAGCCACTTCCCTCATATATGCAAACTAGGACATCTCCCCATCTGTATCTTCCACCGATCGCCAGTTAAAGTACACTTCAGCCACTTGGTGGGGGAGATACGATCTCGGATGCTTCGTCACGAGAAGCTCAAGGCCAGACTCTTCAAGAGCAGAGAAGATCGGCTCTAGGTATGGATGGTCTGCCTGATGGAGTACCAACATCGGTTTGAACTGAACCCTCGACTTGATGATCTCCTCAACGTGGGGTGGGGTCAAAACGATCGCCATGAATATCTGCAAAAAGCTCGTTAGCACTTGAAAATAGAGTAAGTTAGTTCGAGTTTAAGTAGAGGATTAAGAAATTACCATAGATATAGAGCTAGAGTGTGAACAGAAACAGTTTGTAGAGAATGAAAACTGAATGTTGAAATTGCTCTAAGTGCGATAATGGCGAAAAAGATAGATTAGAGGAGAAGACGAGTATTTTTATAAGAAATGAAGATCAACCGGTTTTAATCGGACGGTTGGGATGAAAACTCGCTTTTTAATGACGGCTGTGATCTGATGTTATAAAAGGAATGATTACTATAGCCGCCTCTAACCTAGACCCATGTAAGATATGCGCAGTTAAAGTAAGGTGAGAAGACATGCATTAAATGCGTTGCAGGCAGCATTAAAGTCTAAGCTTTTTAAATGGAAACGGTTTCTACTAACTTAAACCTTAAAAACTTAATGACGTGAAATAAATGCTCATTGATCTACTGAATGCAAATGACTGATATAATAAATGTGAGCATGCTTCTGAGAATATTAAGTATTTAAACTACGCAAACCTCTTCAGCTGAACTTTTACGATCAACTGGTTACCGTTAAGACTCAGGAGGATCTTTGTTGTACTGATGACAACGTTCCCCCTTACTGTGTACTGCCTGATTCACCCGACTGAATCAAAGTACTGAGTCTTCTGACCTGTCGTATTGTTTCCTTCTACTGACTAGACTCAGTAGGATCCAGTAGACCTAACTCAACTGATAGTTCTCTGAATCTGTTCTCAGCTAGTGGTTTGGTCAGTATGTCTGCCCTTTGTTTGTCAGTATGGATCTTTTCCATCCTGATATCCTTCTTCTCGACATGGTCTCTGATGAAGTGGTGTCGGATATCCACGTGCTTGCATCTCGTATGAAGAACTGGGTTCTGAGTTATAGCAATCGCACTGGTGGAGTCGCAGTAGATGGGCACATCATTCTGAGAAATTTCGTAATCTCGCAATTGTTGTCGAAGCCAAAGGATCTGGGCACAGCAACTTCCAGCAGCCATAAACTCAGCTTCAGTAGTGGACGTCGCCACTGAATGCTGTTTCTTTGAGAACCATGATATCAGCTTGCTGCCTAGGAACTGACATGTTCCAAAAGTTGACTTTCGATATATCCTGCATCCTGCATAATCAGCATCAGAATAACCTGTTAGTATAAGATTATCATCATCAGGATACCATAACCCTGCATCAGGTGTTCCTTTCAGATATCTCAGAATCTTCTTTGCTGAGTCCAGATGACTTCGCTTGGGATTCGCATGAAATCTTGCACATACACCTACAACATAAGTTATATCAGGTCTGATTGTTGTTAAATATAATAAAGAACCAATAATAGCTCTATAATCAGTAGAGTTAACAGAAGCTCCCTCTTTGTCGAGATCGATTTTAAAATTTGTATTCATAGGGATCTTGACTGGCTTGCTTGAGTCTAGGGGTGGGCAAACAATTCGGATTCCCGTGCCCGTACCCGTCCCGTTCGGGTCGGGAAAAATGGGTACGGGTACCCGTTACGTGGGTACCCTCAAAAAATCAAGCGGGTCGGGAACGGGAACGGGTTTTATTCTTAGATACCCGTTCCCGAACGGGTACCCGCATTAATATACAATTTTCTTTTACATGAGGTTCTCTTGCGTAGAGGTGGGCACGGGACGACGCAGGTACCCGTTTGCATGTTTTGTGCTAGCAGTAGAGTGTGACTAAACAGTTTTCCACGGTAATTTTAATTATAAGAATCTATGGTTTCATAATTGATAATCATATGGTCGGTTTTATAATTATAATTTATGGTGAAACACCATTGGAACATAGTTTATAAAACAGATTATCTACTCCTATAGTCCTATTTAGTGGTTTAAATATATTGGTATTTTTTAATTTTTATTTATGAATTTAAATATATTATAAATAGGTGGTAATATTTGAGGGTAAACCCGTACCCGTACCGTATCCGCGCGGGTACCCGCATGCGGGTACCCGCTCTATGCGGGAACGGGAATGGGTATTAAAATCAATTACCCGCAGGCGCGGGTATCCGCAAACGGGTACCCGCAGCGCGGGTACCCATCCCGCGCCCACCCCTACTTGAGTCGCAACTGAATCTTTTCAGGAGGTCTCGAGTGTATTTGGCTTGGTTGATGAATATTCCTCCAGGTGATTGCTTCACTTGAAATCCAAGGAAATAGTTCATATCTCCCATCATGGACATCTCAAACTTCTCCTTCATCATTTTCTCGAATTATTGACATATAGTCACATTTCTGCAACCGAAAATGATGTCGTCCACGTAGATTTGCACTAATAGGATATCATCTCCTGACTTAATGTTGAACAGGGTGCGATCTACTGTCCCCTTCTGAAAACCTTTCTGAAGCAGAAAGTCTGATAGGGTATCGTACCAAGCCCTGGGTGCTTGTTTTAACCCATACAGAGCTTTCCGAAGTATGTACACCGGATGTCCCTACTAAAAGCCGGGCGGTTGTTCCACATAGACTTCTTCCTTCAGTACGCCGTTCAGAAACGCTGACTTTACATCCATTTGATAGACTTTAAATCTTTGATGTGTTGCATAGGCTAGGAACAGACGAATAGCTTCCAATCTGGCGGCTGGAGTGAAAGTTTCATCAAAGTTTATTCCTTCTGCTTGACAGTATCCCTTGGCAACAAGTCGAGCTTTGTTTCTGACAATGACGTTGTTTTCATCTCGCTTGTTTTTGAAGACCCACTTAGTGCCGATCACGTGCTGATGTCTAGGTTTGTCAACAAGCTCTCAAACTTCGTTTCGAACGAATTGGTTCAACTCTTCTTGCATGGCAATGATCCAGTCAGCATCGTTAAGAGCATCCTCTATCGTCTGAGGTTCTTCTGTGGACAAGAAGCAGGAGTAGAGAGAACTTTCTCCTTGGCTTAATCTAGATCTCGTCCTTATTGTTGCTGATGGATCTCCTATGATAAGATCAGAAGAGTGAGCGCCAAGCCATGAACGTCTAAGTTTGGCTTCTTCTTCTGAGATTACTTCTGCACAGTCAATAGGAGTGTTAGGCATTTCAGTAGTGCTATTCTGTGACTGAAGCAATTCAGTAAGAAGGTTAGGATCTACTGAGTTTCCAGGTTCAGGGGCATTTAGCTCAGGAACATTTGTCGTTCCCCCTGAGTTTATATTCTCAGTAGTGGTCTCAGTAACCACTAGGGCTTCCTCATCGACCGTTGTTACCTGATGTTGATTCTTGTTCAGTAGAATCAACCAGGTCAACTACAGTGCTTGCGGGATGGGTCTGGATTTCCTCATCGTCTGACTCATCATCCCAACAATGCTGGATCTTTTCTGCTTTATCATTTAGTGCGAGATCCTGTAGCTTGCTGCTGACATCTTCAGTATTTGTCTTCTTAGATTTCCTGTCCTCAGTAACAAACTCATCAAAAATAACATGAGGGCTTTCCTCCACGCAAAGAGTCCGATACTTAAAGACTCTGAAGGCTTTACTGACTCGAGAGTATCCTAAGAATACTCCTTGATCAGATTTGCTATCAAAGACCTCAACTGATCTTTCCCTTTATTGTGAATAAAGCAAGGACAACCAAAGATATGGAAATGAGAAATAGAAGGAATTCTCCCTTTCCATAGTTCGTAAGGTGTCTTCATGTGTTGTTGTGTAAGCAGTGAGCGATTCTGAGTATAACAGGCGGTGTCAGTAGCATCAGCCCAGAACTTTGAGGGTAGTCCATAGTCTGCTAGGAGCGTTCTTGTTGCTTCTTTAAGTGTTCTGTTCTTACGTTCAGCAAGTCCGTTCGGCTGAGGGGTGCGAGCAACTGATGTCTCGTACTTGATTCCCTCTTTATCGCAGTACTCTTTTACTACTGAGTTGAGAAATTTTGTTCCTCCGTCTGAGCGAATTCTCTGTATCTTGATGTCCTTTTCCACACTGAGTTTCTTCAGCAGCTTAGGTAACTCAGTCATGACATCAGATTTGTTGGCTATGAAGATGACCCACGTATATCTTGAGTAGTCGTCAATAACGACGAGGGCATACTTCTTGCCTCTTATAGTCACTGGAGAGACTGGCCCAAACAAGTCCATGTGTAGCAGTTGAAGGATTCCATCTGTGGAAGGTGACGGAATTGGTGGATTGCTATTCTTTGTCTGCTTTCCCTTCAAGCATGCTTCACAATTTCTGTCTTTGATAAACGCTTCATTGGGCAGTCCTCTGACTTTAGAGTTCTTAGCTAGCTTTTTCATTGTCTTGAAATTTAGGTGACTGAGTCTCTTGTGCCACAGCCATCCTGTTTTATCACTCGATTTTGTCTGAGCAAGTAAGCAGCCTCAGGTTCTGTGGTTTTCCAATTTGCAACGTAGATATTCTTCTTCCGCGAACCTGATAACACTGTTTTCCCTGTAGATTTGTCAACAACATCACAGAAACTAGCGTCAAAGATAACTCTATTCAGATTATCACATAATTGACTGACAGAAAGGAGATTATGTTGAAGTCCTTCAACATATGTTACTCTTGGAACTGAAGCAGTCCCAATGTTCAGTGTTCCGTATCCCCATGTATAGCCTTAAAAGTTGTCACCAAACTTAATTCTGGGACCATCTTCTTGTACGTAGTTGGTCATCAGGCTCTTTTGATATGTCATGTGTCTCGAGCAGTCGCTGTCTACAATCCAAGGGTCCTTATGCACCTGCAAAACAGAAATAGTTTTAGGTACCCTTTGGTTCAGTTTGGGTCCTTAAGTGTTAGTGGGTGATTTCGGGACCCAGATCTGTCTCGGGACCTTAGGAGTCTGAGACTTCTTCTTCTGAACCTTGTCAGCCTTCTTCTCCACAGGACTTGGAGATACTAACTTTCTAGCAGTTTTGGGTTCATGAGCTTTCTTCTTCTGAGGCTTTGTGCTCCTCCTGACCCTGGGCTCATAATAGTACGAACCATACTGTGTTGGATGCTCATATAGTGGTTCATCAGATCTTGCTCCCGCCCACCCGACCTTTTTGGTTCCCCCTGAATTTGATCGTGGTGTCCTGGGACTAGAACCTTTGGTCAGTTGTTTCTTGTTGCTCGGCTGAGGTGCAATCATTTTCTGTTTGTTCTTCGCCTGAGGTGTTGATTCAGTGGCCTGAACTTTTCCTCTGACGAACCTGTCAGCCAGCATTTCTGAGCTTTTTGATGTTGAAGTGGAAGCTTCATGAGTGTAGCCAAGTCCTTCTTTCATTACCATTGGCCTTTGAGCTCTGAGCATGCTTTCCAACTTCTCCTTAGCTCCTAGGTACTGTTCAGTCATCAGTCCTCGCCAGACCTTATCACTTCTCCGAAGCGATTCATAATCCTTTTCAACTTCTGCGAGCTTCTGACTGAGTCGGGCTATTTCAGTATCTTTCTCAGAATTGTCCTTGGTCAGAACTGATAGCTGAGTTTCTTGAAGCTGAGACTGAGTCATAAGAGATTTAATCTCTTCCTTGAGTCTCACAACTAGATTCTCCGAATCAGTCGAGACCTGACAATCAGAAGAAAGTCTCTGATTCTCAGTCTTTACCTGTTCCAGTTCCTGAATAGTTCAGCTGAACTCTCTGCTCAGCTGAATCTGCTCCTCTAGTAGATCATCATATGCTTGTACCACGTCTAGAGGTTCATCTGTGACCGAGCACGTGTAGTGTGTGCTGTGTGAGGAAGAGGTTATATTAAGTTTCGAGTTTACCTCAGCCTCTTCTCCGGCCATCAGATAATATTCAGCTGTTGATTCAGGATCTAGATTCTCCGACCTCAACGGCGACAAATGCAGCTTCGTCTTCAGAAGAATACATGAACGTATCTTCCTCGATTGAGTCATCGGATATCTCTTCGGCGATATAGGCATGCCTTCTACGGGAAAATTTCTCGCGTCTGGCCTGCCGTTCTGCTCTTTGAGCAGCTGAGAGTTCGGGACAATCGTACTGATAATGTCCCTCCTTCTTGCAGTTGTAGCACACAGAGGTTTTGCCGCCTTTTCCAGCTAAGTCGTTGGACGGACTAGCAGCAGGTTCTGCGTTCCTGCAATCAGTAGATGGTTTAGATTCTTCCCTTTTTCGATAATCCTTGTTACCTGAGGGAGAATGTCTGTGATATTTCTTTAGCTTCCTGACTCTTTCTTTTTCTCTTTGATATTTGAGAGCCATGAGTGCAAGCTGATCAGTGACGGGAGTCTCTGAGGACTTAGCGTCTGACGCAGCTGCAGTTTTGCTGGAAGAAATAGGATTGGCTCCAGTTTTGCTGACTGTTGCTTTGAAAGCGTGATCTATCTATGTGTCAGCTGGAGCACTGGAACATCGTTGGGGTAGGCTGTGCTCAAATTCCTCCGTCTTTAATTATGAAAATATAACATCAGGAGTTAGAGCATTAAGATCTGAGCGACGTAAATAAGTAGCAAAAGGAAGCCACTTCAGTCGAGGCAATGCTCTCAAGATCTTTGTGTTCATCTCTTTGTTGGTGAACGTCCTCCCCAGCCCGTTGATCAAATTGATTTGATTTGTAAATCTAATGCTTAGCTCGTCAATGGTTTCGTTGGGCTCCATGGCAAAAGTGTCGAACTTTTGTAGCTCTAGCTCGAGCTTGTTTTCTTTGATCTGCGGGGTTCCTTGCTTCTCGAACAATAGATATCATTTTCCCTTCTCTTCACAAACTATTGGGAAATAGTATGTTTTGAATGATCTCAAACTCCTATTGATAGATGAACTAGTCTATGCATATGTTTATAATAGAATCAGTCTGAGTCTGTATAGGTAGACTGACGTAGTTCAGATTAGGGTTGTTTAGCTCGAGATTACACTTTCAGAGTTGAGTCAAACTAGATTGAACCCTGGCTGGGCACACAAGCTTCAGTTAGAAATTTATTATGTCCATATTCCAAGTATATCACGTTCTTATCTCGAATTTGGAATCAAGAGTGTTCCATGCTCTTGTTAGTTGGACAAAACCTCAGAACTTGTAACCCTTTAATAGTTTGTTTGGAGGTTGTTAGTTTGATTAATGGAAAGCTTGATAGATTGTTTGTTTGTAAGATCTGCATCTTAACAGCCTTCAAGGAAGATAATGAATATTTGCCGAGGCAAAGAGTCGATGTAGGAGTTTGAATATTTGAACCACTATAAATCATTGTGTTTTTACTTTCTGCATATTATCTTAACTGTCACACTGCATAAAAGCTTTCAAAAGCATAAGTGTTTTTATCACTGTAAAAAATTCAGGCTGAGCATTCATACTGCAGCGCTCAGATAAATATTATTTTATTAAAAAGGTTTTCTCGCTAAGTAAGGGGCTCACACTCCGCATGCAGTGACTAATTAATACTCAATCAGGCTCACTCTGTAATCTAAGGATTCAATACTTGTATTTGGGACTCAGGTCCATTATCAGTTTAGAGACTAACTCCGTGATCTCAGTTCGAGAAAATTTGAATTGGTATACCCTCCAAATACACCTAAAATCGTATCGGGACCAACACAAACTGCCAACACCATCACAGGGTAACATCGCCGAGCAATTGTGACAAACCAGTAGCCACCACCACGAATGTCGTCGTCACACAGTTGCGTGGGCTGTGTAGCCTACCCACTCGATAATATTTTCAAAGTCGCATCTGAATCCGACATTGTCACCCCTGCCCACCAAGCTAAAAAGCTTGGTGGGTAGGGTAACATCGTATCGGGGCCAACACAAACCGCTAACAGCCTTCACAAGGTAACATCGCCGAGCAATTGTGACAAACCAGTAGCCAACACCACGAACGTCGTCGTCACACAGCTGCGCGGGCTGTGTAGCCCCACTCGATAATATTTTTAAAGTCGCATATGAATCCGACATTATCACCCCTGCCCGTCAAGCTTTTAGCCTCGAAATTGATTTTTTCGACAGGAAAGAATCACATGAAGAAACGAAATTGGTTTGGTTCCTTGTTTATATAAATCGCCACTGTGGTAAACAAATAGATGGATTCTCTCCCTCATCAAACTCTGTTTCTACTTTTTATTTTTCTATTAATTTCCTTTTGAAATGTTGGTTTGTGGGTAGGATTGTTGTGCCTTAATGTTTCTGTGCTTCTTCCGGTTCTCATTGTATTTGTCTATTGAATCATATGATTGTTATATCGATTCATAAAGATGCAGTGGCTGATCTGCAATTATTTTTTGTATTTAATTGATTAAAGAATTTAGGCATATACGTGTTTGACAAAATGTCTAAATGAATATGAGATTCAAAATATAGGATAGTAGGTCATTTGTTTATTTTTTAAATGATACTTTTGTTCAAGACAATTGACACTTTTTCTTAAAGAAATGACACTTTTTTTTTCAAAACAAATGACACTTTTTTTTCCAAAACAATTGATACTCAATAAATGACATATTGTTAAAAAAATGAAACTATTATTCGAAACAAATGATGCTCAATAAATGACACTTTTATTCTAAAAAAACGATACTTCCATCACTGATGTAACAGACGTTCAAAACAAATTGACACTTTTATTCTAAACAAATGACACTTCCGTCACTGACGGTAACAGACGTTCAAAAGAAAATGTCATTTTTGTTCAAAATAAATGATAGTCAATAAATAACATTTTTATTTCAAAATAAGTGACACTCCTGGTAATGATGTCATCAGCCGAAGATTTTTTATTCTTTTTAATTATACCGGATCATGGATCTGGATTGGTTTTGGAGTGCGGATCTCAGACAACCCACATACAAGTACATCCGGATACATACAATTTTTTGTGTTATTAATATATAGTTAGCTTAGAATGATTTAACTCATGATTTGTAGACAAATTCATAATTTCGCAAGAGCGGGGTTTATACTAATTGAAACTTAATTTTAAACTAATTTTTTTGTTATTATTTATTTTACTACTAGGTAAAATTTTCTAATAAATTTAACTACAGTCCACCATACGGTTCATCTAATTTATTTATTTATTTATTTATTATTATTATTATTATTATTATTATTATTATTATTATAACCATTAACCATTAAGTATTATTATTATTATTATTATTATAACCATTAACCATTAAGTAGAGCAATTTGGTCACGAATTGGTTAACGAAAATAGTGCTGTTGCAGTAAACTACTCCCTCCGTCCCATTTCACTTGTCTTGTTTCTTTTGGGCACGAAGATTAAGAAGAGTTGGTGGTTGTGTATAGATGAGTATGTGATTGTGTGTAAAGAGGTAGGCCCCACAAAGAAAAAGTGGTAGGTTGTGTAATGATTAGGCTTCCTTTTTGAAACCCAAAGCAAGTCGAATGGACAACCCAAAAAGAAAAAAGAAAAGACTGAATGTCGAATGCGGAGGGAGTAACTCATAAAGCAAAATAGGATAATTGCAAGAAAACCCTAGTTACAAGTTTACCTCAAATTATACTCTCCTATATCGTAAATCGCCACCCTCCTCCCACCCACATTGAGCTTGAGGTCATAGCATTTATCCACACATCTTACATCAATACCGACCGTCGTCACCGAGAATTGTTTTTTCTAGTTGCAGAACGTCAATATTCAAGGGATGGATGCTCAGAGGGCTTTGCTGGATGAACTCATGGGCTCAGGTTAGCATAACGCTCTAAACCCTAATTTTCAATCAAGATTTTGGGATTTCTTGTTCGCTCGACTTTGTGGTCGAATTAGGGTTTGCAAAGCTTATTTGTGTCATTAGATTTCTGTTCGGTCACTGCATATCCCCCTTATAATGGCTGATGGATTTGAGTGATGACTCTAATTTTGCAATTGAAATGTCATGGGGTGTGCAATATGCATGTTTCCCTTTGTGATTCCCCTCTTCTATGAGGTCGATTAGTCTTTGAGAAGTATACGCGAATAATTTGTTGGCAAAGCATAAATCTTTGCTGAAATCTGCCGTTAAAAAAGAAATTTAAAGATTCCCTTTTTTTTCTCAAAAAAAAAAAAAATCTGGTGGATCTGGGTAATACTGAAAGGATGATGCATCTTGCACTGATTATTGTTCAAATTGTTCATGCAGCTCGTAATTTGACTGAAGAAGAAAGAAAAGGGCACAGGGAAATTAAGTGGGACGATAAGGAAGTATGTGGTTGCTATATGGTCCGGTTTTGTCCCCACGATTTGTTTGTCAACACTCGGAGTGACTTGGGTAATATTTTGATTTGTTTACCTCATGAAACTTTCTGAATGACATTATTTCTTAATATGATACTGTTTCTAAATATGAGTTTTCTCTAGTCTAGACTAAATAGATTAGTGTCGACTGTTGAGGATATGAGATAAAATAAAGTTCTATATTGTAAGAATTGTGTATTTCTGGAAAAATTTCATGTTCCTAACACATATTGAATGTTCTGTTCTTTTCATCAGGAGTGTGCCCTAAAGTTCATGACCAGAAGTTAAAGGAAAGGTATTAAGTGTTCACTCATCTGGAGTATTATTTATTTGATTGGTTTTATACCTAGGCTGTCCACATGATAGGTTTAATTTGGGGAAGAAAATTGTTTCTTGGCACAGTTTTTGTTTGTCTATTTCTGTGTATTAGAATTTCTATCCATTAAGGTTACCACCTATACTTGTATGATTATAGCCTCATAGTCCATTCAGTTTTCATTCTTTTATGCCTTATTGCATAATCATTTCGAACATTATAAACTGGTAGGTTTGGAGGGAAAAGTAAGCAAAAGACTTTTCTGTACTTGCCTTAAAGGAATATGGATGTAGTTGTGAAAGATAATTTGGTATCCCCGGAACTATGAGTTTGTCTTATTGGAAATTCTTAATTTCTCTTTGCCCCGATTTCGTACTATTCCGAATTCCATGATGGTTATCTCCTTTAATGAGAGTGCATTTATTAAGCGCTAACTTGTATTTTTCTTCCTATTACCTGAAATATCTGTCCAATTCCATGTATTCTTTTAACCCAAAATAAATAAATATCTGTCCAATTCCATGTATCCTCATCCGCCAAAAAATAAATGCTAACCCAAAAAGAACACAAAATCAGTAGGAAAAAGAATGAAAATGAACTGGTACTTGTTTTATGTTTTCCACTCAAAGCACAATACCTTTAAAATGCTGAAACCTTTAAAAATTAGACCCTCTTGAAGAATATGACTACACATGTATCTTTTGAAATCATACTATCCATGTATTGTTATGCATTTTTGTGTAAACTGTTAGAATAATTCTGATGGTATTTGTGTTGTTGTTTTTGGCCCTTTTGTTTTCGGAAGTTCATTATCTGTACTCTTTCTCTATTGCATAAGCGTTCACTTTTTTATGTTCTTGATTTTTGGTCAATATGTATGTTTTTAAATTATTATCAGAATTTGGCTGTCTTCAATGTAAGTTAACGAGATATCTTACTGAGAGCACCTTAATTATTCAGCTTGAAGCGCTTAAAAAATTTGGCCCATTGTTAGGCATTTATTCATCTGCATAGGTCAACTCTGTATTTCCATGCGTTTTAAGCTTATCTAGAATTTGGATCACAATGTCTTTTCTTTATGTAGTTTTGAAAATTCTCCGAGGCATGATTCATTTGTTCCGAAGTTTGAAGCCGAACTTGCTCACTTCTGTGAAAGGCTGGCAAGTTTTCATTTCCAACTACTACAAAGTTCCAAGTTTCATTAACGTGATGCGTAATCTGTGTCTTTAACATTATTTTTGTTCCGTCTCAGGTTTCTGATTTAGACCGGAGAGTTAGGCGTGGCCGTGAACGCCTTGCACAGGATGTTGAAGTCCCGCCACCCCCACCAATTTCAGCTGAAAAGGCTGAGCAGTTGTCCGTTCTGGAAGAGAAGATAAAGAATCTGCTGGAACAAGTTGAATCTCTTGGTGAAGAAGGAAAGGTTGATGAAGCTGAGGCACTTATGAGAAAGGTTCTTTTATATCCCTACTTTGTAGTTATGTCTCTTTTGAAATAAAAAAATCAGAATAAATCCTGTGTAAGAATACACCTAATTGACTTTGTTTACCATGACTTAAGGTGGAAATGCTGAATGTTGAGAAGACAGTCTTGACTCAGCAACCTCAGGATAAATTGTTGATGGTTGCACAAGAGAAGAAAATGGCACTATGTGAAATATGTGGTTCTTTTCTGGTGGCAAATGATGCTGCAGAGAGAACTCAGTCGCATGTTACTGGCAAGCAGCACGTGGGTTATGGCTTGGTTCGGGACTTCTTGACTGAGTATAAGGTAGTGTTTTGCAAGTCATACATTTGAATGAACATCTTGTGAATGCATTACATCAGGATCTGGTGCTCTGCACCCATAAGTTTTAATTCCGTTTTGAAATTTTTGCAATTGCCAGGAAGCTAAGGAAAAGGCAAGAGAAGACGAAAGACTATCAAGGGAGAGAGAAGCTGAAGAGCGAAGGAAGCTGTTGGAGAAAGAACATGAGACTAAACGCAGAAGAAGTGGCTCATCTGACAGGGACAGGCATCGCGACCGGGATTATGATGGGGAAAGGGACAGGTATCGAGAACGAGATAATGGACATGATAAATATCATGAAAGGAATGGTAGAGGCAATCGGGATGGAGGACGGAGCTCAGATAGGAAGAACATCAGATCGAGTAATGGAAGAGAAGGCAGTAAGGATAGATATCGAGAACATGATAGGAGCAGATCTCGTTCTCCCTCCAGACATGGTCGCAGGAGGTCTTCAAGGAGTCCAGGTCGTCATTAGAGGATTGTGTAGAAATATATCTGGATTATGAAGAGGTAGATGCTTTCATAAACTACCAAGTTTAATGTATGTGATTTGAGAGTCTTAAGTTACCGTTATGAGTGATTGTTTTCTGTTCTCACAGCTCTTTGAGAGTATACCATCTCCTATCACCAATATAATTACAGGAGAAAGATGAGGTAGGCATTTCATTGCCATAATGCTACTTATTCAAGTTTTGTTTCGACTATTTTATGCTTTTAAGTGGTCCGGGTACTTTTGTTCCCACTTCTTTTGTTGATTTTGTTCAGATTTTCTGGTGGGAAACTGTTCCCTTACTCTCAGGGCACATAATGTGATTTCTTACTTGTGATTGTGCTAATTTGGCGATTGAGTGCATCCACTCTCATTTAGATGATGCTCTTGAACTTATGGGGTAATCTCTTGTCTGATTTGTTTCTCGTCTAGATGTTATTAGTTCATACATGCTGGCATCTTGATCGTACATAGTCCAAGAACAACTAGTGCGCCCTAGAAACATTCATAAATAAAACTCACTGCTGTTGTTGGATTAGGGTTTCTTTAAAGTAGTGGTCCTGGAAAAATCATACTTTCTCCTGCATTTAGTCCACACAATGTGGTATGAGGTTTCTTGTGATAGTTCTTGTTTTGTTTTATTGATGAAAGATGTGTCTTTTGGGCATTGCGTTACTGTTTTCAGAACATTTTGCATCATATAACAGAGCATGTTGGGAAATCTTAGATTCAGTGTTATCTTTCAAAAGCTGTCTTCAGTCTTGGATTCCGCTGTAGATTCCTTGTGCATGATGCCAGGTTCTCGTGTATCTGGCTAAGTTCTGGGATTCCGACTAGTATGCGGAGAGGTACCTCTCTTCGAACTTGGTTCTTTCAATCCACTTTTTCGATCCAGGGGCAGTTGAATAGCTGCCACTCCCAGCAATATGGTTGTTATCCATTGGTGTGTGTTTAGAAGGCATGCCATTTAGCTGAAGGATATATTTACTTATCCTTTTAGTTTTAGTGTGATAAATGGGAAAATAAATGTGGAGTAACATTGAAATATTTAACCTGCTCTACTTTTTAGAGGGGTCAGGATTCAACTCTTCCCAACTATAGTTTTGTAATGTTGGAAAAAGAACTGGAAATCTAGACAAGTTGGACCAATGTGAGGCCTCCTGTGTACTTTTGTTGCCTCTTATATGTCGATGGATGTCGTATTGGGTGATTGTGCTTTTTCTTTTTCTTTTTTTTGTCAGACGAGGGTACCTGCAACCGCTATTTGTTTGTATGGATAAAATGAAATGAAAACTAATTCCATACCGTTCAAAATGCATAGTCGGATGAGAATGCATGCATACACCCTATAGAACTACTATGCTGGGTGACAAATGTAAATGCGTGTTATGTTAACATATGGTAATATATTTTTAACGTAGTTTTTTATCAGAAAAGTTGAAATAAATATATACGAATTATGAAATGTTCAATGTGTAAATGTAATAATGTACTTCTCTCATTCATCTTATCTTGTTTTTCTTTTCTGATTGTTTTATTTATCTTGTCTTATTTTAAAAAGACAAATTGGCAAAAATAGTTCTCAAACTTCGCGTTTTTGCGATTTTTGTCCTTGAGCTATTTTTTTGTTTTTTTTTTACCCTTAACTCGTTTTTGCGATTTTGGTCCTGCCGTTATATTTTCCGTCAATTTGAACGGCAATTCGTTTTTTTTTTTTTTAAATAAAAAGGCAAAATCAGAATATTTTTTTCTAAGGACCAAAATAGCAAACGAAAAATAATTTGGGACCTATTCAACAAAATAAAATATTTTAAGGATTGATTTCAATAATTTTAGACAAATAATTGAATTTCTTCGTATTGATGAGATTTTGCATTAAATTTGTCAATTTACGTATAAGCTAACTGAAACCTTATAGCAATATAAATAATATTTAATTCGAATGCAAAATATATATTGTGAATTAATCATTGAAATACAAAATTATAATATACCAAAAAATTAACTTCAAAATAACCATTTCGTGCATAATTCACAATTACTAGTCTCCTGCATGTCATCAATCTAGTCCTATAATTCATAAATCACAATAATTAGTCCCCAAAAAGTGTTCAAAATATACATCATCATAACTTTAATCTAACATCCTCAAAGTTGCCTCCTTTGTTATTCGCCTATCCAAGCACGCTCCAGTTTCGGTGCACGTGGCTCTATTGTGACCTTCTTGGCCGCACCAACCACATCGAACTGATCTCTTTTTTTTAGCAATTTTTTGAGGTGTTTTCTTCTACATTGAAGAACAAAAACAAGTCATATATGCAATATATACCAAACTACAAACCATCACAACCAAATAAATCCAAGGACATTCCAAAGACACAATAACTACTGCCTCATCGGTCATGCATTTTGAGAAGACAACCAATGAACACAAAATTCACAACTGAAAAGCCCAAAATTCTACTGAAGACAATTATACTGATGAGAACACATGCATATTGGACACAACTCAAAAGCCCAAAATTCTAAGCAACCACCTTCGCAACCAAACAAACCAAAATTAATATAAGAAGTCTTAAATGAAAGAAACTAACTTGTTCGTTAGCTTTGGCGATACTCTTCCCCTCATCACACTCTGCTTCCAAAATGTCCTTGCACCCCTTCTTAAGTTCCAGCAGGAACTCCTACATTCAATATAAAAATCTTGTGAGCATTTATTAAAATTGTAAGTACTGTAAATGCTTAACTAACCTCCTCTTGTAGCCCTTCATCATCTGTCTTCCGGCAACCATTCTTGTTGTGGCCTAGTCCACCACATTTAGAACATGTATTCTTTGGAGCTTGGGCTGAGACATTAGGACATGTCCTGAAATTGTGCCCTTTCTCATTACACTTCCTACACTTGTTTTTTGTCATTCCAACCTTTCTTAACTTTAGGACTCCATCTTCTGTTTTCGTGTAGCCCTTCTCTCCATCTTCATGTTTCCTTTTTCTTCTGGGTCTGCCAGGCATTTTGATGGATGCCGGAGGTAGTAGTGGCTTTTTTGTTGAATTTGGCCAGTTGTTTGGGCCGCTTGCTACAAGAATGCATCCAAAAAATAAATAGTACCTAATACCAAAAAACCTTTATAAGCTAGCTTGGATGGGAAGAAATCTTACTCAAAATACTTTTCAAGTGTATCAGTATCAAGCATGCCCTCCATAATTGAAACATCCACTGGTTCGATCGATTTTCCACTCCGACGACGGGAGCTTTGCACCATCTCAACTTATTGGAAATTGAAACAAAATGTATATTTCTATATTATACTGGATAATCAATCAAATTAGAAATAAGCTTAATGGAAATGATTTGCTTCACTTTCTTTCCACAAGCTGCTAATTAACAGATAAAAATGTAATAGCCCATCACAAAAATTCAATCCATAAAGTACCACTAAGACAGGAACCCATTGCAAATTAACACACCCATTTTCACATTCTGCTCTTGTTCTTCTATTTTTTCGGATAAAGAAAAGATTGTGCCTTGAAGACAGTATCAACAAATGAGTTCAAGCCAATGTTTTACCTCTGTCCGCCGCCGTAAATTTCGCGACTATGATTCGAGATCTACGATTTCAGCTCCGTCCGCCATCCGATTTCGCGACTTGGCCGTCACATTCGTCACTTTCGGCTGTTAATTTTTCGCGACTGCGCCGTCCAAATATGCAGCAACTTCCCGTCCGCGCCGCTCCACTTTCGAACTGAGCAAACGAAGAAATAACTCGCTCCACTTTCGAACTGAACAAAGGAAGAAAGAAGAAAGAAGTCGTTGTGCTTTCAAGTTTCAAAGGCTTAGGGAGAAGAAGACGAAAATGAGTGTTCAGCCGCTGTTCTGAGGTAATAAGGGTTTCAGATTAAATTTATTTTAATTGCCAAATTACGATTTTGCTCTTGTAGTTATTTTTTTTGTTTTTTAAAAAAAAAAATGAATTGACGTTGAAATTGACGGAAAATATGACGGCAGGACCAAATTCGTAAAAACAACGAGTTGAGGGTCAAAAAAAAAAAAGTTCGAGGACAAAAATCGCAAAACCGCGAAATTTGGGGACTATTTTTGCCAATTTGCCTTTTAAAAATGAAATTTTTTACACAGCTAATTATTTTTTTTTATGGAACTTATTCATTTGTTCAATCGACAACATTTTTAAATTAATAATATTAATAAATTATATACAGATAATATTCTAGTTACTCAAAATTGGAAATTATATGATAGCATCGACATCTTTACCAAGCAGCAAGCTCAATTAATTAATATATCTTTAAGATAATAAAACTTTTTAATAATATTAATTTAGAGAAGTTTAATTGTATATACAAACACATATGAGAATATATACTATTTCCATTTTGTTAGGTGTCCCGTTTTTTTGTTTTTTTTTCTTTTTAATTTTTTTTAACTGTGCCATAAAAAGTGTTTTTTTAATAAAAAAAACGAGAGAGTGATCATTAACTAAATAATTAATAATTAAAAAACTAAACAGTCTACATTAAAAAATGTCATTTTCTTAAAAAACTCGAACCAAACAGTAGGATGAGTTTTGTTTGTGGAACTTTTAATTTGGCAAGGTGAGATGGATGTAGTAGCCTAGCAGGAAGGAAATGAGGAACAACTTGAATCCTCCCACAAAATATTGAAGACGTTAGCTTTCTAAATCCTTTGGCAAGAAAAAGTGAATGTTAGGGTGTGTAGACGTAATGAATTTGTGAAAAAATCATAACATGGCTCTAACAAAATTGTGTAGTTAGTGCGAAGCAGTGGTGGAGATTTACTGTTGGAAGAAGGAAGTTTGTTATCCGGTGTGGGTGATGATGAAGCGAAGGCATCTGAAAGGGATACCGATACAAGCAAACATGTCCGATCTGATCTTCTTGTTACTTAATCTTATAGAATGGAAAAGTATTGAGTTTGTAGAGAGTGCATTTGATCAAATTGCTCAGACTTGTGGTTTTCGTGAGATTTACGTTTGCAGGAAGAAAAGTTACCAGAAGGGATTGGAAATCTTATTCACCATTTGGTAGTGTGCAATAGCAATTGAAGGAAAACGGGTTATGGCACCAGAAGATGATGGATTTCGACAAAGTCCGCCAAGTACCTTCTGTTATCATCAGCAACTACTACTTCTCACATCAGGTATTTACTTCGTTTTCTTTTATAAAGTTTTTATAGAATCACATTTTATGTTAGATAGTCACCAGAAGTAATCATACTTGTGTATTCGTGCTTTTGTTTTTCATTTGGTCTATTTTACCCTTTTTTTTTTTGCTGAAATAGGAATCTTACGCAAACAATTCAGCCTTGATCTTCTTCTTTAGGTTCGTCGTGTTCGAAACTCAGCTGCTTCTTGATTTCTTTGGCTTATTGAAATGTTGCTATTGTTTGCTGTGAATGAATTAAAGCATTGGTACTAGCTTATTCAAATTTAGGTTTGTTCAACATGTGTATAGAGATAAAAGATTTGTTATGATGGATTGTATATTAAAATTTTCGCCACGGTGAAGATTGTTATGTTGGTGACTCAAATCCTAATTATTTATGGAAATTGAATCATATTTATGAAAATTGAGTCATATCCCACATCGGATAACTAATGAAGTTTATTATTAATTTTTCCTCTCTAAATAAATAGGCACAGAGAATTTAACATGATTCGGTCAATTGATCTACGAGTGGCGGAGAAACAATCCACTAATAAAGTGGATAATACAAAATGGGTCTCCAGAATATGATATTAAATCCAAAAGCACATACACACAAAAATATGATCAATTAGTCAAAGTATGTGGGTTACATACTGTTGGTCCGGAGACGATAAGTCAGGTGTAGAGGGGAGGGGGGGTGAATACACCTGAGCTCAGTTTCTTTTTCTCAATGAAGGTCACCGAGCCGTTGATTGCAAATCGATGAACAGTGCCAAATAAGCCTTCGATCGCGGGACGGAGTAAGTCGCCCATCGAGCTCTCTCCCTACCGATCGTTGTCGCATTCTTTGAGAATCAGTCGGAGACTGTTGTGCGGAAAGTGTGGGTCCGGAATTCGTCTCTTTTGAAAACACGTTTTAGCAAATTAAATCTTTTGGCTGTGCGCTTTATAAAATACGTTTTATGCAAGCTTATGATTTTCAAGTCAGTTGAATGCTATGCAATAAAACAGTAAAAGAACACAAGCGATTTAACGTGGTTCGGATACGCAAGATCCTACGTCCACGGTCCCGAACGAGCAGGAGAACTTGTTGATTATTCTCGAGCAAGCCTCGCAGGGGATACTGTGCACCGGACGAGTTCCCTCTAAGTTATAGTCCTTAGCGACTTTACTAAGTCGCCCATCGAGCTCTCTCCCTCCGATCGTTGTCGCATTTCTTTGAGAATCGGTCGAGAGGCGTTGTGCGGAAAGTGTGGGTCCGGAATTCGTCTCTTTTGAAAACACGTTTTAGCAAATTAAATCTTTTGGTCCGTGCGCTTTATAAAATACGTTTTATGCAAGCTTATGATTTTCAAGTCAGTTGAATGCTATGCAATAAAACAGTAAAAGAACACAAGCGATTTAACGTGGTTCGGATACGCAAGATCCTACGTCCACGGTCCTGAACAGAGCAGGAGAACTTGTTGATTATTCTGAGCAAGCCTCGGCGGGGATACTGTGCAGACCGGATGCCCTCTAAGTTATAGTCCTTAGCGACTTTACAATCCAAACCTAAGTCTGAAAGGGAAGGGAATATCCTCCAGCTGAGAAGGAGTTCTTACAATAAGAACAATTCACTAAATGTGAACTCCTTCGAATCTAAGCTATAAATATGACAATGAGCTTAGTCTAGAGAAGAAAGGGATCTAAGAACTCTAGAGAGAAAAACTGAGAAATCTTCTAAGTACGCAAGTTTTCCTCTAGATGATCTTTGAGTGTTCTAGAGCGTTTGTGAACTTGAGCTTGTCCCTTCGAAATTCCGTCACTCGGAGCTTCAAAAACTTCTCTATTTATAGTTGTGAGTTATGACATATGTCCGTTGGAGACGACGATGCCACGTGTCACAAGCTTCCAAGGAAAACGGCCATAATTCGAACTTGTTGCGACGGAAGCGGTTAATGCACTGTTCATGAGAGCAGCTTTACTGTGTAGAGTAGGTAAGCGTTGTCGGCTTCTCATTGGTCGAGGTTTGTAGTTGGTGAGAATGTCAGAGTTGACCATTCAACACCTCGTATGTCTTCTGCTGAACTTCTCGAAAAGACTAGAATAGCTGGGTCGCTTTCCGTAGGATACGATGGGCGAAAAGTCTCTCGTCTTCTTCATCGAGTCACCGACAGGGCATCTACCGAGTAGGTCACCGGGCGACCGCGAAGGTACTGGGCTTGCATGAGTTCTTCTGCGATGGCTTATCAGCGCTTGGGTTGGCTTCTACCGAGGTTTACTCGGTGATGATCAAGAACGCAAGCGATTACACCGATGACGTGGGGTTCGAAAAGTATCTTCGACAGAAGATCAGTTCAACAATTACCCCGTACAGGACTTAGACAAGAATATAAAAACGATTACAACAAGTCTAACATATACATCAGCTAATCCTAACGACACACTAATCTACTGATATCAGCTAGGGTTTGGGATCTTCAATTCCATAGTACTACTATGATTTCCCCCAATTTTCTTTTAACCGAACAACAGCTGAGTATCATCTACTGACTCATATCCAACAATTTCCCCCTAATTGATGATGCCAAAACCTCTACCTCTACCTCTACCTCTTAAACTTCTTAAGTCTATAAAAGATGCTATCCTACTGACAACAATTTCCCCCTTACAACATTCTGAGGGAAAGAAAAAAATAAAGGAATTTCAATACTTCAGTAGGTGGTAGATAGGCAAAATCAGAGAAACTAACTGTGAGTGTGTGTCAGATCACTTAGTGATCAGTCGTGAAAACACAATGCAAAGAGCTGAAAGACAATGAGTAATTGTCTGACAAGCAATAGGAACTGATATATATAATCAATGATGTACAGGTTCCTATCACTATTGCAAAAGATAGAGAAGAGAAAGACTACAGACGCCTGAAGGCTTGAGTGCGTTCCCTGAATCCTGCAGATCTGTCCATGGGAGGTTCCAGACGATAGTATAAATAGATTCTCTTCCTCAGAGTCTGGATATCCTCGTCGTCTTCAGCAAGGTGGACACTCAGGTTGAAGCGGAATGCTGCAAAGACTAACCTCATCTTCTCGTGTCCTTCGTACATAGAACTCCGCACACGCTTCTAGGAGGTGGGATGCGCCCGAAAGCCGGAGCTCTAAACGGAATATTCTCGTCTCTTCATGATCTCCTTGAGCTGTTCCCTCGGCTACTGGATTGTCTGAAAACATGAACTCATCAAAGGCTTGATCGATAGGTTGCTCTCGAGGATAGAATCCCCAAACATAGTAGCCTTTGATAAATTGCTCTTTAAGTTCTTCCCATTGATCATTAACCTCACCGGAACCCATCGATCGACATGAACAACCGAGTCCTTCTTGGCGAGAGGTGTTCTCTTCCTTGATCCTCTTGGGATTTGTCTTACGGGATCATCGGCGGCTTCTTGGATAGGCTTATCATCTTAGCCATATCGGCCATTCTTTTCTTTTCTCGGAGAGCCGCGCCCTACGGTCTCCTCGTCCGATATTTAGGCCTTGCGGCGTCGCCTCCCGGTGTCGCTTGATCTTACGCTATCTCGCTCGGGTGTTAGAGTAGGAGTGGGAATGCTCGAGTAGTAGTTGGGATCTCAGTCGGAAGAGCCTTAGCAAAATCTGCTTGGGCTTTCTTCTTCTGCTCTTCGACTGATTCGACCTTTTTCTTGCTTTTGCCCCTAACAGCTTTGCCCTTGGGCTTCTTTCTTTGCTTCGCTTCGCTTCTTCAAGCCGACGCTCTCGGTCCAACTTATCTTGCAAATGTTGGGCAATATTGAGGTCATAAGCCTCTTGCTCCGCTTTAGATTTGAATTTTCGGACCGGGGAGGAAGGAGGAGTAATAGCAGTAGCAGTCTCCTTCCCCGGCCTCTGCGGAAGAGTCTGTTCTCCTTCAGACTCTTGCTCAACGAAATGAGCAACATCTTCTATGTGAGCGGCAGAAGATGAAATGGGTGTAGGTTCTAGAGGAAATTCGATCAGTAGAACCCCTGAAGTATCTTCAGCCTGAGCGGCTGAGGATTGAGCACGAGCAGTTGAGGGTTGTTCCGCCTGAATACCTTCCCCCTGAGTCTGAGCATTAGAGGGTCCTTCCTCCTGACCACCCTCTACTATGTGGACATCAGCCATATCCGTATCAGGTTCATCCTTCATAATACCTTCCCCCTTTTTGGCATCATCTGCCTTGGAGAGTTAGGTGCGGATGGCTTGAATGTCTCTTTCCACATTGTGGACTGAATCCTTAATCTGAGTTGCTGTGGATTCGAAGTCCTTGACGAGATCGCAATATAATTCCCAGTCTTTTTCTTGATCAGCTCTTGATGTTTTAAGCTGTGCAGCTGACTCCAGACGGAGTTTCAGCAGAGCCTGATCCTGCGATTCTGTCATTTCTTTCTGAATAAGTTTCAGAGCCTCTGCCTGTTGGGTAATAGATTTCTGAAGGCTAGAGGTGGCAATCTTATTCCGTTCATCGATTTCGAGCTTAACGGTTGTGAGAGCTTGAGTCACCGCTTCCGAAAATATCTTCTCGCGATTCTCGAGCAACTGCTGACTCTGAGCTTCTAGATCGACTTTCTGAGCTGCTAAGGCTGCCTCAATAATCTCCTGAAAGTTGGGTTGAGGAGTAGGTACTGGAGTCTTTGAGATGTCAGCAGCTATTCTGTCTAAGCTCTGTATCTGAGCCTTGGTATACTTTGTCCACTTCAGATGGACGTCCTTAGCCAAAAGTCTGTTTTTCTCTCCTTGGCGTCGAATGGCTTTATTTACGGACTTTGAGGACACGGAACCGATAGGTTGTATCTGGTACGAGCTGGTTCCGAGCCTCTGCTCAGAAAATGTGAGGAGCTGCTCCCTACTGTACTTCGGAGCACCTTGAGCATCACCTGATGTATCAGGATGTGGTGAATTGCTCTTCTCACGGGGAGTTGAACCCTCAGCAGAGCCTCCCAACTCTGTATCCTTGGGTGTCTGATCCTTCCTCTGATTATTATCATCATCATCTTTCTTATCATCAGCAGGAGGAGATGGGGGTGGAGGAGTGTTAACAGGGACTGACTCTCGCAAGCTTAGAAGGTAAAGCATTGCGGCTCTGAGATCTTCAAGAGTAGCTAAGTCAGCTGGTTCTCCGTACCCTATTACTTCTTGTAGCTTCTGCTCCTCATCGTGCAGGTAGAGAACTGAGTGGGTTTTGATTATGTCTTCTAGAATATCCCAACTCAGAAATCTTAGAAGCATTTGAACCCTAACCCTGATGGCTATGTCGACTAAGTCTGAGTGCCCAGCGATTTCAGGAATATGATCGTCTACTTCAGCTGCGGCACGGAGACGAGTGGTGTAAATAGCTGTCCACTCAGTCGTATTCTCCTTAGTCGGTTCCCTAACGTCCGACTGTGTGTCATTGGAGCTGATGAATTGAGCTTTCTCCTTGAGGGTTGCTCCTTCAATCCCTATGTCGGAGTCTAATATATGCTCATCTTGTTATGGAGGAGGAGCCTGTGCTAAGATGGTTATCGGCTGAGCCATAGTGACCTCAGCTGGTCGTGGCCTATTAAGCCTCCTCCTCTTGGGCACGTCAGCGGGAGATGGCAAGACAGGAGCAGCTCTCTTTTGCTCAGGTGGCCCTTTGCCAATCGACTTCTCCGTCGCTTCTTTAGTTTGAAACTTTATCAGCTTAGTGTTGTACAGCTTTGAGTCTTCAAAAGCTGAGTTCCTCTGTACAACACTCTATATTAGGACTAACATCTTGGTCCCGAATAGAAGCTTACTCACACTGGCCAACCTCCTCTCGCCAGTGGGTAGCGTAGTGAACTTCTGGGCTTGGGCTTTCATCTGAGTTGTATAATAGTCAGCCCAGTTCACTTCTACTCCATCATCGATAGCCATCATCAGCTGAATCCTTGGCTTGGACAGTTGATCGTACGATCCAGCTGAGCTTGTCAGTATGTGCGAGACCACATACGCTAAACCTCTGTACTGAGGTAGCAAGAGATTCCTCGGGAGAGCTGTCTTGAACGTCAGATCACTGCGTCCACAGAACTTTTGCACATAAGCGTTGATCTCCCTCTCCTTATATCCGATAGGGGAGATTCCAGAATTAGGAAGCTGAAACGCGAGGACCAGAGCCTCTCGGATGTTGAAGGTCTTCTGAGACGCCTTCCACTTGTTCGGATAAGTCTCCTCCATGTAAGAAAACGAGGCTTCTTCTCCTTCGGCGGCCCACCGAATTCCGGTTGAAATATGCCTCCGCCACTTGCCTCGGCAGACTGGCACGGGGATGCTTGGTCACGAGGGTCTCCAACCCAGACCTCTCCAGAGCATCGAACATCGGTTCCAGATATGGGATATCCACCTGGCGGAAAGCCATTGTGGGTTCGAACTGAATCCGGATGGTCATGATCTCCACTATAGGTTCAGGAGTCTGTACGATCGCCATAGAAATCTGCAAAACAACTTGTTAGCACTTGAAAATAGAGTAAGTTAGTAGTTATCAGCAGATTTTAATACATTACCGAGTATTAGAGCTTGAAAGATGCACATGCAAGGCAGTTATAAGAAGTAGAAACTGATTGCGAGAAAAGCTCGTAAGGTATGAAAATGGCGAAAAGTAACGAATGATAGAAGATGAATGATTTTATATATATTGGCTTGATTGCACGTTTTAATCTAACGGCTGAGTTTTAATCTTTCATAACTATGGACGGCTAAGATTTAATGTTAAAAAAGGAATGATTACCAAAGCCGCGTAAAACATAGATCTACGTAATAAAGGTAAGTGAGAAGACATGCATTAAATGCACGACAGACATCATTAATTACTCAGGTTAAGGTTTCCTACTGACCTTTCCTTAAACTATTAATGGCGGGAAATGAATGCACATTAACTACTGAGTGTGAGCGACTGATGCAATAAATGCGAGCATGCTTCAAAAAAAAATAAGTACACAAAATTACGCAAACCTCTTCAGCTGAACTTATCAGCTGGTTACCGTTATGTATAAGGAGAATGGTTGTCATGCTGATGACTATGATCCCCCTTCCTATGTACAGTGTGACTTTCCCAACTGAGTCACTGTACTTAGTTATCTGACCTGTCGTACTAATTCCTTATGCTGATACCAATTGTTACCAATTGTTGGGCAATGATGTTCTCAGTAGTCGGCATCTACCGACGCATCTCGGTGGGATCCGAAGAGACCTAGCTCAGCGATAGTTCTCCGAACCTCGTTCTCGGCTAGTGGTTTGGTCGAGATATCCGCCCTTTGCTTGTCGGTATGGATCTTCTCCATCCCGATATCCTTTTCTCGACATGGTCTCCGATGAAGTGGTGTCGGATATCCACGTGCTTGCATCTGGTATGTAGAACTGGGTTCTGAGTTATGGCAATTGCACTTGTGGAGTCGCAGTAGATGGGCACTTCATCCCGAGTTATACCATAATCTCTAAGTTGTTGTCGAAGCCAAAGGATTTGGGCACGAGCAACTTCCTCGCAGCCATGTACTCGGCTTCGGTAGTGGACGTTGCTGCCGAATGCCGCTTCTTCGAAAACCAAGAAATCGGCTTGTCGCCTAGGAACCGACAAGTTCCGGAAGTTGACTTTCGATCTATCCCGCATCCCGTATAATCGGCATCGAATAACTCCGTCGGTATTAAGTTATCATCGCCAGGATACCATAACCCAACATCGGGTGTTCCTCTTAAATAGCGCGAATCTTCTTCGCCGAGTTTAAAAGACTTCGCTTGGGATCTTGCTTGGAATCTTGCGCATACACCTACAACATAAGTTATGTCAGGACGGCTAGCTGTTAAATAAAGTAAAGAGCCTATAATAGCTCTATAGTCAGTAGAGTTAACAGAAGCTCCCTCTTTGTCTAGATCGATCTTAAAGTTCGTGTTCATGGGGATTTTGACTGGCTTGCTGGAGTCGCAGCCGAATCTTTTGAGAAGGTCTCGAGTGTATTTGGCTTGATTGATGAAGATTCCTTCTGGTGATTGCTTCACTTGAAATCCAAGGAAATAATTCATCTCTCCCATCATGGATATCTCGAATTTCTCTTTCATCATCATCTCGAACTGCTGGCATATGGTCTCATTTCTGCAGCCGAAAATGATGTCGTCCACGTAGATTTGCACCAGTAGGATGTCATCTACTGACTTTATGTTGAATAGGGTGCGATCTACCGTCCCCTTCGAAAACCTTTTCAAGTAGAAAGTCTCGATAGGGTATCATACCAAGCCCCGGGTGCTTGTTTTAACCCATATAGAGCTTTCCTAAGTCTCGTACACTCGATGTCCTCGCTGAAAGCCGGGCGGTTGTTCCACGTAGACTTCTTCCTTCGTACGCCGTTCGTAAAAGCCGACTTTACATCCATCTCGATAGACTTTGAAGCCTTGATGTGTTGCATAAGCTAGGAATAGACGAATGGCTTCCAATCTAGCGACTGGAGCGAACGTTTCATCAAAGTCAATTCCTTCGCCCGATCCGTATCCCTTTGCAACTAGTCTTGCTTTATTTCTGACAATGACGTTGTTTTCATCTCGCTTGTTTTTGAAGACCCACTTAGTACCAATCACGTGCTGATGTCTAGGTCTGTCAACAAGGTCCCATACTTCATTTCTGACGAACTGGTTCAGCTCTTCTTGCATAGCAATGACCCGGGCCAAGATCTTTAAGTGCGTCCTCTATCGATCGAAGTTCTTCGTAGACGTAAAACAAGAGTAAAGTGAGCTTTCTCCTTGACTTAATCTTGATCTCGTCCTTATAGTTGCTGATGGATCTCCAATGATAAGATCTGAAGAATGAGCATCGAGCCACGAACGCCTGAGTCGGGCTTCTTCTTCTGATACTACTTCTGCACAGTCAGTAGGAGTGTTAGGCATTTCAGTAGTACTGTTCTGTGACTGTAGCAATTCAGTAAGAAGGTTAGGATCTACTGAGTTTCCGGGTTCGGGGCATTTAGCTCGGGAACATTAATCGTTCCCCCCCGAGTTTATATTCTCGCAGAGGTCTCGGTTACCAATGGGGCTTCCTCATCGACCGATGTTACCTCGTTGTTGATTCCGTTCGATAGAATCAACTAGGTCGCTACATCGATCGTTGGTTGAGTCCGAGTTTGTTCATCGTCTGACTCATCATCCCAATAATTCTGGATCTTTTCAGCTTTATCAATAAGTCCGAGATCCTGTAGCTTGCTGCTGACATCATCAGTATTTGACTCTGTTTGTTTCCTGTTCTCAGTAACAAATTCATCAAAAACAACATGAGGGCTTTCCTCCACACAAAGAGTCCGATAGTTAAAGACTCTGAAGGCTTTACTGACTCGAGAGTAACCTAAGAAAACTCCTTGATCAGATTTGCTATCAAAGACCTTCAGCTGATCTTTCCCATTATTGTGGATAAAGCAAGGACAGCCGAAAATATGAAAATGAGAAATAGAAGGAATTCTCCCTTTCCATAATTCATATGGTTTCTTCATGTGTTGCTGAGTGAGTAGTGAGCGATTCTGAGTATAGCAGGCGGTGTCAGTAGCATCAGCCCAGAACTTCGAGGGTAGTCCAGAATTTGCGAGGAGCGTTCTTGCTGCTTCTTTGAGTGTTCTGTTCTTTCGTTCAGCAAGTCCGTTCTGCTGAGGGGTGCGTGCAGCTGATGTCTCGTGCTTAATTCCCTCTTTATCGTAGTATGTCTTAACTACTGAGTTTAGAAACTCTGTTCCTCTGTCCGAGCGAATTCTTTGAATCTTGATGTCCTTTTCCACACTGAGTTTCTTCAGCAGATTGGGCAACTCAGTTTGAACATCAGATTTATTGGCGATGAAGATGACCCAAGTATATCTTGAGTAGTCGTCAATAACGATGAGGGCATACTTCTTGCCTCTTATAGTCACTGGAGAGACTGGCCCGAATAGGTCCATGTGCAGCAGTTGAAGGATTCCATCAGTGGAAGGTGACATAATAGGTGGATTGCTACTCTTTGTTTGCTTTCCCTTCATACATGCTTCACAATTTCTGTCTTTAACGAACGATTCGTTGGGCAGTCCTCTGACTTTGGAGTTCTTGGCTAGCTTGTTCATGGTCTTGAAGTTCAGGTGGCTGAGTCTCTTGTGCCATAGCCATCCTGACTTGTCACCAGATTTTGTCTGTGCTAGTAAGCAAGCCTCAGGTTCTGCGGTTTTCCAGTCTGCAACATAGATGTTTTTCTTCCGCGAACCTGATAACACTGTTTTCCCTGTAGATTTGTCAACAATATCACAGAAACCAGCGTCAAAGATTACTCTATTAAGATTATCACATAATTGACTGACTGGAAGGAGATTATGTTGAAGTCCTTCAACATATGTTACTCTTGGAACTGTGGCAGTCCCAATTGTCAGCGTTCCGTATCCCCTTGTATAGCCTTTGGAGTTGTCACCGAATTCAATTCTGGGACCATCTTCTTATACGTAGTTGGTCAGCAGGCTCTTCTGGTAAGTCATGTGTCTCGAGCAGCCGTTGTCCACTATCCAAGGGTCCTTATGCACCTGCAAAACAGAGGCATTTTTAGGTAACCTTTGGTTCAGTTGGGTCCTTAGTGGTTAGTGGGTGATTTCGGAACCCAGATCTGTCTAGGAACCTTAGAAGTCTGAGACTTCTTCTTCTGAACCTTGTCAGCTTTCTTCTCCACAGGACTTGGAGATACTGACTTTCTCGCGATGATTTTGGGTTCAGGCGCTTTCTTCTTCCGAGTCTTAGCGCTTCTCCCGACCCCCGGGCTCATAGTAGTACGAGCCGTGCCGAGCCGGATGCTCATATAATGGCTCTGCATCTTGTTCGCCCATCCGACCTTCTTGGTTTCCCCTGAATTTGATCGCGGTGTCCTGGGGCAGGAACCATTTGTCAGCTGTTTCTTATGAATGCTCGGCTGAGGTGCAATCATTTTCTGTTTGTTCTTCGCCTGAGGTGTAGTGTCAGCAGTTTGCACTTTTCCCCTGACGAACCTATCAGCCAGCGATTCTGAGCTTTTAGAAGTGGAAGCTTCGTGAATATAACCAAGGCCTTCTTTTACAGTAGTTGGTCGTTGTGCTCTGAGCATGCTTTCTAGCTTCTCCTTAGCTCCCAGGTACTGTTCAGTCATCAGTCCTCTCCAGACCTCATCACTTCTCCTGAGAGAATCATAGTCCTTCTGTACGTCTGAGAGTTTCTAACTGAGTTGGGCTATTTCAGTCTCTTTCTCAGAATTGTCCTTAGTCAGGACTGAGATCTGAGTCTCTTGAAGCTGAGACTTAGTCATAAGAGATTCCATCTCTTTCTTGAGTCTCGCAACTAGATTCTCTGACTCAGTAGAGACCTGACAATCAGAAGAAAGTCTCTGATTCTCAGCCTTTACCTGTTCTAGTTCTTGGATGGTTCTGCTGAACTCTCTGCTCAGCTGAATCTGTTCCTCTAGTAGATCGTCGTAGGCTTGTACCATATCTAGAGGATTATCTGAGACCGAGCACGTGTCGTGTGTGCTGTGTGAACAAGAGGTAATATTAAGTTTAGAATTTACCTCAGCCTCTTCTCCGACCATCAGACACTATTCAGCTGATTCCTCAGGAACCTTCTCTCCGACTTCAACAGCTACGAATGCAGCTTCATCTTCAGAAGAATACATGAATGTATCCTCTTCAATTGAGTTGTCGGATATCTCTCCGGCTATGTAGGCCTGCCTTCGCTTGGCAAATTTTTCTCTTCTGGCCTGCCGTTCTTCTCTTTGAGCAGCTGAGAGTTCGGGACAATCATACTGATAGTGTCCCTCCTTCTTACAGTTGTAGCAGGTGGATGTTCTTCTGCTCTTACCAGCTGAGTCTTTAGACGGACTGGCAGCAGACTCCGATTTCCTGCATTCAGTAGAAGGATTAGATTCTTCTTTCTTATGATAGTCTTTCTTACCTGAAGAAGAATCTCGGTTGTATTTCCTCAGCTTTCTGACTTTCTCCTTTTCCCTCTGATATTTGAGAGCCATCAGTGCTAGCTGATTAGGGCCTGGAGTCTCGGAAGACTTTGCTACTGATGTGGCCACAGCTTTGCTTGAGGAAATAGGCTTGGCTCCTGTGTTGCTGACTGTTGCCTTGAAGGCATGGTCGAACTGTGTGTCAGCTGGAGCGCTTAAGCACTTTTGGGGTAGGCTATGCTCGAATTCCTCCGATTTTAATTCTGAAAATATAACATCAGGAGTTAGAGCATTTAGATCAGAGCGACGTAAATAAGTAGCAAAAAGAAGCCACTTCTATCTGGGCAACACTCTCAAGATCTTGGTGTTCATCACCTTGTTGGTGAACGACCTCCCCAGCCCACTGATGACATTGCCTTGATTGGTGAATCTGACACTCAGCTCGTCAATGGTTTCAGTAGGCTCCATTGCAAAGGCGTCGAACTTCTGAAGCTCTAGCTCGAGCTTGTTTTCTTTGATCTGAGGGGTTCCATGGCTCAGTACAGCCAAGGCGTCCCATAGCTCTTTCGCCGTTTTGCAATCCTGTACCCTTCCGAGGTGTGACTCACTGAGCGTAGTCAGTATGGCATTACGTGCAACTCGGTCAAGGTTGTGCAACTTCTTTTCTTCGAGCGTGAAGGCGATTTATCTTTGGGAACCTTAGCACCGGCTTGTGCTCTCGCGCCTCCTCCAAAGAAAAATACTACGCTGTCGATCATGGGAATGATCGGTCCTGACTCTAGGACATCTGACATGCTGTCGTGGAGTGACGTTAGGTGTGCCTCCATACGTACGCGCCATACCATGTAGTTCTCTATTGAGAACATCGGTACCATCCTAATACCTGACATATCAGACATCGTAAGAGTAAGAGTATAAGGATGCTTGAAAAGATGCTTATGCGGAGGAAAATGGTTTTCGGGGATCGGTTCGAGAGGACCAAGATTTCGGAACCGGCGATCAGTTGAACACCGTGAGCTCTGATACCAATTGTTGGTCCGGAGACGATAAGTCAGGTGTAGAGGGGGGGGGTGAATACACCTGAGCTCAGTTTCTTTTTCTCAATGAAGGTCAGCTGAGCTGTTGATTGCAACTGATGAACAGTGCCAAATAAGCCTTCGATCGCGGGACAGAGTAAGTCAGCTACTGAGCTCTCTCCTACTGACTGTTGTCAATACTTTGAGAATCAGTCGGAGACTGTTGTGCGGAAAGTGTGGGTCCGGAATTCGTCTCTTTTGAAAACACGTTTTAGCAAATTAAATCTTTTGGCTGTGCGCTTTATAAAATACGTTTTATGCAAGCTTATGATTTTCAAGTCAGTTGAATGCTATGCAATAAAACAGTAAAAGAACACAAGCGATTTAATGTGGTTCGGATACGCAAGATCCTACGTCCACGGTCCTGAACAGAGCAAGAGAACTTGTTGATTATTCTGAGCAAGCCTCAGCAGGGATACTGTGCACTGGACAATTCCCTCTAAGTTATAGTCCTTAGCGACTTTACAATCCAAACCTAAGTCTGAAAGGGAAGGGAATATCCTCCAACTGAGAAGGAGTTCTTACTATAAGAACAATTCACTAAATGTGAACTCCTTCGAATCTAAGCTATAAATATGACAATGAGCTTAGTCTAGAGAAGAAAGGGATCTAAGAACTCTAGAGAGAAAAACTGAGAAATCTTCTAAGTACGCAAGTTTTCCTCTGGATGATCTTTGAGTGTTCTAGAGCGTTTGTGAACTTGAGCTTGTCCCTTCGAAATTCTGTCACTCGGAGCTTCAAAAACTTCTCTATTTATAGTTGTGAGTTATGGCATATGTCCGTTGGAGACGACGATGCCACGTGTCACAAGCTTCCAAGGAAAACGGCCATAATTCGAACTTGTTGCAGCAGGGCAGTTAATGCACTGTTCATGAGAGCAGCTTTACTGTGTAGAGTAGGTAAGCGTTGTCGGCTTCTCATTGGTCGAGGTTTGTAGTTGGTGAGAATGTCAGAGTTGACCGTTCAACACCTCGTATGTCTTCTGCTGAACTTCTTGAAAAGACTTGAATAGCTGGGTCGCTTTCCGTAGGATACAGTAGACTGAAAAGTCTCTGTCTTCTTCAGCTGAGTCAGCTGACAGGGCATCTACTGAGTAGGTCAGCTGGCGACTGCGAAGGTACTGGGCTTGCATGAGTTCTTCTGCTGATGGCTTATCAGCTGCTGGGTTGGCTTCTACTGAGGTTTACTCAGCTGATGACTGAAGAACGCAAGCGATTACACTGATGACGTGGGGTTCTGAAAAGTATCTTCGATAGAAGATCAGTTCAACAATTACCCCGTACAGGACTTAGACAAGAATATAAAAACGATTACAACAAGTCTAACATATACATCAGCTAATCCTAACGACACACTAATCTACTGATATCAGCTAGGTTTTGGGATCTTCAATTCCATAGTACTACTATGATTTCCCCCAATTTTCTTTTAACCGAACAACAGCTGAGTATCATCTACTGACTCATATTCAACACATACCTACAAAAATATAATCAATTAGTCTAAGTAACTAATATTAACATGTGGGCTATAATGCATAGAAATACACTTAAAATAATTAGAGAACATATCTATTTATAGGTGAAATTAATGATAGTCATCATTAATTCTTCGATGTGGGATATGACTCAATTTCCTTAAAGAATTAGGATTTAAGCCACCAACATAACAATCTCCACTGTGGCGAAAACTTTAATATCCAATCCATCATACCAAATCTTCACATCGATGAAAACTCCAATCACAAACAAATAACTATCTTGTTCCACCGCCTTCGCAAAAGCCTTGATGAACTTAATCCAAATCAGAATATCAACAAAGTCGAAGACTTCTCGAACAACTGCAGGATCATCTTAAATCTTCAAAACTGGAATCTTCCTTGGCAAAACGGTATCCTGAAAACGTGAACTTTACTTCATGGTGCTTCCTCCTCTAACATGCTCCACCTCCATCAAAAGCCTTCAAATTTCTCAACCAACACGAGCCAAACCTTGGATACGACTTGTTAGGATTTTTGGACCCCTCCAAATGTGATGAACGGATTATTGAAACTCAACGGATGCAATAACACAGAATAACACAAGGAGAAAATAAATAGGCACAGATAATTTAACGTGGTTCAGTCAATTGACGGATGCAATAACAAAAAATAACTCAAGGAGAAAATAAATATGCACATATAATTTAACGTGGTTCAGTCAATTGATCTACATCCACGGGCGCGCGAAGAAACAATCCATTAATAAAAGGATTATACAAAATGGGTCTTCGGAATATGATCCTCGACCCAAAAGCACATACCCACAAAATATGGTCAATTAGTCCACCCATAACATGTGGGTTATGATGCGTAGAAGAAAACTTAAAATAACTAGAGAACTTATCTATTTACAGGTGAAATTAATGATAGTCATCATTAATTTTTCGATGTGGGATATGACTCAATTTCCTTAAAAAATTAGGATTTGAGCCACCAACATAACAATTGCAATCTTCCTTGGCAAAACGGTATCCCGAAAACGTGAACTTTACTTCATGGTACCTATTTATTTTCTCTGTGCCTATTTATTTTCTCCTTGTATTATTCTTTATTATTGCATCCGTTGAGTTCCAAGAATCCGTTCGTCACATTTGGAGGGTCCAAAAATCCTAACAAGGTTAAATTTGAATCTCTCTAATTTTGAAGTGTTGGTTTCTTAGTAGTTAAGTGTTGTTTTTAGGAATATATGCATAATCTTAGCAGGTGGTGTTCCAACTATATATGAATAACCTTGACTGAAACCGCACCCTATCGCGTTATCAATCGAGCTTAAGCTCTCAAGTGAGAGATCAATGAAGATCTTCTATTCCATTTTTTGTATCATATTCCATGTCCCACTAATGAAATGGTAACACTTGTATTTTATTTACAATTATATATCTTATTAATCCTAAGATTGAGAATTAATTAAGAAAAAATAAACATATCATTATTCCATTAGTGAGACATGAAATGAGTAAATAAATAAAATAGAAGCTTAACTATTTTGCATGGAATTGCTGCCATCAATTTACTTTTCACTGAATATTTTCAATGTCTTACAATTTATTTAATTGAAATACAAAAGAAATTTCAGAATTAATCCTAAGATTGAGAATTAATTAAGAAAAAATAAACACATATCATCATTCCATTAGTGAGACATGAAATGAGACAATGAATAAAATAGAAGATCTTTAACTATTTTGCATGGAATTGCTGCCATCAATTTACTTTTCACTGAGTATTTTCATTGTCTTACAATTTATTCAATTGAAATACAAAAGAAATTTCAGAATACCAAAGTGCATCTAGATTTCAGTTTTTATTGCATAATTTTGGAAAAAAACAAAAAAAAAATCCCTATGTTGTATGTTCTTAAATAAATTAGGTGAAATATCTTTCCGTAAAAAATTACTGAACATGTATCTCACTTTGGCGGTGTTAATATTGGAATAAAATTATTTAACTATCCTTTACAACTAAGAAATTTCTGAAGTCTCATGTGATTAAATTTATTCACAATCTAAAGAAATTGGAGATAGAAAATTGGAGAAACACAACTCAGAATCTCAAACCCTAGATACCAATTGATCGATTTGAATTTGGCAGAATAGATTGATTCGAAAAGCGAGTGGCAATGTCGACGGTAAGGCATATGGTTAGAGATTATTAAGTTAATAATCCTAAACACGACTTTGTCTTAAGAAGATAGTCAGGCTCTTCCATTTACTTTACTTTTGTTTACTTAAAATCAGTTTAAAACACCAAAAAGCTTTAAGAATAAAATTGTTAAATTTTGAATGGCGGTAAAGATTTTATTTGAAAACTCCCACCCATCAACCGTTTCGTCTTATCCGCCCCTCCCCACAACTGCTTATAACTTCCCCTCCCTCCCATCAATATGAATCTGTTTCAGTAGAAATTATTCATTAATTTCTTCTTCATCTCAACTTTTGATCATGACATCGCTTAAATCTCGACTGCAGCACTCTCTCACTCCCGTTGCTCTTAGATCTTATATCGCAGAGTTCATATCCACATTCATCTTCGTCTTCGCTTCTGTGGGCGCCGCCACCTCTTCATGTACCTTTACTTAATTACATTCCTATATCTTCATTCTCTTTTGTCCTTTTGATAATCAAAATATCTCTAACATCTTTGTAGGGAAGATGACGCCGTCGGCAGCCTCCGACCCCTCCTCTCTCACGGCCATTGCAGTCGCAAATGCCTTTGCTTTATCGGCGGCCGTTTACATTGCCGCCAACATCTCCGGCGGCCATCTTAATCCCGCCGTCACATTCGCAATGGCTGTTGGAGGACACATCACCATTCCCATGGCCCTCTTCTACGGGATCGCCCAAATGCTCGCCTCTGTCATCGCTTGCCTTGTAATTAAAACTCTCACTGTCTCACAGGTGATCATATCAAGATAGAAAAAGCCCTTATGATTATCATCTTCAGTTTTACTAGTTATCTTCATCTTTCATCTTGAATTGTTGCAGCATATACCAGTCCACTCGATTCCTAACGAGATGACCGGATTCGGGGCCTCGATACTTGAAGGCCTGATGACATTCGGAGTTGTGTACACGATGTATGCATGTACAGACGCCAGGAGGGGCAACACCGGAGCGATGGGGCCGTTGGCGGTGGGGTTTATGATGGGGGCGAACGTGTTGGCGTCGGGGCCGTTTACTGGTGGCGCAATGAATCCGGCATGCGCGTTTGGCGCTGCCCTCATCGGAGGGAGTTTCAAGAACCAGGCAGTTTATTGGGTGGGACCTTTGGTTGGAGGTGCTCTTGCTGGGATTCTGTATGACAATGTGGTTTTTCCTGTCCAAGATTCTCACTCTGCTTTGGAGGGAGTTAGGGCCATATGAAACAATTCACACGGCCCAATGCTGTATGTCTTATTAATATAATCACCTAGATAGTTACGATACAATTTTACGAATAGATCGTAACCACATAAGTAGTTATACTAATGGAATAACATCCAGACAGATAATTTGATCCTCAATTCATATATTTGTATGCTTTTTAGGCTCTACTATGTATTGTTAGTCCTGTGATCAACTTTGTTTTTGTAAATCAAACATTTGTACCGTATTAGTTTAAGTCATGGTGAATCTATAATAAACAAGGATAATAATATTTTCAGAATATGCACCCCAAAGATTTTAAGTCAAGAGGTTCTCGGTTGCTCAGAATGAGTGGTGGAGATGTGTATTTCATATTGTAAAATTATTGAAATATTGATATTATTGTTAGTTACTATAATTTTGATTGATTTTAATTAATTCTGAATGAACTCAAAAAGAGAACCACTTGCAAATTCAATTGACGAAATAAGAAATATCCATATTCCTATACCAATCCCAAATAATTCTAATAAAAAGGATATAAAAAACAAAACCCCCCCAAAACATTACATACACATAAATATATAATGAAACTAGTATTTGGTCACTAGGGCAAGTTCATCAACAGCTGCCCGTCCACCATTTTCTGGCAGTTTCCGCTTGGGTTTGGCTTCTAGCAACATTGAAACAACGTCCCTCATCGACGGCCGGTCAGCTGGATTCCGGTTCGTGCATAGCAACGCAACCCTAAGAACTAGCATCATTTCCTCTCTCACGGAAGCACATGATGCACCCGCATTTTTGTCTAACACGTCGTTTAGATCACTTTTCGCCCTAATTTTAGACTTAATCCAATCAACTATACAATTACCGTCACCAAATTCCGAGTTTACAGATCTTTTTCCGGTTAGGATTTCCATCAACACCACCCCGAAACTGTAAATATCGCTCTTCTCATCTACTTGTAAAGTGTAGGCATATTCTGCAAAACAAAAATTAAGAGAAACAAAAATGTTGGTGGGTCAAAAGTATATGAAAAAAGTGAAAAATAAAGGTGTAGCACTTGATGTAAAGTAGGCCATGCACCGAAACAGTAGCAAATCACGGTGACAAAGAGTAAAAAAGAAATGCTTGTTTCTCACTCTCTAATCATAACGAATTGATTTGTGGTGTTATAGTATAATTATGTGTTATGAATTTAAAATTGCACGATAATGCGCATGTCTAATTTAATAATATTATAAGTATCATTTGGAAAGTTTTATATTGTCTCAATTTGGAAAGCTACAACTAAAAAACAAATTTTAATGCAAATTTGAATAGAGAATACGAGTTTTTTCACATTATAAATAAAACAAAGAAAAAGAAAGAGAAGTACACCGTTGCATCACATGGTTAAAAGTGAAATTAAACATGACACCACGTTATGATCATGTAAGCAATGGCATATTTCGTCACCCTACACAACGAACTTAACCCATTTGGACTCGACATTATTAAAGATCAAATCAATAAGAAAACTAGCAAAAAAGGCCCCACGTCCTAACCCACCATCCACCATTCTCTAAAAGTGAATAGGAAAAGAAAAGAATATATATATATATATATATATAATTCAAACACTTAGGAATATACGAAAAATTAAATCCTTAATTAGGGACACATTCAAAATTTAGAATAAAAGGAGTGAATTTCTAATTTCGGGTCTAGATTTGAAGGGCGGGTAGTTTTTGGAATCCTAATTGTCCAAATTTACAATTTCGGAAAAGGTGACAAAATAAAAAATTATAAAATGATATGAATACATAATTTGGATTGCGATACACTCCTACTATAAATCCACATGTGCCCTTAGTTTTCTTCTTTAGCAATGACATATAAATTCTCGACTAGTTATAACTTGCTAGTTGCTACATACTTTTAATTTTATTGTTTCTATACTTAAATAGAATTTATATAAACAAGTCTACCAATTATGCCCACCAATGAGTAAGTAATCATAAACTCATGAATATTCAATTAACTGAAATGTCTAATAGATCCAAATTTATAAAAACTGAGATTTCTGACAAAAATAATCAGATTTCAAGTTTCACAAAAATCAAATAAAATATATTAAATAAAGAAGAGAGAGAGAGAGAGAGAGAGCATACCAGGAGCAATGTAGCCGTAGGATCCAGCAATGACAGACATTGACTCATCGCTTTGAATCAACTTGGCGACGCCGAAGTCGGCGACTCTGGCCTCCATCTCGGCGTCGAGGAGTATATTACTCGGCTTCAAATCTCGGTGCACGATCACCGGATCACAGTCATGGTGAAGATAACAAATCCCCTGCGCTACCCCGAGAGCAATCTTGTATCTGATCATCCACTCCGCAACCAAATTATTCTTGCCATGCAGCAAATCATCCAAGCTCCCATTAGGCATGTACTCGTACAGCAACATCGTGCATTGATTGTTACTGCAACACCCCAGCAACCGGACGATGTTACGGTGCCGGACGTTGCCCAGAACTTCCACCTCCGCCAGCACCCCCATCCTCTTCCGCAGCGCCTCCTTGTTCTTCACCCACAGCTTCTTCACCGCGATTATCTCGCCGCCAGGCATCTTCGCCTTGAACACCGCCCCGTGGGACCCGATCCCGATTATCTGGTCGGTCAGGTTGAGGCTCTCCGCCACATTCTCCGCCGTGAAGTTCAGCCGTTGGAAGGCCGTCAGTTTCCACGGGCCCACTTCTTGGTCGGAGAGTCTCTGCCCGTATTTGGCTTGAAAGCACCGAGTGCCGGCGACCAAAATGAACAGACCCATTCCGAACGCCGCCGCGATGATCCAGACTACGGCTCCGGCTGTCTTCTTCGGCTCGCGGCGGACCTCCGCCGCCCCGGCGGCGAGGCCGTCTATACGGCAAGGTTTGTTGAGAATCCTGCCGCAGAGGCCTTCGTTTCCGATGAATGAGGAAGGGTGGAGAGTGGTGAACACTAACCCCGACGAACGGAATTGGGCCGGTGAGCTGATTGTACGACACGTTGAAATTCTCCAACGTGCTGCAGTTGTTGAAATTGGAAGGAATTGTTCCGGTGAGAAGATTGTGAGACAAATCGACATTTGTAATGGAAGGGAGGATCGAAATCTCCCATGGGATGATTCCGGTCAAAGAATTCCCACCCAAATTCAAACTGATAAGCTTCAAACAATGGCCGACATTCCAAGGAATGCTACCGGTCAAATTATTACCGTCCAACTCAATCCTATAGAAACTCCTGCACCCCACAAAATCCGGGATCTTTCCGTTGAGTCTTGAAGAACTCGCTAGTAAAATCTTCAGACTCGGCGCGTTCCAAATGTCTTCCGGCAGCTCCGAGTCGAAGGAGTTTCCCGATATATCCAAGAACTCCAACGTCACTGGGTTGGCCAGATCTTTGGGGATAGGGCCGGATAGATTATTCCTGCTTAAATCGACGAAAGTGAGGTTAGGCAATGACCCAAATCCGAGTGGTATGGAGCCATTAAGCCTATTGTCGTGAATTCTGATCCGACATAAGGCCGTGCAGTTTGCCAAGGATGAGGGGATCTCGCCGACAAATTGATTTGAGAAGAGTATAAGCTTCACAAGCTTATTACCCAGGCAGAGATTTGGAAGAATCTGGCCGGATAATGAATTCGATGATACGTCGAGCTTCTGTAACTTAGCATTGGAGCCTAATTTCTGCGGTAAATTTCCAGAAAGAGAATTGTTCCATAGAGACAAAAACTCGAGATTTTGAAGCTCACCGATGAATTCTGGAATTGGGCCGGTCAGATTATTGTTCATCAAGTATAATGTGTTTAGCTCCATCAACGATGAAAACTCAGATGGGATTTCACCGGTGAGATGATTATCCGATAAATCAAGAATCTTCAGTGATTCTAATTGAACTAAGCTCTTCGGGATTGATCCGGAGAAGTGATTACCGTAAAGCAGCAGATTTTCGAGTTTCTTCAAGCAGCTTAACTCCGGTAGGATGTCGCCGGATAGATTTGCCGACGAGATATCGAGGTAGAGTAAAGCGGATAAGCGACAAATCTGCGGTGGAATTCCGCCGGAGTAGAGGTTCCAGCCGATTTCTATATGCTCGAGTTTACTCAGTGAGCCTAATTCAGGTGGGATCGAGCCGGTTAGCGCGTTTCCATGCAAGTAGAGAGACTTGAGCTTGAGAAATCTGCCGTAACTCGGCGGAATCCGGCCGTCGAAGTAGCTCCCGCCGAGGTTGAGATGCTCGAGATTCCTAAGGTAAATAAATTCTTCCGGCAAAGGTCCGACGAAATTGTTGTTGTAAGCGTCGAAGAAGGTGAGCGATTTAAGCCTCGAAATCCCCGGTGGGAAACTGGAATTGAAAGAGTTGTGATTAACGTCGAGCGTTCGGAGATTCGGCAGTTCAAAAAGGGCCGTGGGCAGAGGGCCATCGAAGGAATTCCGACTCAAATTCAAGTGATGCAAATGCTGGAGATATTTAATGTCAGAAGAAACGCCGCCGGAGAGATTCCGGGCCGACAAGTCCAAGGCCGTAATTTGACTTGTTTTGGGGTTGCATTTGACGCCGGACCAGGAACAGCAGTTGGGGCTCGTGGCGGGATCCCAGTCGTGGAGTGAGTTGAGGGGGTCCCGGAGAGAGGATTTGATTGAGAGGAGAGAGAGGAGTTGGAGCGGCGGAGTGGAGGCGGCGGCGGCGGCGCGCGGAGAGGATAATAAGGATGAAAAAGATTATAGAAGAGAGGTTCATTGCTTTGGATTGGTGTGGTGGGTAGCTAAGAATGAGTAGTCATGGTGTGATCGGAGAAGTAAAATTTAAGGTGGGGAAGGTTTTGATAGTTGGTTTTACTTTTTCGGAGTGCAAGGCGCAGAAGGCGTTTCATCATCATTAGTGTTGCTCTGAGTGGGCTCTGTAACTGTTTATCAAGAAAGAGAGGCGATGAAAGAAGAACTACTAATTCGCCTACCCTATACTTCTAAGTTCTAACTCAAAATATCATGAAACTTGTATAAGAACTTAAATACTCCCTCCATCCCACTCCATTGATCTCATTTTCCTTTTTTAGTTGTCCCACTCATTTGATCCCATTTCTTTTTTTAATTAAAATATTCTTCTAACATATTCAATGGACCCTACAACTTTATCTTATTTTACACATAAAAAACAACTTTCTTAATTTTCGTGTCGAAAAGAAATGAGACCAATGGAGTGGGACGGAGGAGTACTAGATAACTTATACTATCTCCGTTCCGCTATTACTATTTCCTTTATTTCGATGCGGAGAGTAATAAACTTTGTTTATTTGTGTATTTTATGAATTTTAATTGTATAAAAAATTGATACTGTTTTTCATTAATGTTTGACGTGAAGAAATGAGAACTCATCTAAGCTATACATACTCCCTCCGTCCGTCCCACTCATCTTGTTTAGTATTCATCTAAGAAATGAGATTTAATGTTTGATTTGTTTTTCTTTAGTTGTTTTTCAAAATTATATATATATACTTCTTCCGTCCCACTCATCTTGCAACATTTCAGATTGAGCGCGGAATTTAAAATAGTGGGGTAAATGTATAAAGTAGTGATGTAAAGTAAAAGATAATGAGGTCCACTTGTTTAGGATGATTGTGATCCACTCATTTTTTCTATTTTAGGAAACGATGCAAGATGAGTGGGACGATTTACGAAAAGGAAAATGCTTCAAGATGAATGGAACAGAGAGAATATTTTTTTTGTAAAATTAAAATTTGCGCGATATGAAGGCGCACGTCTGCCACCCATTGGATCAATGCATGCCTATTATACAAAGAGTTGGACTACTGTACATTCGGTTGCAGGTGCAACCGCACGTATACAGTTAAATATGTGCGATTTGCATTATGTTACTAATGTTGTGGTAGTGCAGCTGATTAAGCTGGTAGGTTAAACCCTATACACCCAAGTTCAAATCCCAATAGAGTAGTTTTGAGTTTTTTTTTTTTCATTTAATTGATATATTAATTTTTTAAAAAAAAGTGATAAATTTGTTTATAATAAGTAATATTTTCATTCCAATCAATTGATATTTTTTCAGATCAAGTTGTCCTTTTTTTTTTTGATAATGTTTTTTTTTCCTTTTTAATTGATATATTAGTTTTAAAAAAGTGATAAATTTGTTTATAATAAGTAATATTTTTATTCCAAACAATTGATATTTTTTCAAATCAAGGTTGTCCCTTTTTTCATTTTAATTGATATATTAATTTAAAAAAGTGATAAAATTGTTTATAATAAGTAATATTTTTATTCCAACCAATTAATTTTTTTTCAGATCAAGTTTGTCCTTTTTTTTTTAATGTGTTTTTTAAACTCCCCCCGTCACACTAATCAAGTCCCATTGTTTTTTTTTTTCATACATTGATTAATAACAAAGTGATATTTTTACTAAAAACAATGATATTTATATTCAAAATAACCGATATTTTTATTCATAACAAGTGATACTTTGATTCATAACAAGTGATACATTGATTAATAACAAGTGATATATTCAGTAAATTTGCTAAAACCAACGATACTTTTATTCATAATAAATGATACTTTGATTCTAACAAGTGATACATTGATTAATAGCAAGTGATACTTTTATTCAGAACAAATGATATATTCAGAATAATTGATACTGTTTTTCATGCATAGTGATACTTTTATTACGAACAAGTGATACTTTTACTAAAATCAACGATACTTTTATTCATAATAAGTGATATTTTTATTCATAGAAAGTGATACTTTGATTCATGAAAAGTGATACATTGCTTAATAGTAAGTGATATTTTTATTAATAGGAAGTGATACTTTGATCAATGACAAGTGATACATTAGTTAATAAGAAGTGATACTTTTATTCAGAATAAATGATATATTCAGAATAATTGATACATTTTTCATATAAAGTGATACTTTTATTATCTCAACATATTCTCCATTATCTCCACATATTCTCCATCATGTAATTAAAAAAATAAATATATATTATATTTTTATTAACAAGAATAAATTCTAATATACATATTTATATTTTTTGAGTCATATATTTTTTTTAAAATAAAAAAAATAAGTTTACTATATTTTTTGTATCATAATGTAATTTAAAAATAAAAATTTAATTTTTAACGTCAAAATTTAAAAAAAAACAAAAAGTTTGTTTCTGATGTAATTGAAAAAAAATATTGTATTTTTATTAACAAGAATAAATTCTAATATACATTTTAATATTTTTTGAGTCATATATTATATTTTTGAAAATAAAAATTTATTATATTTTTTGTATTGTAATTTGAAAATAAAATTCAATTTTTAATGTCAAAATTAAAAAAAAATGTTTTTGAAAATAAAACACTAAATTCAGTATATATTTTTTATATTATAAATGTAATTTGAAAATAAAAATTCAATTTTTAATGTCAAAATTAAAAAAATTAATTAAAAGTTTGTTGCTGGTACTTGAACCCGAGTCTCTCAAGTAAGAACCCAACAAAACACCAACTACACTACTTGAGCGCTTATTCTAACATTTACAGAAATGAAGTATTAACCTTTTTTTGCAGCCGGTTATACCAAAGTTTTTGCATTATACAACAAATTAGTACATCAAATAATAGTTATCAAATAATAGTTGTGATTTTTCCTTATCAACACAATAAAATGTTATCTTCAAAATCGCTTATTTAATTGAAGAAAACTAATTAATCAATACACGTGTACCACATAACTGCTAAATCTAATTTTAGTACATACAAATAAATAGAGAAAATTACATCATATAGTGTACATGCAATTTGCAGGAAGGCTGAGACGTTGCTTTGGAGAAATGAGATTTCATTTTTGTTTTCCAATGAGAAATTAAACTATATACTTTAAAGTTGAAATGGATTTTTCTTTTGCCTTCTTTCTTTCGTCCCAGTACTACTTTTCGTCATTCTTTATGTTCCTTTAAGTTTGGGCCAGCAAACATTATTTTGATTATGAATATGGGTACAAATAAGAGAAACATCTTTTTGCAGGATCCGAGAAAGTGATTTCTCACAAATTCCCAATATTATTTCCTTTTTCATTTTCTTATTTCTAGATCGAATCTATTCCTTTTCTTTTATGATTTTTTTTTCAATGACTAAACAAACTTGTAACCATTATTCAAAGTGTCACGTATACTTAAATATACTCCACTCCAATTTTTGCAATTGAAAGCGTCCTCTGAGCCCCAATTATTTTCGATAGTTAGAATGCCTATGTGAATGGTATAAAACAACGTTGTTTTTACGAGTAAAAACTTATCGTTTTTACGGTATAAATCGAAGTCGTTAGAGAGAGAATCATATTGTGATATATCATATGAAGTTTCAATTTATCTAATGTGGTAGACAAAACGAAGTCTTTTTATCTTATTATGTGAACGTCTAGTTCAGCAAAGCGATGTCGTTTTAATGTTTTTGATGGCCGAAAAAAATTGAGAATTGAGATATGCTTTGAACTATAAAAATTTGAAAGTTTGTGCATTAATTCTCAAACAATTGAAGTTTATGCTAAAATTGCAAATTAAATGAACTATATAGTTCATAACTTATCTCACCAATAAATCATTCTTTTATGATTTCTTCGTTCAGGTTCTTCTTTCCCTTGGGTAGAGTTACTTAAGAATAGTCCTCGCCAATTCCTTTTTTTCATTTAAATTATAACATTCTTTTTTAATCTTGGCGTCTTGAGTTCACTAGTATATATACTGAAAAAAATCCATAACTTGCACAAAATATTCTAATCTACAACCCCTAACATCTGCCATAGGTTCTATTAATTTTTGAACAATTAAGTTTACGACATGCTGAAGACAATTCTTATTAGAGTTTTATCCAAAAGCTAAAATATTTTGTACTTACGGTAAGTTTGCACTCAACTTATTTTTAGTGGTTCTAATCGGGGCGGAACTAGGATTTATAGATGGGGGGCGAGATTTACTGGGGATTCGGGTGCGGAACCCCCGAAATTTTTTTTAGAGAAAAGATAATATAACAATGAGTATAAGGAAGTCAAAAATACTTATAACATATACAAATGACAAAATAATGAGTCTAAAATGATATCTAACATTAACAACATATTACATATTCCATCATAATAAAACTTATCATGATCAATAATTCATTTAATAGTAACCTGAAAACTTTTATTTTTTCAATCTACATGCATGCTGACAAAATAATCTGGCACATCAAGAGACAAATTAACAAATAAATAGTAAACATATCCTAAAAATTTTATATTTTTAACATGATTGACCTAACATATACTTATCCCATTAAAATTCATCATGGTCGAAATCAATGTAAATAAAACATGAAAAACAATTTTCCTATCAAGGTCGTGAACATGCTGCCAAAAACTGATAGGTTACGAATAACAATTTTAAAAAAAAATACTTATCATGCTTTTAAAATTCTACAAAAATCATAGAGTATACTAGACATACCGAGGAAAACGATCCTAAATTTTCACAACGAGATGACGACGGGAAGATGTGTAAATAATTCTTGAAACAGTTCGCAGATATGCTGGCAGATTTTCGAAAATCTAATGTGAAACTAAATTATGGACGACTAAGGGTGTATTTATAGGGTTATTGGACTATTTAATTTAGTTCATGTTGTTGGGCAACTAATATATTTTTAAATTCGCTTCCATATATTAAATTTTCGTAAAATACGGGGGGTGCGAAAATATTTTTTTCGTAAAATTTACACATTAATTTCGACTTCGACACGAAAAATGGGGGGTGCGGTCGCACCCACCCGCACCCCCTGGTACCGCCACTGGTTCTAATTTATTGCATAAATAATATTTTATTATTTGCAAAATGTGTTTTCTATAATAGCTTCTTTGAAATTAAGTTTATAAAATTAAGCAACTAAATGACTTAACTCTAACATTCATTAAAATGCTTTTGGTGTTTAAAACACTAAAATTTTGAATCGACCTAAAATATGTGCTTCTTGATATTTACTAAAACTGTGTTTCCTTGAAAGTAATTTTTTCAACTTCAAGTAAAAATAAATAAAATAAATATTTATAATAAACATTTGCAAACATCCTTAAAATCAACATGTGATTAATCCTATTCTATTTACAACTAGCGGTAGGAGATAGAAAATTTGCATCATTTGAATATGAGAACAGAAATATGTGGAACATGTGGACGAATGAATTCTGTCAAATTCTATTTAGTATATTTCAATATGGAATATGTGGAAGAATGAATTATATCATTAACAATTATCTAGATCTTAATTATAACCGTTGGAGATAGAAAAAAAATCAATATCCCTAAAAAAATAATAAAGAAGTTCATAAGATTAGCTGGGGGTTTTTATACTTATAGGTAGAGCCGGCAAAATGGGCCCGATCCGATGGGCCGGCCCGGGGTACCCGAAAAAAGAGTTGGGTTGAGCTCTAAAAATAGAAGCCCGAAGGTGTGCTGGGCTTAAAAAGTCCACCAAAAAAAACCACGGGCTCTATGGGCTTTGGGCTAAAAAAGCCCGGGGTTTTTAGGCTAAAAACCTCGCTCAAAAAAAAATGCATAATTATTAGATAATATTAATATTAATACATGAATATAAATGAAAAAAAGATGGGAGAGAAAAACTTCTCAAAGAAAGATTCAAAATGCAATTAATATATGTTGAAACTTGATGATTTTAAGTTGTTTATTGTCTTAGCTTGAATTTTTGTAATGTTTACTTGCATACGGCTTTGAATTTTGATATTTATTTGTACTTAAATCTATAATATGATCTATTTAGTCTATTTAATCACTTCATAATTTATACTTTATTCAACATTAATATATTTAATTTAAATTATACACATTAATTTTATTTTTAAACAACAAATATATAATTATAAAATTATAAAAAAATATTAAATAGATTAGTGGGTTAAGCCCGCCCGCCCGCCCGAAAGCCTGGGGTCGGGTTGGGCTTCATAAATCTTGACCCGGTAAAGTACCGGGCGGGCTCGAGCGGGCCTCAAAATTAAGTTGGCCCGATAGGCCCGGGGCTGGGCCGGCCCGCCCGCCCATTTTGCCACCTCTACTTATAGGCCAGCATCATGAATATGTTGTTAAGAGCAAAGTTAACTTTGAAGACAGACATAAAATCTAATCATTATTCTTCCATTTCTATTCTCACAAGCATAATTACACGGTTTAATTCGCTTCGTTTATAAGTTATAATCCACTTCTTTTTGAAAACTATTCCCACCAATCTCAACCTTTATAACGTTGTCACATTGAGATGGGAGTAGAATATCATCAGGACATATTCAGAATCAAGAATTACGGTGCAAATCTCCAATATCAGGCAAGAGGAAGGGCAACGTGTGTACTTTTACAGGAGCAGCATAATAATTTCAAAAAAAAAAAAAAAAATTAATCTTTTTGGAATTATGCACGATTTAGGAAGGGAAGTGAGTCACTCAGCCCTTAAATCTGCCCTGACAGCGATTCATTTAATTGCTAATATAAAGGGTATTGGCATTTATGCTATAAATATTTTTTTCCCTTGTGAAATTTGCATCTATATAGAGCTTAAATTCCTTATTTCTATGTATGGGATAATGGGATTTAAGCTCATCTGAAAATGCACTAGAAACTAAATTCTTACAAACACAAATAATTGAATGCAATCAGAAATCTTAATAAGTACCTTCCAAATCATAATCATAATTGACAAAAAATATTAAGAATGTGTTCATTTAGTAGAAACAAGAAGAGTCAAATATGTTTTTAACCAATTAAGGAATGATAAATACTTCCTCCGTCCCACAATATCCCTCATTCATTTCCGGGACGTCCCACAAATAATGTTTCATTTCCAAAAATAGCAAATTATTACGCACAACCAACCACTATTTTTTAAGGGTCCAACCACTTTTACTCACAACCAACCACTCCCCTTAAATCATGTGCCGGAAAGATAAGGGACATTATTTGTGGAATGGAGAGAGTAGTTTCTAACAACAAGCTTTAAAACATTAATATTTCATAAGTATATGTTACTTTTAGTGGTCCAAATTTATAGTAGTGATTGAATTCATCTTTATTCCTCTCACACTCACTGCCGAGACAGCACTTCTAAATAGTGACACTCATTTTTCCACTACCATTCAAATTTTGCTCATGATGAGACATGTTATGAATAAAAAAAAACTGATTTCGGCCACAAGGTATCAAAGTTCTACTAGTTTTTATGGAAGATATTGTAAGCGCAACACCCGAGAGCAGGAAGACACTTTTCTTTTTTGAGAAAATTTGATGTGTGGAATTTGCATGAAGAAATAGTGGGTCCAATTTAGATGTCATTATGTATATAGAAGTCCGGTTAACCCAATATATACCTAAAAAAAGAAGAAGTTTCCTCTTAAGGATTCTAAAATCTTGTCATGCAAATCCCAAAAGATCAATAACATGAATATTCTTGTAATGATTTTTTTTAAAAAATCATAATCTACAAAATCATACTCCCCTCGTTCCATTTCTTTTCAACATTGAGCTTATGATGAGTAGTTGATTGTGTGTAGACGGGTGAATTCCATAAATAAAAAAATAGGATTTTGTTTAGTAATTATTTACATTTTTAAAAAATGAAACAAGTTAAGTGAGACTTGTTCGAAAAGAAAAAAGCAAAGCAAATCAAACCGTACATAAGAAGCACTTTTAAAGCACAATACACAAATTGATTAGTGTACTTTCAATTTTTTTTCTCTCTCTTTCTAATAATAAAATGAAGTTGGTAACGAGTGAGTAGACGTTCTTTTTTGCTAGATGAAATATATATATTAGCATCAAAACATATGTAATTAATAGTCATTGTCGACTATTTCAGGATACGCTAATTATATAAAGTCTATGGTTTTGTATTAGAGTGCAGATCATATTAAATAAACATGAGGCGATTACTTTTTTTTTTGGTGGTGGATTTTGGGCCCCAGAGAAACATTTTGGCTCCCTTCATACCATTCACCAACGACCATCTTTTTTCACGTGCCTCACCACACTCGATCCTCTCGCACTATACGCGTGATTGTGATTGTGAGCCGCCTTTCCCCCCGTGTGTTGGTGGGCCCATGCGTGCGTCAAAAAGCAATCACTGCCTCCCTCGCCTTCTCTTCTTTAACACCAACTCACTCCAGCCTCTTCTCCTTTTACTGCGGTTTAAGTATGTTTGCCAATTTGCCTAGAGGTTGAATTCTATGTTATTGTTCTACTTCAACTTGGTATTGATCGTATTGTTTAAATATAAATGTATATAATATCTCTTTTAATTTATGAGGGAGAAGAATATGATATCAAAACAATCAAAGACCATAGTAGTTTGTGTGATCAATGTGTTTGGATTAATTCTATTGGTAACGATATTGAACCTAATATGTTTGTTTCTCATTTATCTTTCTATACCAAAAAACTGAATTAAATTTAGGATTAAAAGCTAGGTGTATAAGCAAAAACCGATAAATATTGATTTTTTGAACTTTGCCTCCTAAACTATGAAAGTATACACTTTGCCGCTTCAATTATTTAATTTGTTGCAGAGAGGAAAGTTTGGGCAAAAGTCTTGATCACGTGTGGAAAGTTAGGGGAAAATTTTGTTTTGGAAAAAAAGGCGGGAGAGAAATCTAATCCACCAAAAGTTGTTGCAAACGAAGGGTAGAAATGTTGCAGACAAGAACCGAGAGAGAAGAGATGCAACAAAGATGGAATTGATACGCGTGAGAAAAATTAGATTATGTTAAATTTAATTAATAGATCTAATGAAAGTTTGTTAGAGTAAAGGGATCCAATGTGCAAATATTATAACTAAATGGAAGTCAATAATCGAAAGCAAGAAACAACTCAAAATTGAGTCCCACAAAGAATAAATCCTTCGTCCCAAGCGTTAATACACGCCGCCAATGATCAAGAATTAATCCAAACCCTAGATAGTCTTTTCCTAATAAAACTGGGATATAAATAGGCCTCACACGGCCGAGCCTCTTGCATGGGCTTAATTAATTACTTATACCACTAATAATAATAAAAGTCATAATTAATAATAAGAGTCCTAATATAAATAAGTACTAAAATAAATCAGCCGATCACGCCATGCATGGCATGCACGTCGCCACGCACGTCGGCTAACCAACGAGGCTACGTCTCGCCTTTTTCCACACCCGATTCTCTCTTCGATCTTCGCCGATAGACTCTATCCCTAACAACTCCTCCATCCTTCCAAACAGCCTTGTCCTCAAGGCTGAAATGCGGAAATTGACTCGACAATTCAGCAACTTCGACCCATGTAGCATCGTCCTCCGACTTACCTCGCCATTGTACTAAGATTTCGCGCACTCGATCATCTCCTTTCCAAACCCATCAATCTCGCAAAATCCCCTCCGGATAAAACTCCGGATCCACCGCCCATAACTCCTCCGGTAGCTTATCTTCAAGTGCATGATTGCCGAGAGCCTCCTTGTTGGGTGATGATTCAATCCTCAGCATGATCATACTTGTGGGAAATGACTCTTATCTTCTATCTTGAATCATGCTCGGTAGCCTCGTGCTACGAACTGTTGAGAAGATTTGAAGATCCCAAAACCCTATCTGATTGGTGAACCATTCCTTTGTATTCGTATTTGTCTCTGAGGTTTCAGACTCAGTAGACACTCTGCTCTGGTCAAGGCGCTCAGTAGCTCATCGGCCTCGGCACCGGTGTAGAAGACTCGATATCTTTGGACTCGGCAGGAGCAAGATATCGAGAGAGTCGGTTGAACCGAACTCGGCGAGGAGTAGTTCACTGGACTCGAGCCGATCTTCGATAGACTTATCTCGGCAGCCTATCTACCGAATACAAGGTCGACTCAAGAACGGCAGATAGTCTTCGGGATTGTCGAGAATCTTTTTGAAAGACAATCGGCATTGTCATGTACGAGGAAGAGAGAAGTCGGCTTCATGCCGTCTCGAAGTTTGTCTTTGTCTCAACCACTTCATCCACCTCGACGAATGACAAGCATACACGTGTCTTCTCACCGCTAAAGCTGCAAATCAACCTTTTACCTAAAAAGGTGGGAAAGTACACTGTTACCTACACCAAAAGAGCCGTTTGCTACCAAAAAGAGAGAGAGAGAAGAAGATCGTCTCCAACGGATCTATTTCAATCTATGCTCTATAAATAGAGGGATCATTCAAGATTTGAGAGAGAATGCGCGCACCTAGAACACGAGAGAGCATTCAAACGAGCGATATTAACGACTAAGTCCTCCGCAAGAAACAACCGAGTTATCTCCGGCAAAAGACTACATCCAGCTCAAAAGGAACCAAGCTGAACCGACATAAGCTTCTAGTATCCAAGCGACTGACACGAACCTATAGCTAAATCCTCAGCTGTTCGTCGCTCTAGATAGCTACATTCTCGTTCCTTATCCCTCTAACCCTAAGCTCACTTGTTATATCCATAGCTTAGACGAAGGAGTTCACATTTGAACCCAATCCTTATTGTATAAGGACTCCTTCACTGTTGGAGAAGTTTGTCAAACACTTTAAGTTTGATAGTGTTGTAAATTGAGACTTGGATCAGTATAAAAACCAAGACGCGGCTTTGCCCAAGGCGCAAGGCGACCGAGACTAACTCGGGATAATAAATAGCCTCCCGATCATTCGGGACAGTGGACGTAGGATTTGAGCGATATCCGAACCACTTTAAAAATCCCGTGTCTCTTCTTGCTTTCTTAAGCTGTTGCATTGATTTTACTATTCATACTGAACATCATATTTAAATCAATCAACTGTCTCAAGATATCGAACTTTTAAATCTACCGAACCGAGACTTAAAACGTTTTCTCACAAAAATTGATTTGGGCCTACACAATTCCGCACACCGAACTCTCACCGAACGATGCCGAATTCTCGACCTAGTCGGTTAGCGAGATCTCGGTCGAGTCGGTACTCTTTTAGCCTTTAACTCGATTCGTAACGGTTATGCAGTTCTGCCTGAATCAGCTTTCGCACAAACACCATCCCGAATAGGACTGTTCAAGTTCGAAATTGAGAAATCGAATCAGGTGTATTCACCCCCCCTCTACACCTGACCGTACACTCGGGACCAACAATTGGTATCAGAGCAGGAGTTCTTTGACTCTTGTTATCTTTGAGACTGGTCTATTCGAACGGATCCAAGGGAAAACGTTTTCACTGCATATCACTCTACATTCATATCTATATTCTTCATGGCTGATATGTCGGGTATAAGGATGGTACCCATGTTCTCGGTAGAGAATTATGGAGTATGGCGAGTCAGAATGGAAGCACATCTGACATCCCTCCATGACAGTATGACTGAAGTTCTTGAAGATGGACCTATCGTTCCCATGATCGATAGTGTCGTAACTCAGGACCAAGCTCAAGGAGGAGGAATGGTGACCGGGAAGAAGATTCCCAAAGACAGAAGTCTCTTCACTCCTGAGGAGAAGAAGCTTCACAATTTAGACCGTGTTGCCGTAAACGCCCATACTCGACCACCCTTAGTGATTCTTATCTTGGCGGGGTTCGGGAATGCAAGACCGCTAAAGAACTCGGGATGCTCTTGTGCTCCGAGTCGAGGGACTCGGAAGATTAAAGCCAACAAATTAGCGCTGGAACTCCAAAAGCTGGAAAGCTTGTCTCTCATGGCCGGGGATAAAATCGAAGATCTAAACGTCAGATTTACCAATCTGATGAACTCTATCAATGGGCTGGGAAAGACATTCAGCAACCGAGAGATGAATCTGAAAATTCTGAGGGCACTGCCGGATGGACACTGGACACCTTTTGCCACTCTATTGCGACATTCTGCCTTAGATGCTTGTGTCTCCCGACCATATCTTTTCGAATTACGGGGAGGAGTTTGAGTTCGACGGACCTCAAAGAAAGCATAGAGCTGAAGCTGACACAAAAATCGACCATGCTTTCAAAGCATCAGTCAGCATAGCATCTCCAGCAACGAGCAAAACGACGAGTAAGACTGAACCTTCACTCAATGATCTACAAGAAGGAAGTCTCGCTCAGAAGTATGCACTACTCGTTGTAAAGTATCATTAGGAGAAGGAGCGACGCAGAAAAGTGACTAAAGCCTATCGGGAAACGAAAGGTAAGTCAAATTATATGTCGAAACACACTCCTGACTCACAATCTTCTGAATGCAGAAAGAAAGATGACTCAGAACCATCAAAGAATAGCGAAAGCAAAGAAGAAAGAGTCATCGCTTGTTACAACCGCAAGAAGCCGGGACATTATCGGTATGATTGTCCCGAGCTCGATAGTGCTTGAACGCGCAGCACGTAAGGCAAGGAGAGAGAAATTCGCCCGAAAAGACAATCCTACATAGGCGGCGAAATCTCGGACGACTCGAAGAGGTCGACTCCTTTATGGATTCATCGGATGATGATGCGGCTTTCATGGCCTTAGAGCTTGAAGGCGAAGAATCGGTGAAAAGTGCATGATGGCGGGCGAAGAGGATGAGGTAAATTCTCATGAACCACTTAACTCCTCTTCACACTGCACACACGACACTATTTCAGGTGCGGATGAGAATTTGGACGTCGCAACCGCATACGAAGAACTGCTCGACGAACAAATTCGGATGAGTGCAGCGGCTCAAGAAGACTCTTCGGGAGTTGGATACCCCGAAAATAGAAAATCGAGACTTTCTCAGAAGAGTCAGGTTGCTACTGAGGCCGAAGGACTTGTGTTGAGACTCAGGGAGGAAATAAACTCTCTGATGGCCAAGTCTCGGCATCAAGAAGATCGGATTTCGGTTTTGACCAATGACTTGACTCGAAAGATATCGAACCGAGTCTGCTTGAAGCAAGAAATGTCGGGACTTCGGGCACCGAGGCACGACACACCGAAGAAGAGTGATGATGTGCGGAGGAGCCGATGATCGAAAGGTACATGGGCGCCGAGAAGAAATTAGAAGCTATGCTAGCAAGCAATAAGCCAAAGCAGCGCAAGGAAGGACTTGGATTCGGCCAGGGGAGCTTCCTCATCTGCCCCAGTACACTCAGAAGTACGGCTTGCTGATAGGTTTGTTCAAGGGGAGACTATGAACGCAAATATATTGAACCCCCTAGCAAAGAACAAACAGAAGATAAAAGCACCTCATCCCACACATCAGCATTCCGATAAGAAGATCGGTGCCAAGAAACCCCGGTTCGGTCAAGGGGGGAACCAAAGCAAATTAAAATTGGCGGATCAAGATGGACCTCCAAAGGCGGACACATCCAGCTTTCGGTATGGGTCATACTATTATGAACCTATAGTCGAGAAGAGGCTCCAAAGGTCAGAATATTGAGGATGCACTTAAAAATCCTGGCCGGATTATTGCTATGCGGGAAGAGTCCGAATCGGTTCACGAGAAACGAAGTATGGGAGCTTGTAGACGAGACCCGGCATCAACATGTCATTGGAACCAAATGGGTCTTCAAAAACAAGCGAGATGAAAACAACGTTATAGTAAGGAACAAAGCAAGACTCGTGGCTAAAGGCTACTTGTCAAGCCGAAGGGATAGATTTCGATGAGACGTTCGCTCCGGTTGCAAGATTGGAGGCAATTAGACTATTCCTAGCCTACGCAACACATCAAAGATTCGGAGTTTATCAAATGGATGTGAAGTCTGCGTTCACGAATGGCGTCTTTGAAAGAAGAAGTCTATGTGGAACAACCGCCCGGCTTTCGGCGGGGACATCAAGTATATAGACTCGAAAGGCTCTATACGGGTTAAAACAAGCACCCGGGGCTTGGTACGATACCACTGTCCCGAGTTTCTTCTTCGAAAGGTTTTCGAAAGGCACGATGAGCCGCACTCTATTCAGCATTCGACCTGGAAGAAGACTTATTACTTGTGCGAGATCTCTTTGGATGACATTATCTTCGGTTCGAAGAATGTCATCATGTGTCAGCAATTTGAAAAGATGATGAAGGATAAGTTCGAGATGTCGATGATGGGTGAAATGAACTACTTCCTCGGTTTTCAAGTCAAGCAATCTGAAAAGGGAACGTTCATCAACCAAGGCAAATACACTCGAGACCTCATCAAAAGATTCGGCTGCACATCCGGCAAATCAATCAAGATCCCGATGAACACGAATATGAAGATAGATCTTGATAAAGAGGGAGTATCAGTAGACCAAACTGAATACCGTGCTATAATTGGTTCTTTATTATATCTAACAGCTACTCGTCCTGACATAACTTATGCTGTAGGTGTCTATGCTCGATTTCAGGCGAATCCCAAGCAGAGTCATATGGACTCAGCAAAGAAGATTCTCCGCTATCTACGAGGAACACCCGACATGGGTTTATGGTATCTAGGCGATGATAATATTGAACTAACTGGTTATTCGATGCGACTATGCGGGATGTAGAATAGACCGAAAATCAACTTCGAGGAACATGTCGGTTCCTTGGCGGTAAGCCGATCTCATGGTTTTCAAAGAAACAGGACTCGGTGGCCACGTCGACTACGGAAGGCGAATACATGGCTGCTTTGGAAGTTGTTGCGCCCAAATCCTTTGGGCGAGACAACAAGCGAGAGACTATGACGTCATTCGAGAATGAAGTGCCGATCTACTTGCGACGATTACCGGTGCTATTGCAATCACTCGAATCCTCGTTCTTCACACAAGATGCAATCACGTGGACATCGAGACATCACTTCATTCGTGACCATGTCGAGAAAAAGGATATCGGGATGGAGAAGATCCCATACCGACAAACAAAGGGCGATATGCTCGACCAAGCCTCTAGGCGAATCCGGATTCGAGAGAACTTTCGGTAGAGCTAGGTCTCTGCTTGGACCCTACCGACCCCGATCGGTAATAAGGTTTCGGGAGAGGAACATTCCGGTGAGGGGGAATGATCACTCTCGATCGAGTAAGTTCAGTACGTAGAGATTCAGAAAACCATCTACACGAGGTATCAGCTGACTACTATGTTCAGCTGACAGGTTTGCGTATCTCTACTCAGTAGTAATTTAATACAATAGTACTTTGCATTTTTGGCAAAGATTCAGCATGACATTTATATCTTTTGGTTTATCTTTATTATTAACGACTCACATTTAATGCACGACATTCCATACATAAGCTTGCTGAACTCTGCACGCATTTAATGCATGTCTTTTCACAGTTACTACTTAGGCTATTTTACAACTGGCTTTGACTTAGGTGCCTTTTGTGATCATTGCCTATTTTTTTAAACTTCTAATCTTAACCGTCCATATCATAAAGCAAGTTTGCATTCAGCCTTCGATCGAAAACCGTTCACCTTCATAGTTGATATATATATTCGATCATATCTTGAAACCGCCATTAGCATACTTCATAACTTTCAAATTCCGAAAAATCCGAGATCTGCATTCGCAATCCTTACTTGCAATTTCACTCTCGATCTTATCTCGAATTTTATCCATTGGTATGCTTATCTCGTTAATGTATTTGTTATATGTTCCAAGATCGCATTGCGACAAGACTTTGTTCTATCCAAAACAGATGCGATTCATTTCTTGTAACAGTGTACAATGGCGGAAACCAATATTTCTATGATGTCTCCGGCGGATATGCGGAACATTACGGAGAAGGATCGCGTGTGGTTTGAACCCACCATGGATTTCTATTCATGCGATCCGGAGTATATGGATGAGATCTTCTCGGCTCTGCGCAGTCGGGTGGAGAAATTTCTGTCTAGGAGGCCTTCGTTCTTCCTCCCAAGACGGGTTGCGAGAGATGTATTTGAATTCGGACGCGGTGTGCGGAGATATAGTGGCGAGATTCGTTGCCCATTCTATCCAAAACGCCACTATGGAGCTGAGCGATGTCCATCAAGGATGCCTTGAAGCGGAGTTTTGACACGCCCCTACGAAGGGACCCGATACGATCGGGTACAAAGACGACCGAGTTGATGAATACCTTACCGTCTTACGTGGAAAGCCCACTACATTCGTGAGCTCGCTTTTCCGAAGAACGACATGTTGCCTCGGTTCGGGGCACTTGCCTATATAGTGACGCAGCTACTGACAAGCCAAGCAGGGTCGTTTGACCAAGTGTCGAGGCCTAAGATTCAGATAATGATGGCCATATACGACCGAGCCTAGATAAATTGGACGGAGTTCTTTCTCCGAGAATTCATAGCTCGAGTCGCTAAGTTCGACAAAGCATCGAACACGCTGAGCGCAAAGGGCAAATGCTTTGTATGGACTCAAACTGTCCATCATGATCGAAGATTTATGTGGATCTGAGCCTATCACCTACAGTGACAAGGAGTACTTCAATGTGAAGAAGGTCAGATTTCACAACAAGACAGCAGCGCTTCAGCAGATATGGTCAGGACCCTCAGCAGTCTCTCCGAAATCAAAGTCTCAGTAGGCTACGCCTACAAAGAAAAGAACCCCTCCCGCTAAAACTCCTAAGGCACCGGCAAAGAAACTGAAGAAAGCCGCTGAGGTGCCAGCTACTGAGGAGGTTCCACAAGTGCCTGCTGAACAGGCTCCTGAGAAGACTACTCAGCCCATGCAGCTGGTTGATGAGTCCGAGTCTTCTGAGAAGACTCAGTCAGTGGAAAAGATTGTTTCCACTGAAAGGGACCAAGGGGATGCTTCTGAAGCTCAGAGCGCAGATATTCAGCGCCTAGACATCCCCCTTTCTGTCCCTCCACTCAGCTCAGTACCTCCAATCGAAGAAGCGAGACTTCACACATAGACTTGGAGTGCGAGGCGCATCGAAGGTGAATCAATCGGGATGGAAGCTTCAGTGATTATATCCAGAGCATCCCGAGAAATTCTGCAACTAGTTCCGGAGCTTGCTGACTACTCAGACTTGTTGCTCATCGCCAAGACAGCAAGGCTCCACATGTTGCTGCGACATCAGGAGTGGCCTCGTCTATAGCGCCTTGTCCTCCACTACTCCTGTCAGCAGCTGCATGAAGAGGAATTGAGGCCGAGAGAGGAGATAGGCTATTCGAGCACGAAGACCTCGGCTCAATGGACAATCGAGGGCTGCAATGCTGGCCATGATTCATGATCGACAACACGCCTCCGGCCCAGCACCCTCAGATGGGTCAGACCATGACGACCCACCCAGTGATTCAGGCCCTAGAAAGCCTGATGAGGGACATCCACAGGACAAGGATACCCATACCAAACTTGCTCCACCTCTCGGTATCCTTGGTCACGAGAAGTCCCAAGGCGTGGTGCTTCGTCCTCGGCGAGCCCGCTCGGCTCTTGCTTTGCGATCGACTTTCGAAGCGGCGCCCGACCCGGACCGCAAAGAGATCTCGATCGGTGGCAAAAGCCTTAAGCGCCCAAGGGATCAAAAATCGAGATCTTGCGAAGGCTATCCATAGGACATGGAAGCGGCTGCTAAAGCCACGGCTAAAAGAACTTCGGGGCTGAAGTCTTACGTCTCTTCATCGGCCGCCCACCGATGTTTCCACGCTTATTTCGAAGCGTTGGCTCGGCAACGAAGTCAAATTCGAAGCTCGGCTCAAGATCTTTCGGAGAGCCAAGCCAAGCTACTAGATGAATTTTTGGCTTCTAAAGCGGCTCATACGACGCTATCACTTTGAACAATCCGAGGCCACCGAACAAAGACTTGAGAATATCCAACTGGCCTTGGAAGACAAGATCACCGAGAAGCTGAAAGACTTCAAGGAAGCAGCTGACCTCTCTCACAAGCAGTACAAGGAAAACCTTACCATGGAGAGGAACGAGTTGCATGAGGCTCTAACTAAGCTCCACGATCGTCTTGATGAGCTGTCAACCTCCTACAAAAGTCTGAAGAAGTCGGTCCTAGTCCCTACCCGGTGCTCATTGATGATGCCAAAAAGGGGGAAAGTGAAGGAAAAAGGGGAAGGAAAGAAGAGTGCGAGAAGGCTGCCTCAAACTCGGTCTCGAAAGGGTGAGACCCGGGGTGTTTCGGGCTGCGAGCACAGCGAAACCGGCCCCAGTGGCTCAGGGACCCCAGCCAGACTACTCGGGCAATCCGGACTCCCAAAGACATTATTAAGGAGGTTGCCGAGTACGCTGAAAAGGCGGTGGAGGACTCAGAAGAAGAAGAGGCTCCTATTCCACCACCAGTTCAAGAAGGCAAGGGCAAACAGAAGCTTAAAATTCCAACCCCTCCGAGCAAAGAGATTAAGATACATATCTGGCGAGGAGGAAGCCCAAATAGGCTGCGGATGAGAGGCGGCGGAGAAATTGCAGAGGTGAAGCGGCTAACAAGCCAAAGTCTAAGCACGCCAAAGGAAAGACTAAAGCCCCATCCGGAGGAGGAAAGAGAAGCGCTAGAGCGCCTCCGAGAAAGCTCATCATAACGGATGAAGAGGACGAGAGAAAAAGACAAGGAGCAGCGAGGGAAGAATGCGAAAGGCGGGGTACATCCAAATCTAGATCTAGTACCCCTGCTGAATCGGAACAAGCTCCTCAGAAGCCTCAAGAGCAAGATGCAGAAATTGAAGAAATCTTTGCTCAGATGGATAGATATCTCTACAGAGGAGAGGAAGCTAGAAAGATAGAGGCTGCCAGACAGAGGATACATTTGGCAGACCTTGAGGCACTCGAAAAGCGTCTTGAACAAGAGGCCAGTGAGAGTTCCTTCGAAGCCGACATTCCTTATCGATACAGAAGGTTCAGGAAGCCAAACGATCTGAAAACACATAGATGGCCGAGATCAGACGAATGGATGCCTATTCAGTTCAATCAGAGATGGGAATCGGCCAAGATAGAGTTTATCAAGAGAAATTATTTCTGGCGATTCTGGCCTGAAATGTCTAAGGCTGATGCCTATATCGAGTGGATGACTATTACTGAACCTGATCTTTACCCATATATGCACAGAGTAGTAACTGAAGGGGTAGTAGTCAGCGTTCCTAAAGCAAGGATCATTCCTCCACCCAGAAGACAAGACGACTCAGTACATCTCGGAATGATTGAACAAGAAGTGAAGAATCTTTGCGTTGAACAGAGGACTAGAACAAGATGATCCGGCAGACTTCGCCGAATACACTGGGCGAGGAAGAACACGTTCGGGAATGTATGGAGTCCCATTTGCCCGAAGATAAATCCCAAGGTTTCATGAATAGGATTCAGCGGTTTAAGGGTTCTCCCTCTTAGTTCTTCTTTTAGCTTAGCAAGATTTGTAATGTACTGAACTAGTTATTATATATATACAAATCTTCACGTTGGCTCGACAACTACTTGTTGTCTAAATAGCCGTGTTTGCTTTATGCTTTAACACTCGGAATCAACGAAGTGATTCTTGACACACACACGTTGTTTATTTACTTGTCGGTTTTTTGCTCGGCTAGATCTCCGATAGACTAGACTTTCGGAGAGTTATTATCTCTCTTAGGGGAAATTGTTGCATATGGGAAATTATTGTAAAGGGGGAAATTGTTACGCCTTTTGTCTCCCTCGATAGTCTAGCACTTACCGGACAACTCCACTGATCCTACTTGTAATATTTGTAAGGAGCTCGTTTTACGAGTAAGTTAGTGTTTAGCATAGTTGATAGGACATAGATGATAGGTTTTGGCATCATCAAATAGGGGGAAATTGTTGGGTGATGATTGAATCCTCGGCATGATCATACTTGTGGGAAATGACTCTTATCTTCTATCTTTGAATCATGCTTTCGGTAGCCTCGTGCTACGAACCGTTGAGAAGATTTGAAGATCCCAAAACCCTATCCGATTGGTGAACCATTCCTTTGTATTCGTATTTGTCTACGAGGTTTCGGACTCGGTAGACACTATGCTTCTGGTCAAGGCGCTCGGTAGCTCATCGGCCTCGGCACCGGTGTAGAAGACTCGGTAATCTTGGACTCGGCGGGAGCGATATGCGAGAGAGTCGGTTGGGCCGAACTCGGCGGGAGTAGTTCACTGGACTCGGAGCCGATCTTCGATAGACTTATCTCGGCGGTCTATCTACGAATACAAGGTCGGACTCGAGAACGGCGAGATAGTCTTCGGGGACTGTCGGAATCTTTTGAAAGACAATCGAAGCATTGTCATGTACGAGGAAGAGAGAAGTCGGCTTCGATGCTGTCTCGAAGTTTGTCTTTGTCTCAACCACTTCATCCACCTCGACGAATGACAAGCATACACGTGTCTTCTCACCTGCTAAAGGCTGCAGTCAACCTTTTACCTAAAAAGGTGGGAAAGTACACTTGTTACCTACACCAAAAGAGCCGTTTGCTACCAAAAAGAGAGAGAGAAAGAAGATCGTCTCCAACGGATCTATTTCAATCTCTCGCTCTATAAATAGAGGGATCATTTAAGATTTGAGAGAGAATGCGCGCACCTAGAACACGAGAGAGCATTCAAACGAGCGATATTAACGACTAAGTCCTCCGCAAGAAACAACCGAGTTATCTCCGTGAAAGACTACATCCAGCTTTCAAAAGGAACCAAGCTTGAACCGACATAAGCTTCTAGTATCCAAGCGGCCGACACGAACCTATAGCTAAATCCTCGGTGTTCGTCGCTCTAGATAGCTACATTCTCGTTCCTTATCCCTCTAACCACTAAGCTCACTTGTTATATCCATAGCTTAGACGAAGGAGTTCACATTTGAACCCAATCCTTATTGTATAAGGACTCCTTCACTTGTTGGAGAAGTTTGTCAAACACTTTAAGTTTGATAGTGTTGTAAGCCGAGACTTGGATCGGTATAAAAACCAAGACGCGGCTTTGCCCGGTCGCAAGGCGGCGAGACTAACTCGAGGATAATAAATAGCCTCCCGATCATTCGGGACGGTGGACGTAGGATTTGAGCGATATCCGAACCACTTTAAAAATCCTGTGTCTCTTCTTGCTTTCTTAAGCTGTTGCATTGATTTTACTATTCATACTTGAACATCATATTTAAATCAATCAAGCTTGTCTCGAGATATCTTGAACTTTTAAATCTCTTGAACCGAGACTTAAAACGTTTTCTCACAAAAATTGATTTGGGCCTACACAATTCCGCACACTGAACTCTCACCTGAACGATGCCGAATTCGACCTAGTCGGTTAGCGAGATCTCGGCTGAGTCAGTACTCTTTTAGCCTTTAACTCGATTCGGAAACGGTTATGCAGTACCGCGATCTGATGGCTTTGGCGGACACCATCCCGAATAGGACTGTTCAAGTTCGAAATTGAGAAATCGAATCAGGTGTATTCACCCCCCCCTCTACACCTGACCGTACACTCGGGACCGACACTCCTCAAGAAGCGATACGTGAAAAACCGGTGTAATCGGCACCCCTCCGGCAATCGTAAACGATACGCCACGGCCCCGATACGCTCCTCCACCGTAAATGGTCCATAATATCGAGCCGCCAATTTAGTGTTCTTGTGTTTAAACAGCGAAACTTGACGGTAGCCGTAGTTTCAAGAAAACCTTTCGCCCCACTTCGAAACTAACCTCACGCCAATGTTTGTTTGCCGCCCTAACCATGTAATCTTGAGCACGTGCAATATGTTCCTTCAAATGCCGTAATACTCCATCTCGAGCTAGTAAATCATCAGCCACGGCTTTAATTCGAACTTCAGAAGGCAAAAACCCGACTAGGGTGGGAGGCGGTCGCCCATATACCGCCTCGAAGGGAGAAGTTCCCGTGGTGGAATGGAAATTGGTATTATAAGAATACTCCGCCCATGCCAACCATCGACTCCATCTGCTTCGGCCTCTCCGAAGCAAAAGCAGCAAGAATGTCTCCACACACCGATTCACCACCTCCGTTTGTTCATCCGTCTCCGGATGGTAAGCCGAGCTCATACGTAACTCTATTCCCACGGCTTTAAACATCGCTCGCCAAAACTCACTACAAAAAATTGGACCTCGATCAAGAGCAATTGACGTCGGAAACCCATGCAATCTAACTACTTCCTTCACAAACAATTCGGCTACGAAGCGCGCCGCATAAGGATGGCGGAGTACACAAAAATGCGCATACTTCGTCAACCGATCGACTACCACCATAACACAATCATAATCTCCCGAACGGGGTAAGCCCCCCAATAAATTCCATACTTACATCCTCCCACACGCGTGTCGGAATCGGCAACAAAACCTGCGGCGCTCCCGAGCGAGGTGATTGCCCGAACTAGCCTCCGCCTCGGGACCGGCGGAATTTGGTCCCTCCGCTGATTGAAGATCTTCCAGATTAGGGTTCGACGGCGTCCCGCCGTCGGAACCCTCACCCGACTTGTGCTTCTCCGCCAACAAATCCTTCATCAAATCATGAATTGAGGCCAACGAATCCTTCATAGTCGACAACTCCCCAGATAAACGCACGTCCATAGCTTTCAATCCCTTCTCCAACTCATCCATTCTCGATTCTATCTGTTGTTGTCTCGTATTTGTCATCCGGCAGGTCGGACCAAATTGTTAGAGTAAAGGGATCCAATGTGCAAATATTATAACTAAATGGAAATCAATAATCGAAAGCAAGAAACAACTCAAAATTGAGTCCCACGAAGAATAAATCCTTCGTCCCAAGCGTTAATACACGCCGCCAATGATCAAGAATTAATCCAAACCCTAGATAGTCTTTTCCTAATAAAACTGGGATATAAATAGGCCTCATACGGCCGAGCCTCTTGCATGGGCTTAATTAATTACTTATACCACTAATAATAATAAAAGTCCTAATTAATAATAAGAGTCCTAATATAAATAAGTACTAAAATAAATCAGACGATCACGCCATGCATGGCATGCACGTCGCCACGCACGTCGGCTAACCAACGAGGCTACGTCTCGCCTTTTTCCACACCCGATTCTCTCTTCGATCTTCGCCGATAGACTATATCCCTAACAAAGTTGAACTTCATTTTTAATATTTGGCCCGATAATATTTTGTCATTTGACTTTTAAAATACTCCATCCGTCCCATTGGAAGCGTCTTGTTTTCCATTTTGGGTGTCCCATTGGAAGCGTCTTGTTTCTAAAAAAGGCAAGAATATGTGGACAAGATTTAACTATCCAAAAGTCAAATAATATACACCACACATTATCATTTTCTTAACATCCGTGCCCATTGGAAACAAGACGCTTCCAATGGGACGGAGGGGTATATATTTAGAGGGGTTGGTTCAAGTGAGAACACCCTTTAGAGTGTGAACGTGAGAATAGATCTCGACCTTTGATCAATTTCATCCAGCGATCAAATTTCGCTACTCATTAAAAACCAACGAACTGCACTTTAGAGTGCATTCGTACCGCACTTAATGCCTATTTTTGTAATGTTAATTTAAAGAATATTATTAATTCAACAAATTTGGGTTCAAAGTGCACTGTTTAATAACATGAAAAAGCATTTCACCTGGTATTGTAAGTGCGGTTCGCAAAGTGATATAAGTGGATTTATAAAGTAAACAACTTGTGACATTTTTATAATATTATTAATTTCATCATATTTGAAATTCAAAGTGCATTGTTTAATACTTCCTCCGTCCCATTATTTAGTCTGGGTTTTTTTTGATACAGAGACTAAAATTTTTTATTTGGGTGTTTATTTTATGAGTTTTAATTGTGTTAAGAATTGAGCAAAATTTTTGAGTAATTGTTGTTTTGAATGAATTATAATTCATCCAAATTCCACTAAGACATAGATGAAACAATTATTTTTTTCTTTTTTCTTTTTATATATTGTAATTAAATAATCCAAAGTTCCCAAAATGTTAAGGATCATAAATTTCTGAGTTCGGAGCAGAACAAAATCGTGGGAGAAAGAATTTTGGAGAGAGAGTATAAAATGTGGGGTGAGTAGTGAGTAAGGAGTAAATAGGGACTCACTTTATTTTAGGATTATGAGTTTAATTTTTTTTTTCATTTTTGGAAATAAGACATAAATAATGAGACAATCCAATCAGAAAAACAAGATATAAATAATGGGATGGAGGGAGTGTTACGAAAGTGTACTTCACTGGTATTGCAAGTGGATTTCATAAGTAATTTAAGTGCATTTTATCATATGACCAATGCATTAAGAATGTATAATCGCCAATTACTAGTATTACAGGGTTTTGGAAATGCTAGCGTTCTGGATGAACGCTTCCAAACCCCTAAAATGCGAGTGTTCCGAAGGAACATGATCATATTCAAATCAGTATGCACCCCTAGCGTTTATCCTTTCCTTATTGGGGTAGTATAGTCACCAACTACTAGTATAATCATTAATCACTAGTACAATCACCAAATACTAATATTGTAAGTACATTTCATAAATAATATAAGTGCAATTTGTAAATGATATAAGTGCAGTTTGCAAATAATATAAGTGCATTTTGTTATCCGACACTCACATTTTTCAAACCCCAGGAGCAAATAATAATTAGTGATTATACTAGATATATTCTTATTGCATTTGTTAGATTACAAAAGCACTTATATTTACTTGGAAACTGCACTTGTATTACTTACTGTTGCACTTATATTATTTATGAATTGCTCTTACAATACTAGAACTTAGCGATTACATTAGTAATTGATGATTACACTAGTAGTTGGTGAGTATACTATACGCTATAGGGGAAGGATAAACCATATGGGTGCATACCGGTTTGAAAATGCTCGCATTCCTTTGGAAAATTCGCATTTTGGTGGTTTGGAAAACACTAGAGTTCTTTTGGAATGCTAGCATTTCCAAACCCCCGGACTCCTATTAGTTGATGACTATACTAGATACATTCTTAATGTATTTGTTAGATTACAAAATGCGCTTATATTATCCGGAAACTGCAATTATATTACTTACTAACTGCACTTACAGTACTCTTTAGTGGTAATAAACAATACACTTTGAATTTCAAATATTATAAACTTCCTTATATGATAAAAGTGCCACCGCCTTTAGTCTTCAAATACACTTACATTACTTGCGAAGTGCACTTACAATCCCAGTGAAGTGCACTTTCGTGTTATTGAACAATTCACTTTGAACCCAAAATATGTTGATTAACAATCTTCTTCATATTACTAAAAAGCTTCTTCAAATGCACTTATACCACTTGCGAACTGCACTTACATACCATATAAGCATATTACACTTTCGTGTTTTTTAACAATACACTTTGAATCCAAAATGCTGAATTAACATATTTCTTATATTTAAAAAATGGCACCGTTCTTAAAATTAACATTACGAAAATAGCCCTTAAGTGTAGTACGATTACACTCTAAAGTGCAGTTCCCTAGTTTTTTAGTGAGGGAGCGAAATCGACCGCCTGGATGGAGTTGATCAAAGGTTGAGATCTATTCCCACGTTCACACTCTAATTAAATGGGTGTTCACATTTAAACCACTTCATACATATATATATAGGGTATGATTCTAGTAAGAACCATCATCTAGATAAAAACTAAGAACCAATGTACACCATAGATCTTCATTTGATCTATGGTGTACAATTAATCTATTTTTTTAATTTTATTAATTGATAAAATTAGGAAAATGGTTAAATGGTACACAACAAATACTAATAATTAAATTGAAAAATACAAAAAAAAAAAAAAAGAGAAACCCTAGTTACCTACCACCTCCCCCGCCCACCGCCGCCGGTAGCTAGAGAGAGAATGAGAGTTATGTTTTATATTATAAGTATGATGAATTGTCTATGTAAAATCAAATATGTACAAACGAGAGATAATGTTATGATTATGCATAAACTAGTCATTTATTGGGCATAAAATCTATTTTCTATTTTATAATGTAATAATTTATAGAAGATTGTCAGTCTATGCATAAAATTGTTCGGGCTTGTACATAAACAAATACTATAATATGTACAAAATTTAGTTTTATTAAATAACAAAATATGCACATAATAACTTTTTATGCATAAAATTACTCGGAGTTATGCATAAACAAATACCATAATATACATAAAATATATTTTAGAACATAATATCCACACAACAAATAGTTTTATGCATAAAAATATTCTTAATTATACGTAAACCAACATCATAGTATGCATGAATAAATTGTGTTTTCCAACAGATTTTTCGATGAATGCCTCCCACCGCCGCCGGTCCACCACCTATCGACGTTGACTGCCGCCGCCACCGACCACCACAACCGCTATCGGTCCGTAGCCGCATGAGGTGGATGTGTTTGGTTTTAGTTTTTTAAAGATAAAATGTAAAAAGATATAGTTATCCTTAATGAAATTTAAATTCTCATTTTTTGAATTAAAAATAAAAGGAAAATAAAGAAATTAGGAGTCCATCGATCAAAAAAATAAAAGGCTAGAATTGATTCTTCGTGGTTCTTAAAATATCCATATTCTATATCTATATATATATATATATATATTAAAATTAACTCTTATCAAAATTGTTTTACTTAATGCCTCAAAAGCCAAAAACAATTAAATAGTAAAGGAAAAAAAACAAGTTGTTATACGCTTAGGCCCCGGTTAGAAGAGCTTTTCAAAAGTTTGTTTCAATTTATTTTAAAAAATAAGCGTTCTGTACAAGCATTTGTGAGAGTTTATGAAAACAACTTATTCTAAATAAGTTGTTTTTTTTTTGTTATTTTGTGAAAATAAGCTAAAAACAGCTTATGATATATAGATAATCAAATCAAATCCCTCTGACAATAATTTTTAAACTATATTTATTTTTCTTTAATTAAGCGTTTATATATAAATGTATCCAAACACAACTTATTCATTTTAAGTGCTTATGAGATAAACAATTATACCATAAACATTCATGTCATAAACACTTATTTAAGTTAGGGCTTTAAGCATATTAAAACTTATACATTTTCAAATATTTTTTGATGTTTAAATTCAATTATAACTCTCTTATATAATATGGAAAATTTTCTTCTTTCTTAGTAAATAAATGATATATTTAACCTACAACATTTAGTGTAGTTGGTATTCTCACTTCTGCTTTTATTGATCTAGAAGCGATCTAGTGTTCGATTCATGTTAGGGTCGTTTTAAAATAATTAATATATATGATATATTTATAACAATCGAGTTGATATATTGGATTTCATATTATCTAGGAAAAGTTACATTTTCACCATCTAACAAAATCATATAATGTTCATATATAAATATATATCTTTTAATACACTTTTTAAAAAAAAACACCAAAAAAATTCGAATATTTAAATACCAATGTCAAATCGAACATGAATCTAATTTAATAATCAAACAACTATCGTATAACATTGGAACATCAAATCGAATATTGTGTTAATTTATTCATTCACAATTATATATAATTAATGCACATCACAATATACTCAATCCTAATTTAAAAAAATTCACTACTTTAATTGAGAGATGTTAGTCATACATGATGGAGAGCCAATCAAGTGTAGTTTTCAGATAAAAAGTGTATTTCATGTATAGAGACTCTAATTAGAAAAGTTTATGTTTCTTTGGAGGATTGTTTCAAAAACTACTCCTCAATTCAATTTTCCTTTTTGAATTATTTTGCTTCATTAGTTCACTTTTCTTTTTTTAAATTAAAATAATACTTTAATATATTATAGTGATACTACTACTTTATAAACAGTAAATAACTTTTTCAATTTTTATATCGAAAAGAAAGTGTACTAGTAGAATGAGACGGATGAAGTATTATATTAATCAAGTACTTTTATTAGTTTTGATTAATTTTTAAAATGAATTATATATTCTTTCAAGTGTTCTTGCATTTTGTGCCTAGTGATTCCTAATTTCCTACTATATCAAGTAGAGCGATACCAAGATCAGTAGCGTCTCTGCTGCTAATGAATGTTCGAATCACCTTTTTTTTTCCCCTTGTTATTGCGGGTCTTGACATGCATTCTGTCATAATGTTACATGAAAAGCACAAGTCCTTAATTAGAAATAAGGTTGTCCTAAGAAATCCGACACAAAAATATAAAGCAATGAGAAAAGAAAAGCATTATTAACAATTTTTATAAATTCCAAGTGAGTGTGAATTACTAAGAGACGCGAAGAGTCTCTATCACACTCCATCTCTCTTTGCTCGCTTTTTATATGGAAAACTACACTATTTTAAATTTGCATCTCAATTCATAGATATTTTGTTCATACGCAGGGTATGAATTTGTTATGGAGGGGTAGGAAATGGTAAGTACTCCATTCGTCTTTTTCTTTTTCCTCTATCTCAATTTCATATGCTTATTAATAATTTTTTTGTGTCTAGCTAAATGTTTCACTAACTTTAATATGTTTAATATAATTTTTTTTAATTTATTCAATTTTTATAACAATAAATACAATTATATCATTAACTTTTTCATAATTTACTTTAATTTACTCAAATTGCAGACCAACAATTATCTTGCTATTAGGGGAAAAATAACATTTTCATATCATTAAATCTTTTCCTTAATATATATATCGAAAAATAAATAAATATATAAATCTAAGACTTAGGGAATATAATTTTATCTTAATATATTATTGACATTGTACATCATAAAAAAAGTATGTGATCCATAATTGAATCAACCGTCATAATAGTCATCTATTCCGTTTGTTACCTACTTACACTAATGGAAGGCAACCGTCGGAGAATGCCTGGTTAGCGAGTTTCTGCCATATATGTATGTCATCTAACATATCCCCATGGGATGACGTAGCAGTGAAGGTGGGTAGCTCGGGACTGAAAGGTCATGAGTTCAAATCCCTGTACAAGAGCGAAGTTTATCCTATGCACACCAAAAGTAGCGAGTGCGGGTTCGTCCGTCATAAAAAAATGTCAACCATCGTACCACCGATTACATTTTGTTATCCAAAGTATCCAAACACCAACACAAGGAATCAAGAGTAATTAATAAAATCAAGATTTGGAAACCGCTCAATAAATTAAACATAAATACAAACAACAATATCTATAATATTCGTCGAGCAACTGTCAATTATCTACGAATACAAGCTCGAGTTATTTACAACTATAAAATAAAAGATTAAATAAAGTGTAAACATTTTCCTAGTAAGTATGAAAAGTAAATGTAATAGCATTTGTTCAAATACTTAATGTACATTGCAAAATAGTTAAATGCCAGTGAAGTAACAATATTTGACTAAACAATAATTTGTTAGATAGTTATAATTGTTTAAGTATATTATTCAATATTGACTAAACAATGATCATCTGTTAAACACAACACCTAATATCATGGAGCATTAATATAAATCATATGTTACAAACTCATGCAGAATTCGACGTCACTTGTATAGACTACTATTACTTCATGTATATCATTTGAGAGTATAACATTAGAGTCCTTGGGATGACAACGGTTAAGATGCTTAGCTTATAGCCGAATATTATGATTCCAAATTTACTTAAAACCGCTATGTGTACGAAATTTACCTTATATGCACTAAAATGTAGCGGCTGCAAATTCCTTGTTAAAAAAAAAAACACAGCTAAAAAAAAGAGAATATAACATTTGATGGAGAACACATTACATGAAAAAAACTAGTCTAATATATTTACTCACTAATTTTTCATTATCCGATAAATTTGCAACCGCTGTCAAGATGTTAAAAAAAAGCATTTACGCAACAAACTTATGAATTATGGGATTATTTTGCAGAAGTATGTAATAATATAGGATAAAAATATAAATTTACTGTTTCCCAAGTATGAAGTTCTTACTCATGAAATTAACCATGATGGTTAATTGCGTATGTGGACTACAGAATCATTAGGCTTCTGGGTCCAGTAGATTCAGGCATGTGAAGCTCTGCCGACCTATTACCAAAATTAATTACTGATTGGAAATCTAAGTTACCTAATGATTAGCAATTAGTTAATGACTTGAAAAAAAATCCATCTTCTGATTAAATGAGGACAATTAGTGGATCCAATGCAACCTATTTATAATAATGAGTATCTTGAAACTTTATCGCCATGAGAAAATTTAGGATAATTACAAAAGTGATTTTCAAAAGGGTCCCGTTTTTATCATTACATGTCATATTATCATTTCTTTTCTATAAAAATTGATTGCTTTGAAATCCCATCACCCCCTTTGCTAGTGTTAAGACATATACTGTTGAAAGGTCAACCAATTAATAGGATGTAGCTCAGTATGATCTCAAGCATGCGTAAATCCGGGATTAAGAGTGAGGGAGAGGTGAGATTAGTAGTTTCGAGAAAGACGGGACAGAATCCTCAATTTTAAGAGGCGAAATAAAAAAATTCAAAAAAATATACATACAATGCTGGATTATAGGCACCGTGTAGGAGAATACATGCCTCCCGTATATCCTCTATAATTTTGAGTGCCTCGTGTATGATTAGTTGTGTAGTTTAAATCTTTTCACTAAATGTAGGTCCTACGTATTATGTAAGCGTTCATTAAGGGTGTATATTAGGTAGGAAATTGTGGGATCTACGCCCTCTTCACAAAAAAAATAAAATAATATTGAAATTGAACATTAATTAGTGAAGATGAATACGAATAGTTTGTCGATATTATATGACATACTACAGTAATAATGCACGGGATGAAATAAGAACAAAGAAAATCGTAGTTGAGAGTTAATTTATAACTTATTTTCTTGATACTATGCATAATGAAAATAAAATAAAATAAAATAAAATAAAAGAGGAAATAGATTATGTAAAGTGATTCCACCAATCCTAAAAGCCACAATTCAAAACTCAAAATGGCATTATGATGTTTTAGAAGATTGGAGTGTTTGACATTGTATGCCTTTGTTCATGATAGTAGAAACCCTAAAGTCCACATCTTTAATCATACAAACTTATAATTACCAATGACGCGTGGAAGACAACTCATCACTCCCACTACTCATCACCTCTCATTTCATTATTTCTTAATTACATCACTCCATATAAGAATTATATATGTAACTAACCATAATTATTCAAAGTATGAAATATTTAATGTTCAACTTTTGTTCCTAAAAAAATCAACAACACATGTTTATATATTAAGTCATTTAAAAAAAATTTAAAGGTAGTTCATCAATGTAAAATTGTGCTGGTGGTTTGAAATTTATGATTTAAAAGGTCGTGCTCAACACCATCTCTAGGTCGATATTTTGTACAAAAATATGTGGAATGGCTACAGATAAAAAACATATATGGAGAATGGATCATATCAAAACTTGGAAACTAGGAACAAATTTACTACACACTTTATCTTACTTATTCGATGATTTTGATCGGAGATACTCATCAAGATTTCCTTATAAATATTCCTTATATTTTTGTGCATAAACCTTGTGCATAACATATGAAAAATATGCATAAAAGATAGGAAAATATGCATAAAATTATTGGTTCCTACTTGAACTACACCTATGTATATAATATATATAATATTGAATATTAGAATATCAATGATATTTAAAAACCTAAAAACATTGTGAATGTGTTCAAAAATATACAGTATATGCTACCGAAAGGTAAAGTATAATGCTCTGTTTAGATATTGCTAACTAAAATTCTAACTATTTTATCTTCAACATTTATTTTCTTTGATTGGCGAAATGGGCCGTAAATCTATGATAATTGACACTTTGACGCAGGACATTCAACTCACATGGTAAACTATGTCCTACATATAGCGTGCATCATTAAAAGAATTTTATTTAATTTTTTATTATAAAATATTCTATTTTGCATTGGGGTTTTTAGTAGATACTACTATTTAAATTTACTTGTTATTATTAAATTATTACTACTATATTGTACACAATTATTGAAATATATATTTATAACTAGTTAGAAAGGCTTTGCTCTTTGAATTGCGGTTAGGTAGGCCTTGCTTTCATGATAGTGCCAACTGTGAGAGTTGGGCTATGTTACTATGCTAAGTAGAAACAGCTTGCGCCTTAATATTAAATGTTAGGGTTTTGGGACATCTCCAAGAGTTTTTCGTATTCTACGGTACATCTATCTCTATTTTATAATAATAAAAATGAGTGTTTTCTAAAATACCAAACTACTAAAAGCAAAAGACTAATTTACTCAATCCTTATAATTGCTGCACAAAATACTCAATTTGACTTAAATATTCTAACTTTTCAGACTTGTCAGCCTGCAAATAATGATTAGTTCGTTATTTTACATTGTTTTGTGAGTAAATGATTAAAATCCGCGAAGTCCAGCAGAAATAAAATCCTGCTCTGTGTCCTGCTCCAGTCCCGCTCGGACTGCTGAATCCTACTCGACTTTTCTGACTCTACAGAGAGCAAAATCCCGCTGGGGTCCTCCTCGAGTCATGCTCGGGTCCCGCTCGGTTAAAAAAAACAAAAAATTACATCACATTAAGTGTCATAAATTCCGCTCGGTCATGCTCACGACCGAGAAGTATTTGATCAACTTTATGCATGGCAAAAATTGACCAATTATGAAATTTGTTATGTAACACGATGATTGGCATCCTAGTTGAACACACTGCATCCTCTTTCATTTCATCTTCAATTACAAAATCATACTTTAGAATTTTGTGTCCATACTCAAGAAAAAAAATTAAAAGTTGTTATAACAATTGTATTCATTTTAACGGGCAATTTAGAAATTTGTCCGAGTATGTTGGCGGTAAAGTAAGAGTTGCTTGCATTCCAAGCAACAATGTTTGTCTCCACATTACGACAGCTCATTCAATACAAACTTAATTCGTTTCCACTTTTATCAAATTATAAAATTTATTGTACCTACGTTTCTCAATATGACATTACAATTAGGTTCATTCTCGCCACCGATATGGATTTAGTTCGTCTTTGTACTACACAAATAGAGTTGACTTTATTTCTTGTGTACTCCAATGTTCACTCTTATTATACACCCGATGTTGTTGAACATTTTGGATCGGGAAGCCCGTTCCCACCGCACTCACGGCCCGGCAAGGGAGTGCTAGGCATTGGGTTGAGAATGTTCGTGAACATGAGACATATGTTCGCGAACAGTAGACTCATGTTGTGTCCGACAGTAATGGTGAAAATAATTTAGGTAGTTCATTCGACGAAGAATACGATGAGGTGTCGGATGCATTAAATAAATGTAAGTTTGCCGACTTTGCGGCATGGATCTGATGAGAAGGTGGTATGAATCAATAGATATCAATGCTCATGCCGAACAACCGTAACCCCCAAATAATGAAATAATATACGGTGGAGGCGAAGAAGTAGGTGATAGCTTACTTCCACTTGTTGCTCTCGATACATCCGACTCCCTTATGGTTCGAGATCTGGATCGCATTGTATACTATCCACTTTGTGAAGGGGCGACATTTTGGGAGAAGGAGGATATGTTTGTTGTTGTTGCACTATTACATATGGAACAAGGTCTTGATTTCAGGGTGGCTCATTCAGACGCTGTCGGGTAGAGTATAAATGCCGGTAGAGTTGCCAATGCCCATTTTTTCTATGGGCATCATTCTGCATTAATGTGTTGTGGATTGTGAACAACTTACATGCTGAGCACATATGTAATCGAGATTTATTGCAGACTGGTCCAATGTGGGTGCGTGCGAAGGCTCTAGCAGCTTACGTTGCTCGTCGAATGCGTCGCCAAAAAACCGTCATAAAATCGAAAGAAATTATGGCATCTATCCAAGAGAATTCGACTTTGAAGCAAGCTATAGTGTAGCTCTACGAGCATGCAATACTGTTGTGGCGATGACTTTTGGTGGACACTTAGATTCGTTCAAGATGCTTCCTCGTTACCTCTACGTTCTGAAAATAACAAATCCAGGTACTATCATTGATCTCAAAGTGGACTCAGAAGGGTCGTATCCAATAATTTAATGATTCAGAATGGGGTTTTAACCTCCGAGAGGTGATTGTGGTCGATGTGACTCACTTGAAGAGGAGGAATAAGAGAGTGTTATTTGTGGCTGATACGATGGATGACAACGAGCAAATATTTCCACTAGTCTTTGGTGTTGGTTCGATTGACAACGACTACTCTTGGACGTGGTTAATATCTCGACTCAGAGAAGCATTTACGAAGACAAGTCGTTTAATAATCACCGCATCATAGCCAACGCGGTAGAGATTGTTTATCCAGAAGCAACTCATGGCATTTATTACTACCATCTTCAGAATAAGATTTCTCGATACCGTAAGATGTTTATCAAGATGTCTCACGAGGCTGCCTATGCATAAATGACAAATGATTTTGATTGAACGATTTAAGGGATTTGTCAAACCAAACCTCAGGCAAACGGATATTTGATGGATATCGTACCGCCAAAGTGGGCTGGATCGAAGTCTCTCGTTGGTCGTTACAGTCAGCTGACCTTGAATGTTGTTGAATCCATCAACTCGCGACTACTCACAACACAACGTTTGCCGATATGCTCTATGTGCAACGTCGTGCAAAAACTATGTAACAAGATAATGAGCTCACAGTAGCTGCAGAGCTAAAGCTAGCTCCGTCGGAAGACATATCACACGGCTTCAATGTTGTGGTCTGTGAACAATGACAAATTCAAGGTTCATGACGGAGAGCGTCAATGGAGAGTTCAAAGTAGTAGAAGCGCTCGTGAGTGGCAACTCGATGAGATTCCATATTCGCATGCTTGTCTTGCTCTCGGGTATCTTGTTGTACATTTTGTATAATTATGAAATAAATTTTAGTGTACTAATAGAATTTTCATCTACAGAGCTGCTGACTTAATTTTCTGACACTTCATCTTGGATGCTTTCAAAACTTCAAATTGGAGGATGGTATACACCGGAACACTATATCCGGTACATTCTGAATGAATTTGTGGGTGCCATCAGAAGTGGCCTCTATGGTTGTATTGCACCATTAATGACACGATAAGCAGGGAGACCGAAGAATAATAGACGACCCTCAGGTGCGAAAGGAAATACATCTAGTGGAAGAACAAGTTGTCCGAAAAAATTTCAGTATATGTGGTCAAGTTGGTCATAAGAAAAGGAAGTGTGCGGGAACGGAAGTGTCGGACTTGCCGAGATCGCAACAATTTTAATATTCGGGTTGTAATGTAATTTTAATGGATTTCAAATTTTTAATGAATATTGAATTTTAATGGCTTTTTTTGGTGATTTTATATAAAACTCAATCTAACACTGGTCTAGGATGAGTCGAATTTAAATTACGAAAAGTATAAAATAATAAAATTAATTTAGGAAGTTGTGAGAGGGACTTGGTACCGAGCGGGACATGGCAGGAAAAGAGAGAGGGGTTTATGTAAAGTCTCGCTCACAGTCTGTCTCATAGTAAGCGAGAAATAAAGCGAGACTTGGCAGAAATCCCGCTCGCAAGTCTCGCACACAATAAGTGAGACACAAAAAGGGATTTCGTAATATACATTCATAATTAATTGGATTCTTTTATTTTCCATAATTTAATCCCAATTAATTCGATTATTTTATACTTTTTGTAAATTAATTATGTTTATGAGAATAATACTAATCTCCAAGCACAATAGAAAAAAACAAACACATTCATTCTAGTTGATTATCAAATAAAATACAATCAAACAAATAAATAACAGAATAATTGTAATGCCCTTAAATTTTCAATATAAATTCATTGTATATCTAATGATGCATGTTATCAAATGTTTTAGTTCTGTAAGTCGTGCATTCGAAATAAAAATAAAAATTAAAGCATCGATTTTATTTTTCATTAAATCTTTTTTATGTAAATTTATTTTTGATTTTGAATGTGTTTATTTATATCATATTTTTATTTTATCTTTTATTGTTGAGATATCAATCATGATAGAATTATGAGACAAAGAATAATATTTATTTATTTATATCCAATTTCCTACTAGGATTCATGAAAGAATATAATATTTATTATAATTCTTGATTTTATTTTATGATTAAAATATATATTTTGTGTGTGATATGCATGTTTTAGGATCAAATCTAATTGTGTCTATCTGTATCCTACTCTATCTATGATTGAATCTCTTATATAGTAAGTGATAGAATAAATTCCATCTAAAAGATATAAGAACGGAAATAATTATGGATAAAATATATTTGATACCTTTTATGATTAGGGATTTTTAGATAATTATTTTTAGGCCTATATTACCCTTTAGTCGATCATAATATAGTCTCTCATAAAATTTTCGAAAATCTTGTCAACAACATCCGGAATTGTTTCAAGAATTATTTACACTTTTTTCCTTTCATCATATCATCGTGAAACTTTAGGAGAGTCTTTCTAGGTATGTCTACTATACAATTTTATTTTCGTAAAATTTTACAAGTATAATTATTGTCAATATTTTCATGAAACTTGTTCAAAATTTATTTTCGTAACCCGCCAATATTTGTCAATTTGTACATAGTCTGTAAAATAAATTATTTTCATGGTGTTCTTACGTTTCTTTTTCGACCATGATAAATTTAATTGGATTTACTACATGTTAGGTCACTCATGTTAAAATTATAGAATTTTTAGGTTACGTTTACTATTTATTTATTAATTTGTTCTTTCATATGCCAGATCTTTTGTTAACGTGTATGTATATTGAAGAACAAAAGTTTTCATGTTAAGTATCAGTAATGCTGTCGTGCAGCAATATAAGGTGCGCCTCCATTCTGACGCGTCATACCGTATAGTTCTCTATGGAGAATATCGGTACCATCATAATAACTGACATATCAGACATGTTAAGCAGATAGTATAAGGATGAATGAAGAGATGCTCGTGTAGTGAAAACGTTTTTCAGGATCTGTTCGAGTAGACCAGTAAGTTCTCAAAATTATGATCAAAAGAACACGGCTCTGATACCAATTGTTGGTCCGGAGACGAGTATCAGGTGGGGGGGGGTGAATACACTTGAGTCCAAGTTTTTCCTCAAACGCGAAGGTCAGTCTTGTACTGAGTTTGCTACTGAACGGATTCAGTTGCCAGTTAAACCTTTTGATCGCGGGGCAGAGCGATTCAACGACTGAACTCTTTTCACTGACTAATGTCAGTACTGAGAAATTCAGTAGATGAATGTAGTGTGGAATAGTGCACTTGAAAACATTTTATGCAAACCAAAAAGGGATTAAATGATTGTGCAAGCAGTTGAAAGACAGATGTAATAAAACAGTAAATGACACGAGCAATTTTTAACGTGGTTCGAATACGCAAGATCCTACATCCGTGGTGCCTGCTTGAATAGGAGGTCTTGTTGATTAATGCGAGCAAGCCTCGGCCACATAACCTTTTAAGTTATAGCCACTTAGCAACTTTGCAAACTCAAATCGAAGTTTTAAGGGGTTTTGTCTCCAACAATGAAGGAGTTTTTACAATAAGAACGATTCACTAAAAGTGAACTCCTTCAAAAGTTCTAAGCTTAAGATGTAACAATGATGGCTTAGAAAAGAGATCGGGGAACAACTCTAGAGAGAAGAACTACAGGGATATGTCTAGGATTTCTAGTTCTTTCGTGGATGTAACATTCAGTTTGCTAGAGTGCTTGAGAAAGTATTCTTGAGCTTCAAAGCGTTCTGTTCCTATTGGTTCGTGTTGTGAACGTTAGTCTCTTGTCGACGATCTCTTTATATTATTGGACCCATGCATAGATCCGTTGGAGAGGATCATGCCACGTGTCACAAGACTCCAAGAAAAACGGCCATATAATTTTGAATGTCGTCGCATAGTGGTTAGCTTTGTGTGCAGGAGAGCAGCTTTTGTGTCAAAGCTGGTAAGCTTCGCTTGCTTCTCATTGGTCGAGGTGTGACGCTAGGTGAGACTTGTCAGACAGTAGTCTTCTAGCTGGGTTGACTCGGACATAAGTATCCTCTGCTGACATGCGACTGATAAAGGTTAGGCTGTCGATTTTCCTCGTACTATCTGCAACTGAGTTGCAGCTCCTTCAGTAGATCAAGGCTGATCGAACTGAGTCTTCCATCTGAGTTGGCTGAAGGATGATCTTCTACTGAGTGCTTTCAGCTCCTGACTCGAAGACAATCAACTTAGCTCTTCTCTCATTTAGTAGATCAAGGATGATCGTACTGAGTCTTCTGTCAGAGTCGGCTGAAGAGTGATCTTTACTGAGTGCTTTCAGCGACTGACTCTAAAGACTACTGAGTTCTACTGAACCGATGACTTGTGGTTCTGGAACTTTATCTTCTCTACTGAAGTTCAGTCCAACAATTTACCCCGTACAGGACTTAGACAAAATAATCTAGAAAGATCAACACAGGTCTAACCTATTACATCATGTTGGTTCATCACACACTAAAGGGTTAGGACAGGGGTTTTGGGATCTTCAATTCCTCTTAACAATACAAATTAGTATCACTACAATTTCCCTAAAAATCAACGACTCGTACTTATAATATCTTACGTCGGTAGTCTCTACTTATATGACAATTTTCCTTATTATATGAGCTATGCGAAACATCTCTTGAGTCGTATCCTATGTATCCCCTTAACAATGGTCTCCTTGGCCCATTGAATCATATCCACTACACTTAAATCTATAACTATTCGATACTCATGAGTGTAAATCAATGTTCTATACTTCGAAATCATGAAATAGTGTTCACTGGTGTTCGATTGTGCAAAAATTGTTGGATTGATCACATTGAACTCTTGATATCCGAAATTTTGGGAGAATGCGAATTAGTTTTGTGCAAAATCGCATTATACATGTGTTGGGAGATGATTCGGTCTTCTCCTGTCAGTTGAGACATAACTTCGGTAGCCACATTGCTCACGAATACTTACTAAAGATTTGAAGATCCCGAAACCCTATCTTGGTGATGAACCATTCGGTTGTAACTTGTTTTGTTACGTGTCTCGAGGTTTCGGACTCGGTAGACACTCTACATCCGGTTCGGGCGCTCGGTAGATTTCTCGCCTCGGTACCGGAGTAGAAGACTCGGTATCTTGGACTCGGCGGGAGCGGTATGCGAAGGAGTCGGTGGGCCCGAACTCGGTGGAGTAGTTCAGCGAACTCGGGCTGATATTCGGTAGAGCCGGCTCGGCGGGGGCATGCTGCTGAATAAGATATCGGGACTCGGCAACGGTGGGCCGGTCTTATTTGTCGACGATTCTCTAAAAGTCAAATCGGTAGAGTCGATACGAGGAAGAGAGAAGTCGGCCTGGATCTCCTTGAATTACATTACGTCTCGACCACTTTCCTCGAACCTCGACCAATGACAAGCGGTCGCTTTGTCCCATATACGTTAAAGCTTCAAGTCGACAACTATCCGAGAAATGGAGGAAAAGGACAACTTGCAACCATACTTTGAAAGAGCCGTTAGCTACCCCAAAAGAGAGAGACAAAGGATCGTCATCTCCAACGGATCTATCTTAATCTACTGCTCTATAAATAGAGGGATAAAATCAAATTGAAGCTCACGAGACCTAAGACACACGAGAACACAAACAAACTCGGAGCATTCAAAGAGCAACTCATAAACGCCTTAAGTCTTCCGCAAGAAGTTCGAAGAGATAATTTCCGGTGAAAGACTACATTTTACGCTCATAGGGAACCAAGGCTGAATCGAGTTATACCGCCTCTCAGTATCCAAGTGGTCGAACACGAACCCCAAAGTTTATACTTAGCCGTTCATCGCTCTCAGAAGCCACTTTCTTGTTCCCTATCCCTCTAACCTAAGCTCATTGTTCATATCCATAGCTTAGACGAAGGAGTTCATAGTCGGGCTGATCCTTATTGTAAAGGACTCCTTATTTGTTGGAGAGTTTTTCAAACACTTAGTTTGATACCACAGTAAGCGAGACTTGCTCGGTATAAATTTCAAGACCGGTGTTTGTCCGGTGTACAAACCAGCCAAGAGACTATCTCGGTATAATACATAGCTTCTCGATCTTTCGGGGCGGTGGACGTAGGATTTTTGGATCCGAACCACTTTAAAAATCGCATGTGTTCTATGTTCTTTATTTACTGTTACATTGATTTACTGTGCTTACTGAAAATATCTTTAAAATCATCCAACTGAGTTTCAGCAAGCTTAATCGACTGCACTAATTTACTGAAATTGTTTTGATAAAAACGTTTTTCTAACTTCAATTTGAATTTGGGCCTACACATTTCCGCACTACTGAACTTTATCTGAACGGTACTGAATTATGACTCTAGTCAGCTTGCTGGCCTCAGTGAAGTCAGTCACTCCGCCAGGCGATTCAGAACAACTTATCTAGTCTGTTGAACTCGTTCAGTACGGCACTCTCCTGAAAAGGACTGCTCGCGTTTTAAGTTGAGAAATCGGTTTTCAGGTGTATTCACCCCCCCTCCTCTACACCTGAACGTTACTCTCGGGACCAACAACATGAATTTGTGTGAAATTGAAGCCTTAATTCTCTAATTGTTCGTTACACATCGCAATACATATGAATTTGTGGTTCTGTAACTGTGAATATGTTGTTTTATTGTGCAAAAAGTTTGAGTTCGTTTAATGTTTTGCCCTTTTGTGAACAATTTTTTACTAGATTTGCTCCTTTACATTACACAGAGTACGCATAAAATATGTAAATGATATGCATGAAATACTATACATGTATGCATTAAGTTAAAACCAATGAACCTATATATTTATGGTCACTCTTTGTTTATGAATAGTGAAGAACGAGTTTATGCATATTTCTTTTTCAAGTTATGCATATAGTAGTTTAACATGTCTTATGCATAACGTATAAGGTGAATACGTATAAACGACCTTGTGTTTGTGCATACATACATAATTTCTTAAAAAACCGAATCATATACATTTGTTGAAATGATTTATTTGATGAGGCACATAGAGACATTCAATATAAATGACAAATTCAAGTTGTTTAGGATAGTTTACAGCAATTATTCATAAAATGACTTAGTATGCACAAATCCAATACACTTTGTGCATGAATCTGAGTTGCGCCATGCAAGAAACAAAATTGGTTATGAGTAAGTATGCATAAACCGAATACAATTTATGCATCAAGCTTAGGCGTAGTATACGTAAACACATCACTGCGAGTGATAAAATTCGAATCTCAAAATTTTTCTTGCAGAGGCGTATTGGATGAGGCACATGGAGACATTCAAATTAAAGGTGATGAAACCCTTGAGCCATTTTGAGGAAAAATGAAGTTGAATACTAGAGAGGTGGAGAACATATTGCTTGTTGGTCCAGAGACGATCCTTCAGGTGTAGGGGGGGATAAATACACCTGAGTGCAGATTTCAGCTCAAACGCGAAAGTCAGTGCTACTGAGTGTTGCTACTAAACTTTTCAGTTAGCAAAGTAAGCTTTCTAGATCGCGTGGGCAGACTATCTGTCTACTGGGTCCTATCCACTGACTTATGTCAGTGAACAGTAATTCAGTAAAGATGTGTGCGGAAGTGTAGGCCCAAAAATATGTTCATCTCAGTTTGAAAACACGTTTTATGCTAAGTGATTTAAAGTCAGTTTTATGAAGTATGGACAGTTAATCAATGCAACAATAAATCAGCACAAGCAATTTTTAAAGTGATTCGGATATGCTAGATCCTACGTTTACTGTCCTGAACAAAGAAGGAGTTCTTGATTACTTATGCTTGAGCAAGTCTCAATCGATCTATGCCTTTGGACAAATACTCTAGTTCCGATCTTAGTGACATTACGAGATTGAGCACGCGGTTTGATATTCTCCAACTAAGAAGGAGTTCTTACAATAAGAATAGTTCAGAAAACTGAACTCCTTCAAGTTTTTCTAAGCTTATGATATTACAATAAGTCTGCTTAGAATACAGAAAGAGAACTAATGAATCTCTAGAGTGAAGAACTAAGATGGTCTCTCTATATACGAGTTCTTTGCTTTGATATGCTTTAAGTTCGCTAGTGCTTAAATGCTTTGGTTAGTTTCGACTCATGAATATATCCATTAGAGGGTGTCTAGACACGTGTCGAATACGACAAGAAAAACGGTAATTTCAATTTGAATGTCACTATAGGTATTTCCTTTTTTTCAGTCTAGGAAGTAGCTTTGTACCTGATGGTACAGTGCTGACAGCTTCTCATTGGTCGAGGTTAGAGAGTAGGTGAGGTTTGTTCAAACTCCAAGAGCATGTTGAGTTGACTTCCTCTGATTCCTTGGACCTCTAATGCTTCATCTTCTACTGACATTCTTCTGAGATATTCAGTACGAGGCTCGAATTCCATTGCAGATTCAATAGGTTCTATCATTCCCAACTGAATTCCTTGATGTTGAGTTCTTTCGGATGACACTTGATATACTACTGAACCTATCAGCTACTGAACTCTAGCTAGCCTACTAAGTTCCTAACCTTGAAGTTAGTTGACTTCTTCTCAAGAAGTTCAAGACCGTAGGATCTGTAGACTCTGCTTCTCAGCTTCTTGATCTCTTCGTTGTCTTCAGAATCATTCAGATTAAGTCCTCTTCTCATAATATCAAATTTGATCTCATCCTCAATCTCCTTTGTGCATATATTCCCTTCTAGCGTGCAAGGAGGAGGTAGAGTCATGAATTCAGGTGCTTTAAGAGTCAGACTTGACTGTTGTAGAGCGATCAATATCTCAGCATAGACTTCAGGATCATAAATCATCAAGAATTCTTTGAAGCTTCTGTCTGGATCCGTTGTCTCACTCACTGACTTCCAGATATAGTAGCTCTTGATGAAATCGACCTTGAGTGCCTCAAGAGCTGCTACTCTTATTCTTTCCTTTGCAGCTTGAATTTGGCGAGGCTCAGTAGTAATGTCTAAGCCTCTTTCGCTGGCATCACATAGAACTTTCGTCTCTACTTCTTGCTCTTTAGATAGCTTAGTGGTGGGAATGGTCTGCTCTGTTTCAGTGTCGGCTTCAGCTTCAAATGGTTGAGCTGATTTAGACTTGGACTTTGAAGCTTCAGGCTCCTTCTCAGTAGATTTGGATTTTGACGACTGAGCCTTTGATTGCCTATGCACTACAGACCTCGTCTTCTTAGGCATTGGAGTCCTGATCTGTATGCCCTGCTTTTTGGCTCTTGCCTTGCCTTCCTCCTGTTCCTGTAATTCCTTGGCCAGTTTTTAATCGTAAGCAATTTGTTCATCTGGCATTCAAAATTTTAGCTTTTTGGCTTTTGGAGGACTAGGGGGAGCTAATGCCTTGCCTTTAGAAGTTGAATGGATGGGTTCTTATTTAGTTAGCTCCTCAATGTATTGAGCTACATCGGCAACTACTGCATTAGTAGGCTCTCTTGAGCCTTCCCCTTTCTCTTTTATCGTCTTGCTTGTTTCTGCAGGCTCTTCTTCTTTAATAAGAGTCAGTAGTTTTTTCCTCCTACTTCCTTCCCCCTTTTTGGCATCATCAATCTGATTTGCCATGGCAGTGACCTTATCAGTAAGGCCTGATATAGAGAGGCTGATAGTTTCGAGCTTGTCCTCAACATCCCTGACGACATCAGTATACTCATCCCAAGGCTTATCATGCTCAGTCTGGGCGACCTTGAGTATTTCAGATTTAGCAACCTCAGTACGTTTTAGGTATGCTTCGATCATCTCAGTGGCTTCTTTCTTGATGGCTTGGACGGCGTTGTGTTTTTCCACGAGTGCTCGAGAGACACTCTCAATGGTTAACTTGTTACGCTCTTCAACGACCTTGAGGATTTGATCCAGTGCAGTAGCCATCTTATTAGTAAATGTATTGGCCTGAGTCTGCAGGATTTGCTGAAACTGAGAATTCAGATTAGTCCTATGTGCTTCAAGTGCTCGGTGGAGGATCTCATCAGTATTAGAAGTAGTAGGCGTACTAATCCTCTGCACTTTAGCTGTCAGTCAGTCAGCTTCTGGGTCTAAGCCTCAGTATATTAGCTCTACTTAGAATTCACGTCTTTGGCAAGAAGACGGTTCTTGTGACCTGACACTTAAGGCACTTGTTAATAGACGTCTTTGATCTCAACAGCTTGATAGCTGGATTGTCTTGGCTTTTCCTAAGGCGTGGACAACGGCCCGAGATGATGGTACTGATGAAGGTGGTGGAGCGGTGAGTCATCATCTCACGGAAGATTTTCCTCGGCGGATCCTCCACAGTGCGCTTCACGGGGTGACTCATCGTGATCTGAGTCGGGTTTAGTATGGGGCTGAGTAGATTGTTCATCAGTGCCCTTCAAACCAAGGAGCATTAGCATTGCTGAGCGAAGATCGTCCATAGACGTTGTTGGTCCCGAGATTAAACGTTCAGGTGTAGAGGGGGGGGTGAATACCCCTGAAAACAATTTCTCAACTTACTGAGGCCCGCTAGCTGACTTGAGTCAGGATTCAGTACCGTTCAGCTGAAATTCAGTATAGTGCGGAAATGTGTAGGCCCAAATTCAGTTGAGTTAGAAAACGTTTTTAAGAAAATAGTTTCAGTATATTAGTGCGATCGATTAAGCTTTGTTGAAACTCAGTTGAATGATTTTAGAAATATTTTTAGTATGAACAGTAATCAATGCAACAGTAAAAACACAGAACACAAGCAATTTTAAAGTGGTTCGGATCCAACAATCCTACGTCCACTGTCCCGAAAGATCAGGAGGCTATTTTATTATCTTGAGTTAGTCTCGGTCGGTTTGTACTTTTGGACAAACACTGTTCTTGAGATTTATACTGGGCAAGTCTCAGTTTACAAGGTATCAAACTAAAGTGTTTGACAAACTCTCCAACTATGAAGGAGTCCTTTACAATAGGGATCAGTTCAGTTATGAACTCCTTCGTCTAAGCTATGGATAAGATCTGCTGATTGGGTTAGAGGGATAGGGAACGAGAAAGTGGCTTCTAGAGCGACGAACGGTTAAGTATGGACTTGGGTTCGTATTCAGGATACTAGAGGCTTTATGATCTGGTTCAGCTTGGTTCCCTATGAGCAAGTATGTCACCTTTCGCTGGAGATTACTCTTTGAAGTTCTTGCGGAAAGCTTAAGTCATTTTTGAGTTTGCTCGTGAATGCTCGTATGTTCTTCGATTTCTAGGTGAGCTTCAATTTGAATTCATCCCTCTATTTATAGAGCAGAGACATGGATAGATCCGTTGGAGACGACGATCCATGTGTCTCTCTCTTTTGGGTAGATAACAGCTCTTTCAAAGATGGTGGCAGAGTCCTTTCCTCCATTTCAGGAAAGTTGTTGACTTGCAGCTTTAATCAGAAAGTAGACAGCTGGCCGCTCGTCATTGGTCGAGGCTGAAGAAAGTAGGTGAGACAGAACAGACTTCAAGGTGGATCTGAAGCTGACTTCTCTATACCTCGTATGACTCTGCTGATTTGACTTAATGTATCATGACAATCAGAAGACTATTCAGCCGTTCTTTGAGTCGATCTATATTCGATGGCGTACTCTGTTGAGTCGGCTCTGCGAAGATCAACTACGAGTTCGGTGAACTACTCACGATGAGTTCGGTTCCGGCGACTCCTTTCGATATCTTGATCTGCTTGAGTCGGTATCAGCGATTCTTCTTCTTACGAGTCTTGAGGCCGATAATCTGCGGCGCACGAACCAAAATGAAGAGTGTCTGCTGAGTCGAAACCTCTTAGAGGCGAGAACAACAAGTTCACAACGAGAATGGTTCATCGGTCAAAAGTAGGGTTTTGGGATCTTCAAATCTTGAGCACTAGGCTGCTTGAGTTGTCTCCCAACAATTTGTGGAAGGGTTGAATCATCTCCCAATATTTTCTCCCTATTTGATGATGCCAAAACCTAACACTATAACTATCAGAAACAGATCTCCTTACAAATATTACAAGTAGGATCAGTGGAGATGTTCTTCAAGTTCTAGACTACTGAGGGAATCAGGGAAGAAATATCAGAACCTATACAGAGAACTAATAAGCAATTTCCCCCTTTCTAACAACAATTTCCCTTCTATAAGCAATCTAACAAACCAGAAATTAACAAGATAAGAACTTTCAGATAAATATTCAGTGAATGTGTGAGTCAGTAATCACTTGAGTGATTCTGAGTGTTAAGCATAAAATAAACAGGGCCATGTAGACAATAAGGAATTGTTAGGGCCGAATAACAGTGATGTATTATAAATGGAGAAATGTCAGTACAGTACATCAGACTTGCTATTCTAAGAAAGAAAGAACATAAATACAAGAAGCTATCTATCATCTTCTGAACTACTGAATCCGATCTTTGAAGTCCTTTGATTTTGCTTCAGGGAGTGGCAGTCCATACATTCTGTAGGTGACCCTTTTCAGCTTCAGTATCTCAGGCATGTCAGCAGGCTCATCCTCATCTAACTGTTTGGCTTGAGCAGCGTCCTTGATTTCCTTCTCAATACCCCATAGTGTAAGAACCATCAAGCTTCAATGGGGGAGGCATAAGTCTTGGAGGCCCAGGACCACGACATCAATCTTTTTAGCTATGGCCTTCTGGACTCTTGCATAAATCTTTGGATCAGTCTTCAGAAGCCATTCAACATAGGCAATGGACTTGTGCATGTCAGGCCAGTATCTCCAGGAGTAGAATCTCTTGATATAATCTGCCTTCAATGTTTCCCACTCCTGAGTCCGTTCCCATGGCATCCAATCATCAACCATGGGCCATCTATGGATCTTGAGGTCTGTAGGCTTCCTGAGTCTTCTATATTTATAGGGAATGTCAGCTTTCTCAGGTATCCTCTGGCTTGCTTCCTTCTCAGCCTTAATCCTCAGAGCTTCTAGATCGGCAAGTACCGAGCCTTTCTCTTCTTTGCTTCAATGCACGGCTTCGGCTCCTCTATCTCAGGTACCTATCCATCGATCCCATATTTCCTGCATCTCTTGTTCTTGAGCTTTTGAAGGGACATAGGAAGGTACATGCTCTTCTTCCTCTGAGTCAGCAGGTGTTAAAGATTTTTCTTTGGAAGTACCTGTCGGCCCAGTTGCTTCTTCTTCTTTGGTCTCTTTCTTTTTCTTTATCTGCTTCATCACTTAGCTTCAGAGTTCTTGGGGGCAGCCTTGTCCCAGGCTTCCTTCCCCCTGCTGGAGCCTTTGTTTTACCTTTGGCTGGCTTTTTCTTTGGTTTGTTGGCAGCCTCAGCCTCGGCAATCTCCCTAGCTAGCTTTTCATCAGCTGCTATCTGAGCTTCTTCCTTAGGAGTGATGAACCTTTTAGTTCCTTTCTTTTTGGGAGGAGTGGGAAGCTTCAGTACCTTCTTTCCCTTCCCTTGCACTGGAGGAGGTAGAGGGCCTTCTTCCTCTTCTGAATCCTCCTCTGCATACTTAGCAATTTCCTTAATGATGTCGCTTGGAGTTTGAGTTGCCTGAGTAGTAGAATCCTTGGGTCCTGAGCCACTTGGGCCGATCTCGGCGAGGCGCTACAACCCTGCTGCTTTGAGACACCACAGGCCTCACCTGTGTTGTTTGAGTAGTGGGACCAATGGGAGCGGTTCTTTGAATACGAGTCGCTCTTGCCCATTGTCCTTATTCCTTTTGGTACTCACAGTACCTTCTCCTTTCCTTCGGTACCTTCACCTTTCCTTCCCCCCTTTTTGGCATCGACAAATAAACCAAGGGTGGGAATTTGTAACTTCTTATTCAGACTTGTGTAGGCTGAAGCAAGTTTGTCCAATGCATCCTGCAGCTTGACAAGACTTTCATGGAGCTCATTGCTCTCATCTCTTAACTGCTCGTTGTATTTCTTGTGAGAGTTCTCCATCTCAGTCTGAATGTCCTTTAGCTTCTGATCCACTCTGTCTTCCATAGCCTTCTGAATGGTTTGGAGTCTGAGCTCGGAGGCCTGAGAGATAGAGGAAATAGATGCAGTATGAGCTGATTGGGTGACCTTATATTCTTCTAGAAGTTTAGCTTGGCCAGCTTCCATCAGCTTCAGTTGCTCTTCAATGTTGGCTCTCTGAGTGGCAAGTGCGTCGGTCAGTATCGGTGAGAAGTCAGGGGCAGGTGTGTTTTGAATGGAAGTCCTGAGCCCCTTTATCTCCGCACTCTGAGCCTGCGTGGACTGCCTCCACGTCTTGTGGATGGCATAGGCGAGGAGTCTATTCTGAGTGCCTTGACTCCTCAGTGCCCTGGCCACTGAATTCGAGCGTCGGCTTTTGGGGGGGCACTACCTCAAGCTCGGACTCCGGCCAATAAGCATCTTGGTTCCACTGTCTTTGAGGCACTAGCCACCGGGCCGGCTGGAGCAAGGATCTTTGAGTGGTGGTTCGGCGATAGTAGTGGGAGCATCGTGTCCGGTTGAGTTCCCTCATCGGGCTTCTCGGGGCACGAATCACGGGGTGGGTCTACGACCATCGGGATCGACCCGTCTCGGGGCGCCGATTCTTTGAGGTGGGTTGTCGATCGTTTAGCATGGCGAACATGGTTGCCCTTAGGTCGTCCAAGGAGCGGATGTTAGAAGGCTCACGAGTAGCCTTATCTTGTTCCTTATCATCAACTCCTCTTCGTGGAGTTGTTCGCGGGAATAGTCTTTGGATCGGCACGGAACACGATCAATGTGTGGATCCTAGCTTTGCCTCGCCAATATAATTAGATCTGCATAGGCGGCTATCTCGGAATGTGTTCGAGAAATCTCTCGGGAGGCTCTTGATTGCAGAGCAGACGCCTCCATCCCGATTGATTTTGATTCGAAGCGATCTACGAGTCTTCAACCCGTACGGAGGCTGTTGCTTCTCGGCCGAAGGAATCTTTGCTGAGTGGAGGGATATCCAAGGGGCTCTGAGTAGTAGGGATCGGTTCTGTCTCTACCCCTTGGTCCACTATTTTGCCTTGTTCAGTGGAGACGGCTTTCTCCACTGACAGAGTCTTCTCAGAGGACTCAGCCTCGTCCCTTAGCTGCAAAGGCGGTTCAGCTACGACCTCACTGACTTTCTTCAGTCTCTTGGTCGGTATCTTGGGAGTAGACTTAGGAGGTGACCTCTTCTTTGTGGGAGTTGAGGTCTTCTAAGCTCCTGTCTTGGGATCGGCGGGCCACGACCCGATTCTTTGAAGGAAGCGCTTGCCACCTTTCTGGAACGACTTTCTTCGGAGTGAAGTGAAGCTTATCAGCATATACTACATTGTCAGCTCCGCATAATTCCTCTATCATGACTGACAGCTTCAATCCATATAAGAGCTTTCCCTTCACGGCTAGGCGGTTGGATGTTCTGTCAAACTTGGCGGCCTGAGTCATGAATTCCTTGAGAAAGAACTCAGTCCAGTTGATCTTAGCATGATTGTATATGGCCATCATCAGCTGAATCTTTGGCCTCGATACTTGATCAAAAGAACCGGCCTGACTCGTCATTAGCTAAGTGACGATGTAGGCGAGGGCTCGGGATTGTGGGAGCATGGCATTCTTTGGGAAGGCTCCTCTGAATGTTGTAAGCTTCCCGCAGAAAGTATCTAAATACTCGTCCATAAGATCGTCTTTGTATCCCACCGTACTGAATCCTTCATTTGGAAGTTTGAAGCTACGCTGAAGAGCTTCCTTTATGGACATCGTCTTGATTTCTGAAATAGCATGGGAGGGATCTCCAATCGAATGAGTTACGAATCTGCATCGGATGTCTCCTTCAACAGACTCTGAGTTCAAGTACAACTCAACAATTTGGCGCAGGAGGAAGTACGATGGCTTCCTGGATAGAAAACCCTCCAATCCTGTCGCTCTGAGCGCATCAAAGATCTCTTCTTCCATGAAGTCGAGCTCGCAGGCATCGAATTCCATCTTCGGTTCGCACCAGACGCGATCCTTCTCTAGCATCTCTTGCGTATCGAGGGAACAGCGACGTATGATCACGCCGTGATTTATATTCTGCAAATGAAAAATATATCAGTATCGAAGGGAAAAATATTATAAGTATCATTTACCAAAGAGTTTCTGAGATTTTGAGATAAGAATTTGCAAGGAAACGGAGGCTATTCTCAGAAAATCTAGGGCTTCGAAAAATTTGCAGAGTGAAAATGGCGGTTTCTAAACTTTGAACGTGTTTTTATATGTTAAAGAAGATGAATAGTTAAAAATCCACGGTTCAGTTTGAAATTGCTTTATGAGATGGATGGCTATGATTTAATGTTATAAAATAGGTAATGATCAATTTAGCCGCCTAAGTCAAAATACAGTGTAACTAGCCAAAGAAGTAACTTGATATAACATGCATTTATTACGCCGCAGAGTTCAGCATGCTTTACATAGAATGTCGTATATTTAACGTAAATTGTTATATTAAATGACATTTTTAAGGCATTGAATACGAAGCTGAATCTGAATCATAAATGCACAGAATATTTCATTGGCTACTGAGTAGAGATACGTGAACCTGTCAGCAGAACATTGTAGTCAGCTGATACCTCGTGTAGATGGTTGCAGAGTCTCTACGTACTGAATTTACTCAGTACTGAGAGTGAACATTCCCCCTTGCTGAATGCTCCTCTCCACGAATCCACTGCTTGGCCGAAGTCGGTAGGGTCGGCCAGAACCTAGCTCTGCGAAGGTTCTCGAATCGGCCTCGGCTAGAGGCTTGGTCAGAATATATGCCCTTTGATGATCAGTATGGATCTTTTCCATCCTGATATCCTTCTTTTTGACATGATCACGAATGAAGAGGTGTCTGATGTCCACGTGCTTGCATCTAGTATGAAATCTTGGGTTACGAGTGATTGCGGTTGCCTTTGGAGGCTGTCGTAGAAGTTCGGCACTTCATTACGAATAACATCATAGTCGCGTAGGCTGTTTGTCTCGGCCCGAAAGGATATGGGTGCAACAACTTCCGACGGCCATATATTCGGCCTTAGTAGTTGACGTCGCTGCTTGAATGTTGTTTCTTTGAAAACCATGAAATCGGCTTACTCCCCAGGAGGCCGACAAGTTCCAAAAGTTGACTTTCGGTCGATTCTACATCTGCGTAGTCGGCATCGAGAATAACCCGGTTAGTTCAATATTATCATCTGCTTGGATACCATAAAACCATGTTAGGTGTTCCTCGAGATAGCGGAGAAACTTCTTTCTTGAGTCCATGTGACCTTTGCTTAGGATTAGCTCTGAAATCGGCGGGGAGACACCTACGACATAAGTTATGTCGGGTCGGGTAGCGTTAGATATAATAATGAACCCGATAGTAGCACGAAATTCGGTATGGTCTACTAATACTCCCTCTTTATCAAGATCAATTTTCATGTTCGTGTTCATCGGGATCTTGATTGGTTTGCCGGATGTGCGGCCGAACTTCTTGATGAGGTCTCGAGTGTATTTGCCTTGATTGATGAGCGTTCCCTTCTCAGTTGTTTGACTTGAATCTCTCCCATCATTGACATCTCGAATTTATCCTTCATCATTTTCTCAAATTCTTGCACACGTGATGATGTTCTTCAATCCGAAAATTATGTCATCTACGTAGATGCGAACAAGTAAGATGTCGTCTTCCAATCGAATCTTTGGATAATGTGCGGTCTGCTTTGTGCCCTTCTAAAAACCTTTTTGAAGAAGAAACTTCAAACGCGGGTATCGTACCAAGCCACAGGTGCTTGTTTTAACCCATCTAAAGCCTTTACGAGTGCGTAGACTGTGTCCCTGCTGAAAGCCGTGAGGCAGTTCTACATAGACTTCTTCTTTCAGAACGCCGTTCAGGAACGCAGACTTCACATCCATTTCATAAACTCTGAATCGCTAATGTGTTGCGTAGGCTAGGAATATTCTGATTGCCTCCAATCTTGCAACTGGAGCGAAAGTTTCGTCAAAATCTATTCCTTCAGCTTGACAGTAGCTTTTTGCCACGAGTCTTGTTTTGTTCCTTACTATAACGTTGTTTTCATCTCGCTTGTTCTTGAAGACCTATTTAGTTCCTATCACATGTTGATGCTTGGGTGCATCGACAAGCTCCCATACTCGTTTCTCGTGAGCCGATTCAGGCTCCTCTGCGTAGCTACGATCAATCGGCATCCTTAAGTGCGTCCTCAAGCTGACCAAGGTTCTTGATTGACAAGAAGCGGGAATATAATGCGCTTTCTCCACGATAGAATGCGGATCTTGTCTTTACGCTTCTTTGAAGGATCTCCAATAATCAGGTCAGAAGTGTGAGCATCCTACCACGATCTACGATGTTTCAACTCTTCATCTGAGATTTGTTCAATACAGATAGTAGGTGAGTTAGGCATTTCAGTTATACTATTCTGAGATTGAAGCAATTCAGTTACTAGAGTTGGGTCTACTGAGTCACCAGGTTCAGGGGCACTTAGCTCAGGAACTTCATTTGTTCCCTCTGAATTATTATCCTCGGTAGAGGTCTCTGTTACCACTTGGGTTTCTTCATCGACCTGAGTTACCTGGGATTGACTCTGTTCAGTAGAGTCAATATGTTCAACTACTTCTGCTGCTGGCTTAGATTCAGTTAACTTATCTTCAGTTTCCTCTTCTGAATCATCATCCCAACACAGCTGGATCTTTTCAACTTTATCTTTCAGGCTCAGATCCTGTAGCTGCTTACTGATGTCCTTAGACTTTGATTTAGAGTTCCTGCTCCTGTCTTTAGTAGCAAACTCATTAAAAACAACATGAGGGCTTTCCTCCACGCAAATGGTCCGGTAGTTAAAAACTACGAAGGCTTTCTTGGCCGGGGAGTATCCTAAGAAGACTCCCTGGTCTGACTTACTATCAAAAGTCTTTAACTGATCCTTCCCATTATTGTGGATAAAGCACGAACACCCAAAAATATGGAAATAAGATAGAGAAGGCTTCCTGTCGTTCCATAATTCATATGGTGTCTTCTTATTCTGCTTAGTCAGTAGAGATCTGTTTTGAGTGTAACATGCAGTGTCAGTAGCTTCTGCCTAGAATTTGGTTGGGAGTCCTAAGTCTGCAAGCAGGGTTCTTGCTACTTCTTTGAGTGTTCTATTCTTCCTTTCAGCAACCCCATTTTGTTGAGGCGTGCGCGCGGCAGATGTATCATGCTCTATTCCTTCAGCTTTGCAGAACTCCTCCACCATATAATTCAGGAACTCAGTTCCTTTGTCTGAACGTATCTTTATAATCTAGGTGTTCTTCTCGACACTGAGCTTTTTTAGAAGCGTTGGTAACTCTGTTTTGACGTCAGACTTGTTGGCAATAAATATGACCCATGTGTAGCGCGAGTAGTCATCTATGAGCACTAAAGCATACTTTTTGCCTCGATCGTCACTTGGAGGAAGGCTGGGCCGAATAAATCCTTATGTAGCAGCTGAAGGATTCCATCAGAGGAAGGAGATGGAACAGGTGGATTTTGATTCCTTGTTTGCTTTCCCTTCAGACAAGCTTCACACTCAGTGTCTTTGCTGAATACTTATTTCGGCAGTCCTCTTGCTAGAGTGTTTCTAGCTAGCTTATTGAGCGTCTTGAAGTTGAGATGGCTGAGTCTTCTGTGCCAGAGCTACCCCATTCTGTTGTTGTTCTTCGCCAACAAACAAGCTTCGAGGTTGGTGAGTTCCGATCGGCCTACATAGATATCAATGTTTTCCCTGTAGATTTATCAATGACATCACAAAAAACCAGCGTAAAAAATCACTCTATCGAGTTATCACAAAATTGACTAACAGAGAGAAGATTATGCTGAAGTCCTTCAACATATGATACTCTTGGAATTGTTGCGGTTCCAATGATGAATGTTCCATAGCCTTTGGTTTAGCCTTTTGCGTTGTCTCCAAACTCGATTCGGGGTCCTTCTTCAGTAGTATAATTCTTTAGTAGATCCTTACAGGTATGTCATGTGCCTTGAGCATCCATTGTCCACATACTAAGGGTCCTTGTGCACTACTGAAAACAAAATTATATTTAGGTACCCTTTATTTTTGATTTTGGGTCCTTAGATGTTAGTTTTGGAAACCCGGATACGTCTTACGACCACTGGTGGTCTCGAGATAGTTTCTTCCCACTTTGATCAACATACTTGACCATTGGGTGAGTCGATCTTGACTTACGAGGCTTCACGGGTTCGGGAGTCACGATCTTCTAAGTAGGTGGGCTAGCTTGACCTTTGCCTTTTGCCTGACTTTCTTCTTCTTCTTCTTCTGACTTTTAGGTCCTCTCCTGACTATAGGATCGTAATAATATGATCCATACTGAGCTGGATGTGTCAGCTGCGGAGGTCCATACTAATCAGCCCACTTAACTTTGTTGGTTCCCCCCTTGGTAGGCCCGGGGTGATTTGGAACTGATCTTCTTGTCACAATGCTGATAGCTGGGATGAGGTGCCTTCATCTTTTGTTTGTTCTTGGCTAGGGGGTTCATAATCTCTGCATTAATGGTCTCCCCTTGAACAAATCTATCAGCTAGCCGGTTTTCTAAGCGTACGGGGGCAGATGAGGAGGCTCCATGGCTGAATCCAAGTCCCTCCTTGCAGTGCTTAGGGTTGTTGCTGGCTAGCATCGCCTCAAGATTCTTTTCAATGCCCATGTACCGCTCTGTCATCAGATTCCTCCAAATATCATCGCTTTTCTTTAGCAGTTCATGCTCGGTCTGAAGTCCTGACAACTCTTGCTTCAGTAGACTCAGTTCACTATCTTTCTATGTCAAGTCATTGGTTAGTACTGAGATCTGATCTTCTTCATGCTGAGACTTGGCCATCAGAGATTTTATCTCCTCCCTGAGTCTCAACACAAGTCCTTCTGACTCAGTAGCAACCTGACCCTCCTGAGAAAGTCTCTGATTCTCCACTTTCAGGGTATCCAACTCCTGAAGAGTCTTACTGAGCTGCAGACTCATCTGAATAAGCTCGTCGAGTACTTCTTCATATGCGATTGCGACGTCAAGATTCTCATCTACACCTGAAATAGTGTCGTGTGTGCAGTGTGAAGTGGAGTTGAATGGAGCGTGAGAGTTTACCTCATCCTCTTCTCCTGCCATGAGACACTTTTCAGTACCTTCTTCAAGCTCTACGGCCATGAATGCCGCTTCATCGTCGGACGAATCCTTGAAGGAATCGACTTCATCTGAGTCGTCTGAAAGTTCACCAGCTAAATCTGCTTGACGCTTCTTGATGAACTTCTCCCTTCGTGCTTTGCATGCTGCTCTTTCAGCAGTACTGAGCCCAGGACAGTCATACTGATAATGTCCTGGCTTCTTGCAGTTGTAACAAGTAGTGACTCTCTCTTCTTTGCTTTCGCTGTCTTTCGACTGAGCTGAGTCCTCCTGGAGTCAGAAGTATTTGAGTCAGGAGTGCGCTTAGGTGTATATTCCGACTTATCCTTAGAGTCGACTCTTGAGAGTTTTATGTGCCTCTCCTTCTCCTTCTGATACTTTACGGAAAGCAGTGCGTACTTCTTAGCGAGGTTTCCTTCTTGTATATCACTGAGTGAAGGTTCAGCCTTGCTAGACGCATGGTCGATTTGGGTGTCAGCTTCAGCTCGCTGCTTCCTTTGAGGTTGACGAAACTCGAACTCCTCAGCTTTAAGTTCTGAAAAGATTGGTCAGGAGTAACAATATCTAAATCAGAATGTCTCAGTAAAGTAGCAAAGGGAGTCCAATGACCGTCTGGCAGTGCCCTAAAAATCTTGAGATTCATTTCTCGGTTGGAGACGTTTTTCCCAGCCCGTTGATGGTGTTCATCAGATCCGTGAATCTGACGTTAAGATCTTCAATCGTGTCACCAGGCATGAGAGACAGTCTCTCCAGCTTCTGAAGTTCCAGCGCTAGTTTGTTTGCTTTGATCTTCTGAGTCCCCCGACTCAGTAGCGCTAGAGCATCCCAGAGTTCCTTCGCGGACTTGCAGTCCTGAACTCTCCCGAGATAAGAATCACTCAGGGTGGTCAGTATGGCGTTTCTAGCAACCCGGTCCAAGTTGTGAAGCTTCTTCTCCTCAGGAGTGAAGAGACTTCTATCTTTAGGGATCTTCTTCCCGGTCACCATGCCTCCTACTTGTGCTGGGTCCTGAGTTACGACACTATCAACCATAGGAACGATAGGTCCATCCTCCAGTATCTCTGTCATGCTGTCGTGTAGGGAAGTCAGATGTGCCTCCATTCTGACTCGCCATACCCCGTAGTTTTCTACTGAGAACATGGGTACCATCCTGATTCCTGACATATCAGACATAGTAGATAATGATATGAATGAAGAATGATGTGCAGTGAAAATGTTTTCAGGATCCATTCAAGTAGACCAGTTTCAGAATAACAAGAGTCTTAGAGAACTCCTGCTCTGATACCAATTGTTGGTCCCGAGATTAAACGTTCAAGTGTAGAGGGGGGTGAATACACCTGAAAATAATTTCTCAACTTAAAACGCGAAGAGTCCTTTTCAGGAGAGTGTCGTACTGAACAAGTTCAACAGACCAAATAAGTTGTTCTGGATCGCGTGGCAGAGTGACTAACTTCACTGAGGCCTGCTAGCTAACTTGAGTCAGGATTCAGTACCGTTCAGCTGAAATTCAGTATAGTGCGGAAATGTGTAGGCCCAAATTCAGTTGAGTTAGAAAATATTTTTAAGAAAATAGTTTCAGTATATTAGTGCGATCGGTTAAGCTTTGCTGAAACTCAGTTGAATGATTTTAGAAATATTTTCAGTATGAACAGTAATCAATGCAACAGTAAAAAGATAGAACACAAGCAATTTTAAAGTGGTTCGGATCCAACAATCCTACGTCCACTATCCCGAAAGATCAGGAGGCTATTTATTATACTGAGTTAGTCTCAGTCGGTTTGTACTGTTTGGACAAACAACTGGTCTTGAGATTTATACTGAGCAAGTCTCAGTTTACAAGGTATCAAACTAAAGTGTTTGACAAACTCTCCAACTATGAAGGAGTCCTTTACAATAAGGATCAGTTTAGATATGAACTCCTTTGTCTAAGCTATGCATAAGATCTAGTGAGCTTAGGTTAGAGGGATAGGGAACGAGAAAGTGGCTTCTAGAGTAACGAACGATTAAGTATGGACTAGGGTTCGTATTCAGTCTCTTGGAAACTAGAGGCTTTATGATCTGGTTCAGCTTGGTTCCCTATGAGCAAGTATGTCGCCTTTTGCTGGAGATTACTCTTTGAAGTTCTTGCGGAAAGCTTAAATCGTTTTTGAGTTTGCTCGTGAATTTTCGTGTGTTCTTCGATTTCTAGGTGAGCTTCAATTTGAATTCATCCCACTATTTATAGAGCAGAGACATGGATAGATCCATTGGAGATAACGATCCATGTGTCTCTCTCTTTTGGGTAGCTAACGGGTCTTTCAAAGATGGTGGCAGAGTCATTTCCCTTCATTTCTGGAAAGTAGTTGACTTGCAGCTTTAATCAGAAAGTAGACAGCTGGCCGCTCGTCATTGGTCGAGGCTGAAGAAAGTAGGTGAGGCGAACGGACTTCAAGGTGGATCGAAGGCGGCTTCTCTATACCTCGTATGACTCTGTTGATTTGACTTAATGTATCCACGACAATCGGAAGGCTGTTCGGCCGTTCTTGAGTCGATCTATATTCGATGGCGTACTCTGTTGAGTCGGCTCTACTAAAGATCAACTACGAGTTCGGTGAACTACTCCTTAGCGAGTTCGGTTCCAGCTTGAATCCTTTCGATATCTTGCTCTGCTTGAGTCCGGTATCGGCTGATTCTTCTTCTTACGATGCGGGGCGATAATCTGCGGCGCACGAACCAAAATGAAGAGTGTCTGCGAGTGCGAAACCTCTCGGAGACGAGAATAACAAGTTACAACGGGAATTGTTCATCGATCAAAGTAGGGTTTTGGGATCTTCAAATCTTGAGCACTAGGCTGCTTGAGTTGTCTCCCAACAATTTGTGGAAGGGTTTGAATCATCTCCCAATAGACATTATGTCTGCTAGCTCTCCGTAGCCAATTTCTTCTTTCAGCGTCTGCTCCTCCTGCCTCAGTACAGGGATAGTCCTCAGGTTGATGGTCTTATCCAAGATGTCCCACTCAAGGAATCTGAGGCACATCTGGACCACCAGCCACGACTATGATATCAACCCGGATCGAGTGATCTAGAATCTTTGATGTCCTCAGTAGGTATATCCGATTGAGTCTCCGATGAGTTTATCCTCTTTAGTTTTATCAGTCAGAGTCATGTCCTCTTTTCCGGACTCTGAATCTTGTATGGTTACATGCTCAGGGATAACTACTAATTCAGCTTTCTTCAATAGTTTCCTTTTCTTTTGTTGAGTTGGGCGCGGGTCTTGAGTGGACGGTGTTGGTCGCTTGTCATGTATGCCACGCCCTATGGACTTCTCAGCTTCTGCCCCGTTCAGGAATTTTATGTTCTTCTTATCAAAAGAGAAAGCATCAGCAAAAGCTATCCTTCCATGGTAGAAATCCTCGATCAGGATGGACACCTTGCTGCCATAGAGAAGCTTTCCCATTGGAATCCGTTGAAGTGAGGTCTTGTTCTCATTCACTATAAACTTGTTCTCATTCACTATAAACTTCAGGAACTGAGCCTTGAAATTAGTCAAGAAGAACTCAGTCAAGTTGACCTGAACGCCATCTATAATGGCTATCATTATTTGGATCCTGACTCGGGATAGTTGGTCGAATGATCTGATGGAGCTGGTCAATATGTGATTATATATGCCAAGCCCCAGTATTCACGGAGCAACCTTTTCTTGTAGAAAGCTGCTTTGAACACTATGTCCTTCTACCCGCTGAATTGGCAGAGGCAACAATTAATGGAAGTCTCCTTATACCCGATTGGAGAAATCTCCTCGCTGGGAAGATCAAAACTCTGCCGAAGACATTCAACAACGTTTATGTCTGCGATCTTAGCTTCCCATACATTGTTGTTGATTTCTTGTTGATATGATATGCAAGATATATCCTGAAAATCTTCATTACGTCGAAGATTCATGTAAAATTATGTGACTTGTCTAGGGAGGCGGAGGTGAGGAACCACAGATAGCGGGGGTCGAGGCTATCGGCGAAGAGTGTCGATCATCGGTGTCATGCGGTCGATATCGCATGATCTAAAAGCGAATCTTGGCTCGAACCGTACTCTCGTCTTTGTTAATGATCTCTTTCATATCAAACGGAACGAGAACCTCATTACTCAGAGAACTCGCCATTGGTAATGTACTGAATCTGCAAAATAAGTGTTAGCACTTGAAAATAGAGTAAGTTAGTTGCTTGCAGATTGAGTTTCGAAGATTTACCGAAGAAATAGTGCTGTGAAAAATAGTAGATTTTGGATGCAGTAAGTTTTGCAAAGCACAAATATGTTCGATAATAGCGGAAGATAAAGTTTCAGATCATGGATACGTGCAAATATATATCATATATAAATATGAACGGTTTATTCAGCATGCGGTTGAGATTAAACTGAATTTAAAAGATGAACAACTAAGATTTAATTTTATAAGAGGTTATGATTACTTTGCCACCTATAATCTCGATCTACGTATCTATCATCTAAAATGTAGTGTGAGATGACATGCATTTAATGCGCCACAGTCAGCATATGGAATGTCGTGCTTTTAATGAAAACATTTTTAATTAAAGACATCCTAAGGGAATTAAAGGCGGGAAATAAATACAATGCAATAGTGAACAAAGATGTCTTTGAAAGAATACTCGTAACTTTGTTAGTTGAACATAGTAGTTAGGCGATACCCTTTGCGTAGACACTAAGTAGTTCAGTAGTACTGAGAGTAAGTTCCCCCTCACATAGTACTTTCAGGTCGTTTTACTGAACTGAGGCAGTAGGATCCAGTGGACCTAGCTCTACTGAGAGTTCGTTGGATCTGGTCTTAGCTAGAGGTTTGGTTAGTATGTCGGTCCTTTGCTTGTCAGTGTGGATTTTCTCCATTCTGATGTCTTTCTTCTCGACATGATCTCTGATGAAGTGATGTCGTATGTCCACATGCTTGCATCTTGTATGTAGAAGCCCGGGTTACGAGTAATTGCAATAGCCTTTATTCTTGTCGCGATAGATTGGCACTTCATCTTATAGATGTCATAGTTTTGCAGTTGTTGTCGAAGCCATAGAATTTAGGCACAACAGCTTCCGGCAGCTATATATTCAGCTTAGTAGTGGACGTTGCTACTGAGTGTTGTTTCTTTGAGAACCACGATATGAGCTTACTTCCGAGGAACTGACATGTTCCTGAAGTTGATTTCTGTCGATTCGACATCTGCATAATCAACATCAGAATATCTGTTAGTTCAAGATTATCATCAGCAGGATACCATAACCCAACATTAGGTGTTCCTTTTAGGTACCAGAGAATCTTCTTTGTTGAGTCTACATGACTTCGCTTGGGATTCACTTGATATCTTGCGTATACACCTACAGTATAAGTTATATCAGGTCTGCTGGCAGTTAAATATAATAATGAGCGAATGGTAGCACGATAATCAGTTGAGTAAACAGATACTCCCTCTTTATCAAGATCAATCTTGAGATTTGTGTTCATGGGTATCTTTACTGATTTACTGAATTCGTAGCCGAATTTCTTGATATGATCTCTAGTATATTTCGCTTGATTTATAAATATTCCCTTTTTAGATTGCTTCAGTTGAAGTCCAAGGAAATAGTTCATTTCTCCCATCATCAACATCTCAAATTTATCTTTCATTATCTGTTCGAATTTTTAACGATGGTCATATTCTTATATCCAAAGATGATATCGTCCACATAGATCTACACCAGTAAAATGTCATTTTCTGACTTGATACTGAATAAGGTGCGATCTACAGTTCGTTTCTGAAAACCTTTTTGAAGTAGAAAGTACGAAAGGTATCATACCAAGCCACAGGTGCTTGTGTTAACCCATCTGAGCTTTCTTGAGTACGTATAGTTGGTGTCCCTGCTTTGAAAGCCGGATGGTTGTTCTATCTAGACTTCTTCCTTGATGCGCCGTTCGGGAAAGTTGACTTAACATCAATCGATAGACTAGAAGCTGTTGATGAGTTGCATATGTAGGAAAAGGCGAATGGCTTCCAATCTTGCAAGCTTTGGAGCGAACATTTCATCAAAGTCTATTCCTTGACTTGACACTATCCTTTGGCAACTAGTCCGGCTTTATTCACGATGATGGCGTTGTTTTCATCTCACTTGTTCTTGAAGAGCCACTTGTTTCCTATCACATGTTGGTACAAGCTCCCAAACGTCGTTTCTGGTGGATTGGTTGAGTTCTTCTTGCATAGCAGTGATCCAATCGGCATCCCTCATCCTTTGAGGTTCTTCGATGAGACAAGGTACTTTCTCGAAGGCGGAATTTGGATCTCGTCTTAACGCTTCTGGCGATGGATCTCAGATAATAAGATCTAAAGTGTGAGCATCTAACCATGAACGATGGCATCTTGTTACTTCTTCTAAAGTTGATTCTTCACAAATAGTTGGATTGTGAGGAATTTGAGTAGTACTATTTTGTGATTGAAGCAATTCAGTAACAAGATCGGGATCTACTAAGTCACCAAGTTTAGGGGCATTCAGCTCAGTAACATTAGTAGTTCCCCCTGAGTTGTTATTCTTAGTAGAGGTCTAGTCACCATTGGGGTATCTTCATCGACATGAATTACCCAGGATTAATTCTGTTTAGAAGAATCAATCGGTTCAGCTACATTGCTTGTTGGTTGGTTACGAATTTTATCATCGAATCATTATCCCAACAATGCTAGATCTTTTCTATATTATCATTTAAGCTTAGATCCACGTAGCTTCTTTGGCTTGACCTCTTTAGCATCTTCTTTGAGAGCTTTATTTCTTGTTCTCGAAGTAAATTCATTAAATACTGATGTGAGGGCTTTCCCCTTGCAAAGTTACGGTAGTTAAAGGCAACTTGAAAGCTTCGCGGACCACTAGAGTATCCTAAGAATACCCCTTGAGTCGCGAATTGCTATCAAAGACCTTTAAGCGATCCTTTCCATTATTGTGGATAAAACACGAATAACCAAAGATATAGAAATGTGAAATAGATGGTGTTCTCCCTTTCCAAAATTTATATGGTGTCTTCATGTGCAATAAAGACCGATTCTGAGTATAACAAGCTGTGTCAATAGCTTCTGCCCAAAACTTTGATGGTAGACCTAAGTCTGCGAGTAATGTTCTTGCTGCTTCTTTGAGTGTTTTGTTCTTCCTTTCAGCAAGCCCGTTCTATTGAGACGTGCATTTTGCTGAGGTTTCATGCTGAATCTCTTCAGCTTCGTAGTAATCTTTCATCATTGAGTTTAGAAACTCTATTCCTCGATCTGAGCGTATTCTTTGAATCTTGATGTCCTTCTCAACGCTCAGTCGTTGATATATGTATATGTTGGTGCCGAGAGTAACGTTCAGGTGTAGGGGGGGAATACACCTGAAAACCGATTTCTCAACTTTAAACGCGAACAGTCCTTTTCAGGAGAGTGCCGTACTTAACTAATTTTGCAGACCAAATAAGTTGTCCTGAATTGCGCGGCAGAGTGACTAACTTTGCGGGTGCGCTAGGGCGCTAGAGTCGAGGATTCGGTGCCGTTCGAGATAAAGTTCATTAGTACGGAAGTGTGTAGGCCCAAATTCAGTTGAGTTAAGAAAATATTTTTATCAAAACAGTTTCAGTATATTAGTGCAGTCGATTAAGCTTGCTGAAACTCAGTTGAATGATTTTAAAGATATTTTCAGTATGCACAATAATCAATGCAACAGTAACTAACAAACACAGAACACGGGCGATTTTTAAAGTGGTTCGGATCCAACAATCCTACTTCCACTGTCCCGAAAGATCAGGAGACTATGTATTATACTGAGATAGTCTCAGTTGGTTTGTACACTAGACAAACACTGGTCTTGAGATTTATATTGAGCAAGTCTCAGTTTACAGGGTATCAAATTAAGTGTTTGAAAAACTCTCCAACTATGAAGGAGTCCTTTACAGTAAGGATCAGTTCGACTATGAACTCCTTCGTCTAAGCTATAGATATGATCGACTGAGCTTAGGTTAGAGGGATAGGGAATAAGAAAGTGGCTTCTAGAGCGACGAACGGCTAAGTATAGACTTGGGTTCGTGTTCAGTCGCTTGGATACTAGAGGCTTTGTAATTCTGGTTCAGCTTCGTTCCCTATGAGCGGGTATGTCGTCTTTCACAGGAGATTACTTCTTCGAACTACTTGCGGAAGACTTAAGACTTGTATGAGTTGCTCTTTTAATGCTCTGTGTGTTCTTCGATTTCTTGGTTAGCTTCAATTTGAATGTGTCCCTCTATTTATAGAGCAGAGATAAGGATAGATCTGTTGGAGACGACGATCCTTTGTCTCTCTCTTTTGGGTAGCTAACGGCTCTTTCAAAGTATTGTCGCAGTGTCCTTTCCCTCCATTTTTGGAAAGTTGTTGACTTACAGCTTTAAAAGATATAGGACAGGTGGTTGCTCGTCATTGGTCGAGGTTCAGGAAAGTAGGTGAGGCGAGACGGACTTCAGGAGATCGAGGCGACTTCTCTCTTCCTCGTATTGACTCTGCGATTTAACTTTAGTGAATCTAACGGTCGGAAGGCTGTCCGGGGCGTTCTTGAGTCGATCTCTTATTGATAGCATGCTCTGTTGAGTCGGCTCTACTAAAGATCAACTACGAGTTCGGTGAACTACTCTGCTTGAGTTCACTTCTGCGGCTCCTTTCGGTATCTTGCTCTGCTTGAGTCCGGTATCATTTGAGTCTTCTACTTCCAGTGCTTGAGGTAGGTAATCTGCGGCGCTGAACCGGATGCGAGTGTCTGCGAGTGCGAAACCTCGAGGGAAGCGGGAGCGGGGTTACAGGCCGAATGGTTCATCGGCCGAGATAGGGTTTTGGGATCTTCAAATCTTCGGTAAGTATTCGGAGCACGGGGGTCTGCGAGTTGGGTCTCAGCGGTGTGAGAAAGGCGAATCATCTCCCAACATTTTCCCCCTATTTGATGATGCCAAAACCTAACACTATGACTTATCAGAAACAAAGCTCCTTCCAAATATTACAAGTAGAATCAGTGGAGTTGTTCTTCAAGTCCTAGACTACTAAGGGAAACAGGGAAGAAATATCAGAACCTATACAGTAGCTAATCAGCAATTTCCCTCTTTCTAACAACATTTCCCCCAACTAAGCAATCTAACAGAATCTGATTAAGTAAAGACTGACAGAATATAAGTTCAGTGAGTGTGTGAGTCAGTAATCACTTGAGTGATTCTGAGTGTTAAGCATAAAAACAAACAAGGCCATATAGACAATAAGGAATTGTCAGGGCCAATAACAGTGAGGTTTTATATATGTAAAGAAGTTCAGTACATGTACATCAACTGCTATACTAAGAAGAACATAAATAGAAGATACAAGAAACACAGAAGCTAATAACCATCTGAACTGCTTAATTCTGTCTTTGAAGTCCTTTGATTTAGATTCAGGAAGGGGCAGTCCATACATCCTGTATATGATCTTCCTCAGCTTCAGTATCTCTGCAAAGTCAGCTGGATCATCTTCCTCTAAGCACTTGGCTTCAACAGCATCCTTGATCTCCTTCTCAATAACTCCATAGTGAACGGAGCCATCTAGTTTCAGTGGGGGCGGCATGATTCTTGGAGCTGGTACTCTGACATCTATCTTATCTTTTAAAGCCTTCGGAACCCTTGCAAATATCTCAGGATCTATCCTCATAAGCCATTCAACAAAGGTGATAGACTTATGCTTTTCAGGCCAGTACCTCCAGAAATAATTTCTCTTAACAAAATCAGCCTTCAGTGACTCCCACCGTTGAGTTCTTTCCCAAGGCATCCATTCATCAACTCTTGGCTATCTGTGGATTTTGAGATCAGTAGATTTCCTGAACCTTCTATATCTGTAGGGAATGTCTACTTTTTCGGGGAATCCTCGGCTCGCTTCTTTTCGGCTTTCGGCCTCGAGCTTCAAAGTGCGCGGTCCCAAGCCTTTCTCGGTTGCTTCTATCATCTTGCTTCTTCTCCTCTATACAGATACCTCTCCATCTGAGCCCAAATCTCTTGCATCTCAAGATCGTGTTCCTTAGAAGAGACATAGGAGGGTACATGAGGTTCTTCTTCTGAATCAGCAGGTGTTGATGATCTTTCTTTCGAAGTACCCTGTTGACCAGTTGTCTGCTGCTGCTGTTATTCCTTCTCTTTTTTCCTTATCTGCCTCATCCCTCAGCTTCAGCGTTCTGGGGGCAGTCTAGGTCTAGTTTTCTTTCCACCTGCTGGAGCCTTTGTCTTGCCTTTGGCTGGCTTCTTCTTGGGCTTATTAGCAGCCTCAGCCTCAGCAATCTCTCTAGCCAATTTCTCATCAGCAACAATCTGGGCTTCCTCCTCCGGAGTAACATACCTCTTAGGTCCTTTCTTTTTAGAGGGAGGGGTAAGAAGCGTCAGAATCTTCTTGCCTTTGCCGGCGGCTGGAGGGAGCGGGAGGGAACCTCTTCCTCTTCGAGACTCCTCATCTGCGTACTCGGCAACCTCCTTGATTATGTCGAGATGGAGTTTGGGTTGCACAGTAGCCATGTCCTTGGGTCTGAGGCTGCTTGGGCCGGTCTCGGCCGGAGCAGCTACATCGCTTCTGTCTTGAGGCACCACAGGCCTCGCCCGATCGAGTGGAGGTACCGGTGGGGGCCGGGACTGAATGCGAGATGCTCCACTGCCCCGACCTCACTCCTTTCGGTACCTTCGTTACCTTTCCTTTTCCTTAGGTATCTTCCCTTTTCCTTCCCCCTTTTTGGCATCAGCAAATACGCTTGGGGAGGGAACGGATACCTTCTTGTCCAGAATTTTGTAAGCTGTTGCCAGATCATCTAAGGCATACTGCAGCTTAGTCAGTCGTTCGTGCAGCTCGTTCCTCTCCTCAGTAAGTTGATCACTATATTTCTAGTGGGAGGCGTCTGCTGCTGTCTGGAACTCCTGCAACTGTTTGTCCACTCTCTCTTCTATGGCCTTCTGAATGGTTTGGAGCCTGAGGTCGGAGGCCTGAGAGATGGAGGAGACTAATTCAATATGAGCTTTCTGAGCGGCCTTATAGTCTTTAAGAAGTTGTGCCTGGCCAGCCTGAATCAGCTTCCGTTGCTCATCGAAGTCGGCTCTTTGTGCGGCGAGTACGTTATTCAAGATATTGGAGAAATCAGGGACAGGTGAAGTCTGAATTGATGTCATGAGTCCCTTGATTTCAGCACTATGAGCCTGAGTGTACTGCCTCCACATCTTGTGGATGGCGCGGGCAAGGAGTCGGTTCTAAGTCCCTTGACTCCTCAGTACCCTAGCCACTGACTTCGAGCATCGGCTTTTCGGGCTGGGTGCTACTTCGAAGGTAGATTCAAATAGCGGTGAGATGGTTACTGGCGACTTGAAGTACCGGCCGCCCGGCCCGACTGGACCAAGGATGCTGAGCGGTGGTTCAGCAGTGGATGTGGGAGCATCCTTGTCCAGTTGAGTTCCCTCATCAGGATTCTCAGGGCCTGAATCACGGGGTGGGTCCTGACCATCGGGGTCAGACCCATCTAACGGTGCCAATGCTGAGATGGGTTGACGATCAATCAGCATAGCTAGTATGGCGGCCCTCAAGTCTTCTAAAGAGCAGACGTTAGAAGGCTCGGAATAGCCAATCTTGCTCCTGATCAGTAGCTCCTCCTCGTGGAGCTGTTCGCAAGAGTGATGTTTGATGAGGCGGTTCAGATTGTGCTACTCCTGAAACCGGATCATCATATGGAGCCTAACCTGCCTCGCCAGTAGGATGAGATCAGTATGACTGGCTGTCTCCGGGATCCTTTCTGCTATCTCTCGGGAGGCTCTGGATTGGAGAGCTAAAGCATCTATCCCGATAGATTCAGACTCAGAAGCTGTCTCCAAATCTTCGACTTCTATTGGAGACGGCTGCTTCTCAGCAGAAGGTATCTTTGCTTCAAGGTGGAATTTCCAAGGGGGCTCTAAGAGGTCGGGAATAGACTCGGCTTGGACCCCTTGCTCCACTGTCTCATCACGCTCAGTGGAAACGGCCTTCTCCACTGACGGAGTCTTCTCGGATGACTCAAACTCATCCCTCAGTTGCAGAGGTGGTTCAGCAACCACTGCCTCTGTCACTATCTCCGGCACGACCTCACTGACTTTCTTCAGTCTCTTGGTCGGACTTTTCGGAGTAGACTTCGGAGGGGACCTCTTCTTAGGTGTGGAGGTCTGCTGAGCCCCGGACATAGGGTTAGCGGGCCCTAACCACATCTGCGAAGGGCGTCTGCCACCTTTCTGGAGCTGGACTTTCTTTTCGTTGAAATGCGCTTGTCGGCAAACGTAATAATGTTCGTTCCGCGAGAAATCTTCAATCATGGTGGCGACTCTAGTCCATACTGACAATTTTCCTTTGATGCTAAGATGTTTGGACGTCTTGTCGAACTTTGCTGATTGCGTCATGAATTCCTTGAGGAAGAATTCGGTCCAATTGATTTTTTCTCGGTCGTGTATGGCCATCATAAGCTGAATCTTTGGCCTGGACACTTGATCGAAGGACCCGGCCTGACTCGTTAGCAGCTGAGTCACGATGTAGGCCAATGCTCTGTATTGGGGAAGCATGGCATTCTTCAAAAATGCTGCTCTGAACGTTGTCGGCTTCCCACAGAACTCAAATAGGTGAAAACTTCTCTGGAGGGCTTCTCTGATCGACATCTGCTTGATTTCAGTAGTGGCTAGAGAGGGTCGCAAGCTGAATGAATGATGTAACGACAACGGATGTCTCCCTCTGCGGTTCGGGGTTCGAGATAGAGCTCATCGGTCGTGGGAGGAAGAAGAATGGCTTCCTTGTCAGAAAACCTTCGAGGCCTGTTTCTCTGAGGGCATAGAAGATTTCCTCCATATAGTCAAGTTCACAGACGTCGAACTCCATCATTGGTTCACACCATACCCGATCCTTCTCAAAGATCTCTTGCATATCGGTAGGAACGACTACGTGAGTTCCTGTCATATTCTTTAATCTGCAAGAGCAATAGATCAGGATCCAATACAATAGAGAAATATTAGCATATATGATACCGAATGATCATTAAAATTTACCAAATATTTTCTGAGAGTTTTTGGAAAATGAGTTTTGCAAGGAGGCAGGGATTATCTCAGAAAAACTAGGGTTCGAAATTTTGTAGAGTAGAAATGGCGGTTTCTAAACTTTGAACATGTATATATATCTTAAAGAAGATGAACAGTTAATTTTCTACGGTTCAGTTTGAATTCGCTTTATGAGATGGACGGCCAGGATTTGATTTTATAATATAGGCAATTATCAATTTAGCCGCCTAAGTCAAAATACAGTTGTATATAGCAAAAGAAGTAACTTGATACGACATGCATTAAATGCGCCGCAGAGTTCAGCATACTTTACATAGAATGCCATGTATTTAATGTAAACCGTTATATGAAATGACATTTTCTAAGGCATTGAATACGAAGCTGAATCTGAGTCATAAATGCACATAAATATTTCATTGGCTGCGGTAGAGATACGCAAGCACTGTTAGGCTGAACATCGTAGTCGGTGATACCTCGTGTAGATGGTTGTTGAGTCTCTACGTCTTGAATTTACTCGATGCGAGAGTGAACATTCCCCCTTCTCGAATGCTCCTCTCTTGAATCCACTTGCGGCCGAAGTCGGTAGGGTCCAGCAGAACCTAGCTCTCTTGAAAGTTCTGCGAATACGGCTTCGGCTAGAGGCTTGGTCGATATATCAACCACTTTGATGGTCGGTATGGATCTTTTCCATCCTCGGTATCCTTCTTTTCGACATGATCACGAATAAAGTGGTGTACGATGTCCACGTGCTTGCATCTTGTATGAAGTACGGGATTACAGTGATTGCGATTGCTCTCGGTACTATCGCGAGAAGATCGACACTTCATTACGAATGATATCATAGTCGCGTAGCTCTTGTCTCGACCAAAGGATTTGGGCGCGGCAACTTAGGCGGCCATATATTCGGCTTCGGTAGTTGGCGTCGCTGCGAGTGTTGTTTCTTTGAAAACCAGAGATCGGCTTCTTGCCCGAGGCGGCACGTTCAGAATTGAATTTGATCGATTCTACATCTGCGTAGTCGGCATCGAGAATAACCTGATTAGTTAAATATTATCATCGTTGGATACCATAAACCCGTATTAGGTGTTCCTCACGAGATAGCGAAGAATCTTCTTTATTGAGTCCATATGACTGCGCTTAGGATTACGCTTTGAAATCGGCGCAGAACACCTACGACATAAGTTATGACGGGTCGAGTTACGTAAAGTATAATAAAGAACCAATAATAGCACGAAATTCGATCGGGTCTCTTGATACTCCCTCTTTATCAAGATCGATTTTCATGTTCGTGTTCATCGGGATCTTGGCCTGGTTTGTCGGATTTGCAGCTGAATTTCTTGATGAGGTCTCGAGTGTATTTTCCTTGATTGATGAGCGTTCCTTTCTTAGATTGTTTGATTTGGCAACGAGGAAATAATTCATCTTTCCCATCAGCGACATATCGAACTGTCCTTCATCATTTTCTCAAGCGGTGACACGTGATGGCGTTCTTCGAGCCGAAGATGATGTCAATCCGCGTAGATCTGCACAAGTAAAATGTCGTCTTCCGATCGAATCTTGAATAATGTGCGGTCTCTTTGTGCCCTTACGAAAACCTTTACGAAGAAGAAACTCGAGATAGGGTATCGTTCCAAGCCACGGTTTTTGTTATAACCCATCTGAGCCTTTACGAGTCCATAAACTTGATGTCCCCTGCTTGAAAGGCTGGGAGGGTACATTCTACATAGACTTCTTCTTTCAATACGCCGTTCAAGAACGTAGACTTTACATCCATTTGATAGACTCACGAACCTCTAATGTGTTGCGTAGGCTAGGAATAGTCGATTGCCTCCAATCTTGCAGTTGGAGTGAGCGTTTCGTCGAAATCTATCCCTTGGCATGACGGTAGCCTTTTGCCACGAGCACTTGCTTTGTTCCTTACTATGGCGTTGTTTTCATCTCGCTTGTTCTTGAAGACCCATTTAGTTCCAATCACATGTTGATGCAGGGGTCTATCAACAAGCTCCCAAACTTCGTTTCTCGTGAGCGATTCGGCTCCTCTGCGTGGCTATGATTGATCGGCGTCCTTAAGTGCATCCTCCCATTTGGCGGTGAGGTTCTTCGGTGGACAAGGAGCGAGAATATAAGGCGCTTTCCCCACGGCGAGAATGCGGATCTTGTCTTTACGCTTCTTTGAAGGATCTCCAATAATCAAATCGAGAGGTGTGAGCGTCCGGCCACGATCTACGATGTTTCAACTCTTCATCCGAAATTTGTTCAACACGGATAGTAGGTGAGTTAGGCATTTCGGTTGTACTATTACGAGATTGAAGCGATTCGATTACAAGAGTATGATCTGCGAGTCACCGGGTTCGGGGTATTTAGCTCAAGAACATCATTAGTTCCCCACTGAATTATTATTCTCGGTAGAGGTCTCGATTACCACTTGGGTTTCTTCATCGACACGAGTTACACAGGAATGAATGCGTTTGGTAGAGTCGATCCGTTCGGCTACTTCTGGCTGTTGGTGAGATTCGATGGACTTGTCTTCAATTTCTTCATCGAATCATCATCCCAACATAGCTGGATCTTTTCAACTTTATCTTTTAAGCTCGAGATCCTATAGTTTGCTTACTAATGTCCTCGAGATTCGATTTTGAGTTTACATTTTACATCTTGATAGCAAGCTTCATTAAAAACAACATGAGGGCTTTCCTCCCACGCAAGAAGTGCGATAGTTAAAGACTCACGAAGGCTTTCTTTGACCGGGAGTATCCTAAGAAGACTCCACGATCGACTTGCTATCAAAAGTCTTCAAGCGATCCTTCCCATTATTGTGGATAAAGCATGAACACCCCAAAAATAAGGAAATAAGATAAAGAAGGCTTCTGCCGTTCCATAATTCATATGGTGTCTTCTTATCTTTGCTTTGTCGGTAGAGATCTATTCTGAGTATAACATGTAGTATGAGTACCTTCTACCCAGAATTTGGTTGGGAGTCCCGAGTTTGCGAGCGGGGTTCGTCTTTGCTTCATTGAGTGTTCTATTCTTTCTCTCAGCAACCCCATTTTGTTGAGGCGTGCGCGCGGCGGAGCGTCTCATGCTGCTGTTGGGTGATGATTCAATCCTCGGCATGATCATACTTGTGGGAAATGACTCTTATCTTCTATACTAAATCATGCTCGGTAGCCTCGTGCTACGGGCTGTTGAGAAGATTTGAAGATCCCAAAACCACTATCGATTGGTGAACCATTCCTTTGTATTCGTATTTGTCTCGAGGGTTCGAGACAAAGTAGACACTCTGCTTCTGGTCGAGGCGCTCGGTAGCTCATCGGCCTCGGCACCGGTGTAGAAGACTTCGGTATCTTGGACTCGGCGGGAGCGATTATGCGAGAGAGTCGGTTGGCCCGAACTCGGCGGGGGTAGTTCACTAGGCTCGGGGGCGATCTTCGATAGACTTATCTCGGCGGTCTATCTACGAATACAAGGTCGGACTCGGCAACGGCGGATAGTCTTGAGCTGTCGAGAATCTTGTGAAAGGCAATCGGCATTGTCATGTACGAGGAAGAGAGAAGTCGGCTTCGATGCAGTCTCGAAGTTTGTCTTTGTCTCAACCACTTCATCCACCTCAGCGAATGACAAGCATACACGTGTCTTCTCACTGCTAAAGGCTGCGATCAACCTTTTACCTAAAAAGGTGGGAAAGTACAGCTTATTACCTACACCCAAAAGAGCCGTTTGCTACCAAGAGAGAGAGAGAGAAGAAGATCGTCTCCAACGGATCTATTTCAATCTACTGCTCTATAAATAGAGGGATCATTCAAGATTTGAAAAAGAATGCGCGCACCTAGAACACGAGAGAGCATTCAAGCGAGCGATATTAACGACTAAGTCCTCCGCATGAAACAACCGAGTTATCTCCGTGAAAGACTACATCCGTCTCAAAGGAACCAAGGTGAGCCGACATAAGCTTCTAGTATCCAAGCGGCCGGCACGAACCTATAGCTAAATCCTCGGTTTGTTCGTCGCTCTAGATAGCTACATTCTCGTTCCTTATCCCTCTAACCCTAAGCTCACTTGTTATATCCATAGCTTAGACGAAGGAGTTCACATTTGAACCCGATCCTTATTGTATAAGGACTCCTTCCTTTGTTGGAGAAGTTTGTCGAAACACTTTAAGTTTGATAGTGTTGGCGAGACTTGGATCGATATAAAAACCAAGACGCGGCTTTGCCCGGTGTGCGGCGGCCGAGACTAACTCGGGATAATAAATAGCCTCCCGATCATTCGGGACGGTGGGCGTAGGATTTGAGCGATATCCAGAACCACTTTAAAAATCTCATTGTCTCTTCTTGCTTTCTTAAGCTGTTGCATTGATTTTACTATTCATGCTTGAACATCATATTTAAATCAATCAAGCTGTCTCGGCTATCTTGAACTTTTAAATCTCTTGGCCGAGGCTTAAAAGCGTTTTCTCACAAAAATTGATTTCGGCCTACACAATTCCGCTTGCCCGAACTCTCGTTTGAACAATGCGGGTTCGACCTAGTCGGTTAGCGAGATCTCGGTGAGTCGGTACTCTTTTAGCCTTTAACTCGATTCGAACGGTTATGCAGTCCTGTGAGCCGCATTCTGAGGCGGGCACCGTCTCGAATAGGGCCCATTTGTTCAGTTCGAAATTGAGAAATCGAATCGGGTGTATTCACCCCCCCCTCTACACTGGCCGTACACTCGGGACCAACAATTGGTATCGGAAGCGGGAGTTCATTGACTCTTGTTATCTTTGAGGCCGGTCTATTCGAGCGGATCGAGGGAAAACATTTTCCTTTGCATATCACTCTACATTCATATCTATATTCTTCATGGGCGATATGTCGGGTATAAGGATGGTACCCGTGTTCTCGGTGGAGAATTATGGAGTATGGCGAGTCGAGAATGGAAGCACATCGACATCCCTCCATGACGATATGGTGAAGTTCTTGAAGATGGACCTATCGTTCCCATGATCGATAGTGTCGTAACTTCGAGACCAAGCTCAAGGAGGAGGAATGGTGGCCAGGGAAGAAGATTCCCAAAGGCGAAGTCTCTTCACTCCCGAGGAGAAGAAGCTTCACAATTTAGGCCGTGTTGCCGAGAAACGCCATACTAACCACCCTTAGTGATTCTTATCTTTGCGGGGTTCGGGAATGCAAGGCTGCTAAAGAACTACTAGGATGCTCTTGCGTCTGCGAGTCGAGGGACTCGAGAAGATTAAAGCCATGACAAATTAGCGGCTGGAACTCCAAAGGCTGGAAAGCTTGTCTCTCGTACACAGGGATAAAATCGAAGATCTAAGCGTCAGTTACCAATCGATGAACTCTATCAATGGGTGGGAAAGACATTCGGCAGTCGAGAGATGAATCCGAAAATTACGAGGCGCTGCTTGCCGGATGGACCTTTGGACACCTTTTGCCACTCTCATTGCGACATTCGACTTAGATCTTGTGTCTCCCGACCATATCTTTTCGAAATTACGGGCGGAGAGGAGTTTGAGTTCGACAGACCTCAAAGAAAGCGGCTGAAGGCGACACAAAAATCGACCATGCTTTCAAAGCATCGGTCGGCATAGCATCTCCGGCCAACGAGCAAAGCGGCGAGTAAGGCGGGACCTTCACTCGATGATCTACAAGAAGGAAGTCTCGCTCGAAGTATGCCTTTGCTCGTTTGTAAAGTATCGAGAAGGAGAAGGAGCGGCGCGAGAAAAGTGACTAAAGCCTATCGGGAAACGAAAGGTAAGTCAAATTATATGTCGAAACACACTCTGACTCGCGATCTTCCGAATGCGAGAAGAAAGATGACTCGAACCATCAAAGAATAGCGAAAGCAAAGAAGAAAGAGTCGTTCAGCTTGTTACAGCGCAAGAAGCGGGGACATTATCGGTATGATTGTCTCGAGCTCGATAGTCTTTGAACGCGCGGCACGTAAAGGCAAGGAGAGAAATTCGCCCGAGAAAAGACAATCCTACATAGGCTGGCGAAATCTCGGGCGACTCGAAGAGGTCGACTCCTTTATGGATTCATCGGAGGATGATGCGGCCTTCATGGCCTTAGAGCTTGAAGGCTGAAGAATCGGTGAAAAGTGCATGATGGCGGGCGAAGAGGATGAGGTAAATTCTCATGAACCACTTAACTCCTCTTCACACTTTGCACACACGACACTATTTCGGGTGCGGATGAGAATTTGGACGTCGCGACCACATACGAAGAGCTGCTCGACGAACAAATTCGGATGAGTGCAACGGCTCGGCCAAGACTCTTCGGGGAGTTGGATACCACGAAAATAGAAAATCGGAGACTTTCTCGGAAGAGTCGGGGTTGCTGCGAGGCCGAAGGACTTGTGTTGAGACTCGGGGAGGAAATAAACTCTCGATGGCGAAGTCTCGGCATCAAGAAGATCGGATTTCGGTTTTGACCAATGACTTGACTCGAGAAAGATCTTTGGCCGGAGTCTGCTTTGAAGCGAGAAATGTCGGGACTTCGGGCCGAGGCACGACACGGCTGAAGAAGAGTGATGATGTGCGGAGGAGCCGATGGCCAGAAAGGTACATGGGCGGCGAGAAGAAATTAGAAGCTATGCTAGCAAGCGATAAGCAGCGGCTGCAAGGAAGGACTTGGATTCGGCCGGGGAGCTTCCTCATGCGCTGATACACTCGAAGTACGGCTTGCGATAGGTTTGTTCAAGGGAAGACTATGAACGCCAAATATCTTGAACCCCCTAGCAAAGAACAAACGAGAAGATGAAAGCACCTCATCCCACACATCGGCATTCGACAAGAAGATCGGTGCCGAAAACCCCGGTTCGGTCGAGGGGAATCGGCAAATTAAAATTGGCGGATCGGTATGGACCTCCAAGGCGACACATCCGGCTCGGTATGGGTCATACTATTATGAACCTATAGTCGAGAAGAGGCTCCAAAGGTCGGAAGAAAAGGAAAGCCACACCTAAGGCTAAGGTCGGCGGTCCGCCAACTCGGAAGATCGGGACTCCTGAACCTCGGGAAGCCTCGAAGTCACCTTTGACCGATCCGGTGGTCGAGATATGTTGACTCCCCAATGGAAAGAAAATATGCGAAACCACCGGGGTTGTTAGGCGGATTTGGAGTTATGAAAACTAACATCTAAGGACCCCAAAATCAAAAATGAAGGGTACTCGAATAAAATTACATTTTGCGGGTGCGTAAAGACCCGTGGTATGTGGACGGCGGATGCTCAAGACACATGACATACCAAAGGAGTCTGCGAAGAATTATATCTTGAAGAAGGACCCCGAGGTGAGTTTGGAGATAATGCCAAAGGCTACCGAGAGGATATGGAACACTCGGCATAGGAGCGCCAAAGTTCCAAGAGTATCATATGTTGAAGGACTTGACATAATCTTCTCTCTGTTAGTCAATTTTGTGATAACTTTCAAAAAGAGTGATTTTTTTCGGTTGGTTTTACGTGATGTTATTGATAAATCCACGGGGAAAACGGTGTTATCGGGTTCGCCTTGAAAGAACATATATGTGGCTACCCGGAACTCGGTGAACACGAAGCTTGCTTATTGGCAAAAAATGACAACCGCACGGGGTGGCTATGGCACGAAGACTCGGCCATCTCAACTTTAAGGCGCTCGGCAAGCTTGCAGAAACACTCTAGCAAGGGGCTGCCGAATGAAGTATTCGGCAAAGACACTCGGTGTGAAGCATGTGCGAAGGGAAAGCAAACAAGGAATCAAAATCCTCCCGGTTCCATCGCCTTCCACGAATGGAATTCTTGGTACTACATATGGATTTGTTCGGTCCGATCTCCCCGGTGACGATCGGGAGCGAGAAAATATGCATTAGTGGTCATAGATGACTACTCGCGCTACACATGGGTCATATTCATTGCCAACAAGTCGACGTCAAAACGAGAGTTGCCAACGCTTACGAAAAAGCTCGGTGTCGAAAAGAACACCAAGATCGAGAAAAATACGTTCGGACGGAGGAAGCTGAGTTCCTTAATTCCATGGTAAAGGAGTTCTACAAAGCGAAGGAATAGAGCATGAGACTTGGTTGCACGCACACCTCGGCGGGAATGGAGTTCTTTGAATGAAAGAAACGAGAACTCTAAAAGGGCGGCTAGGACTCTACTCGCCGGACTCGGGACTCCCGACGAAATTGCAGGGCGAAGCTGCGTGCGCATGTTATACTCGAGAATAGATCTCTGCGACAAAGCGGCATAAGAGAACACCATATGAACTATGGAACGGCGGGAAGCCTTCTCTATCTTATTTCCACATTTTTGGTTGTTCATGCTTTATCCTGATAATGGGAAAGATCAGGTGAAGACTTTTGATAGCAAGTCGAGATCGGGGAGTATTCTTAGGATACTCTCGGGTCGGCAAAGCTTTCGAGTATTCAACTATCGGACTCTTTTCGTGGAGGAAAGCCCCCGTGTTGTTTTTAACGAGTTTGCTGCCTGAAGGCGGGAGCAATAACTCAGGTTCGAATGCGAGGACATCGGTAGCGACTACGGGATCTAAGCTTAAAAGACAAATGCGAAAAGATCCGGCTATGTTGGGATGATGATTCGGGCGAAGGCGAAGACAAATCTTCTGAATCTCAACCCGGTGAGCAAGTAGGCGAAGCGGATTGATTCTCCCGAGCAGAATCAATCCCAAGTAACTTCGGTCGATGAGGGAAGCCGTAGAGGTGGCTTGAGACCAACACTACTTGAGAATAACAACTCGGGGGGACGTCCAGTAATGTTCTTTGAAGTTTGAATGCCCCACGAACACGGTGACTCGGTAGATCATACTCTTGTTCTTCTTGAATTACTTCAATCTCGAGAATAGTACAAGCTGAAATGCCTAACTCACCTACTATCTATGTTGAACAAATTTCGAGATGAAGAGTTAAAACACCGTAGATCGTGGCTAGATGCTCCACTGCTGCTTGATCTTATAATTGGAGATCCTTCGGCACATGTCAAGACAAGATCCGGTTTGTCAAGGAGAAAGCGCATTATTTTCCCGCTTCTTGTCTCTTGAAGAGCCTCGAGAATATTGAGGATGCACTTAAAAATGCTTGGCCCCGGATTATTGCTATGCGGGGAAGAGGTGAATCGGTTCACGAGAAGCGAAGTATGGGAGCTTGTAGAGCCGGACCCGGCATCAACATGTCATTGGAACCAAATGGGTCTTCAAAAACAAGCGAGATGAAAACAACGTTATAGTAAGGAACAAAAGCAAGACTCGTGGCTAAAGGCTCTTGTCAAGCCGAAGGGATAGATTTCGATGAGGCGTTCGCTCCGGTTGCAGGATTGGAGGCGGTGGAGCTATTCTAGCCTACCTTGACACATCAAAGATTGAGAGTTTATCAAATGGATGTGAAGTCTGCGTTCTCGAATGGCGTCTTTGAAAGAAGAAGTCTATGTGGAACAACCGCCCGGCTTTCGGCGGGGACATCAAGTATATAGACTCGAGAAAGGCTCTATACGGGTTAAAACAAGCACCCGGGGCTTGAGTACGATACCACAATGCGAGTTTCTTCTTGGAAAGGTTTTGAAAGAGCGCGATGGAGCCGCACTCTATTCGGCATTCGACTAGAAGAAGACTTATTACTCG